>JAANYP010000582.1:0-600000 GCA_020465985.1 Centrapalus pauciflorus | reverse complement strand
TCAACTCGTAGAAAGTTTTTTTTTTCGCTTCTTTATACATTTCGAATTAAATCTTAATTTTTATATTTTAAATTGTTTCAAAATAAGTGTTCATGTATAAATATAGATGATTATAACTTATTAAGTTTCATTAGTAATATTATGTTTACAATTTTACATAGTAATTATCTTTTTCAAAAAGTTGATTAATTAAAGAGATAAGATTTAAATTGACATTTAAGTATATAAAAGTTGCATTAGTTACACTTTTCATAAAAACCATGTGTTTTTATTATGTGAACATTTATTTTGAAATTGAATGAATAATATTTTTTTCCACATCATTGTTATATCATCAAATTTCTATTTATAAATTATTATAAAAAACCTTACTTCAATGACTCAACAAAGTTCTTTGTTTTTTGGAAAACAATTCTAATATGGTAAAAACAGAAGATGCGTTCATACACACAATTGTTTGTTGTTTAATATTTGCAACCAACAACTATATATCCTTTTTTTCA
The DNA here is from genome assembly GCA_020465985.1 of Centrapalus pauciflorus. Taxonomy (NCBI): domain Eukaryota; kingdom Viridiplantae; phylum Streptophyta; class Magnoliopsida; order Asterales; family Asteraceae; genus Centrapalus; species Centrapalus pauciflorus. The sequence continues at coordinate 599,497 of JAANYP010000582.1, read as the reverse complement.
CGTTAACTTAGTGTTCAAATTAAGTAATTTTTTGAAACCAAAATAAGGTAAAATTTTGTAGCCATTCAAGAATGAGGAGTTTATAAACTCCAATGAATTGTCCTCTAATCGTCTCGCATCTTATCCTGATAGATTTGTATCGATCGGCTTCCTATTCTTGTTTAAAAGAGACTTTGATAGTAGTAGTTCATTGCTAAAAAAAGGTTTAAAAGATGAAGTATTGAAATTGCAAATGTTTATGGCTTAAAAGTTTAAACTTTTTATGAAATTGATTAAATTGAACACAACCAATAATTTTCTCATCTTTTTTTCTCTTACAATAAGTATTAATTTTTATTTTCTTGAAAATTTTAAATAATAAAATAACATTCATGTTCAATTGTTCATGTTCAATAGACAAAAAAAACTTAATATATATTAGCTTTTTAATTTTGATTTCATTATAAATTATGTGCATTTTTTAAAAGCAACCTATAATATGTCTAGAAAACCTGCTATTTTTTCTTTTAAATTATAAAAATTATCTAGATTTTTCAGTGTTTTTTTAGGCCTCTCATTTGAGTGATTGGGCATTGGGTTAAAGTTGGTTGGACAAGGACACCCAATTTAGAAAAATAAAAATAAAAATTACATCTCTCCAAGTTTCTTGGATCACCCCACCACTACCTTTTTATTAAAGCTCTTGCATAACATAAATGATGCCTAATTTTGTTAGGCCAATTCATTTGATTTTAAAGCCTTTTTACCTTACCCAACATGTCTTTTTCAATCTTATTCTACTTTCAATTGTAATTTTTATCTCCTTACTCTTTTCATGGAAGTTTTCAAATTAATTTTGTTAATGTGAAATAATAATTATATTCACATTGTTCAGGTTCTTCAAGCTTAACCAAACCAAATCCAACTCACTAAATTACAAGTTAGTTAATCAAAATTGTTCGAGTTTTTTTAGGTCAAGTAAACAGTTATTCATTTACCATGAATTTGATCAAGTTGAGCGATCACTTCAAATAAAAAATACATAAACCAAAAAAAATTATCATAAAAAACGTAACATATCAATCTATTCTAATAAAAAATGTAAATAGATGTCATATGTCGTATAACTAAGCTGCCACTTGGCAAAACCTCTTCTTGGCATGTGTATAATTTATTTATAATTTTGAGATTTTCATTTTTAAAGGTATACGAAAGTTATTTAAAAATTTGTTATGTAGTTATCTATACTTATTATATTAAAATAGTTATCGTAAAAAATTATTCATGGAAAAAAGATTATTTGAAGTAATCTCTAATTTTATTTTAAATTTTGATGTACGATGGTTTAATTTTAAAATGGAAACATTTATTATCAACTATGTTAGAAGTATAATAAAATTTAAAAATTTATATATTTAGATCAACCCATGTAATACATAGGTTAATAACTTAATATGATACTAGTAATTATAATCTAATAAAAAATATTATAAGAATGATAAAAAAAGTAAATATTATACATATGCATATATATTTAAAAGACCATATAATAAAATATAAAATGAACGAAAAGTGTGTCATTATCAAGTATTCTAATTCCATCAATTTAATTCTTTTTGTTTAATCAAGTTGAACATCATTTCATCTAAGACAGACATTTAATGGCAAACTTTGATGTGGGATGGAATTATACTGATAATTGACAAGAAACATGTAAGAATTAGAAGATAATTGCATCAATTATGAAAGTTAACTTAAAAGTTTTGTTATTTAGTTATCTATACTTATTATATTAAAACAATAATAAATTCATTGTTTAACTTATTGTAGAGAATACAAAAAGAAAAACAAATGTAAAATTCCAGTGGAGGAATCGATGGTAGCACTGTTTACATCCACAAGTAACGTTTCTTAATAGTAATAAAATATGTCTATTTTTTCATATGGATAAAATTAATTAAAACAATATATGTGTCATGTATTTGAAAATCAAAAATATATATTTTATTTATTCAAGAAATCAAACTTACAATTAATGATGCCATAAAAGGTTTTGGATATATTTAATTCCTACTATACGTCTTCAAATCTGATCAAAATTGATTTAAAAGTAAATTTACTACTAAATTCAGATATCAAATTAGTAAGAATACCCTTTTCAAATTAACATATAATTATTATAAAGTGTAACATTAATTACTTAATTACCTAGCCATTGAGGATTCAAACTTCAACGTGTAACGCATACCAACTTAGCCATTAAGGATACAAAAACGTTACGAAAATAAACATTTCACTTAAAAATAGCAACCAAGTTTACAAGAACAACCACTTGATCATTTGGGAAATACACAAAAACATTCCATAAATGGATTCTCATAATTTAAAAGACACTAGTGTTTTAATCCTTTGGGCTGACTTGACTCGATGGTAATCAACATATTACACACCTTAATTGACTTATGAATTAAGTTAATTTGATTAGTTTAATTATGTTACATTTCAATTTTCAGTTGCTATTATATTCAGGAAACTTTCGATCTCTAATCAAATGGAATTAATTTGTTCAAATTATATACAGAAAACAATAACCTTTTCAATTCCAATTTTAAATAATATATTATTTGCCATTAATTTACACTAATTAATCACAATCAATGTAGATAATTGTATATACCTTAAAACTCTTCTAATCAATCACTTGTATTAACTTTTATCTATAAATTTATGTTAGAAGTTATTTTTTCCTTCCCAAATACAAAAGACATGAGTTAAAATACCATTATTAAATTAGAAATTTTACTTTCTTCACAATCAATTTGTTGATTCTAATTTATATCAAATAACAGTTTTAACTACATTTAAAAATAATTAAAATAAATAGTATTATTTTAGTTTTATAATTACAAGATTAAATATAAAAAAATATTCTTGAGTTGGTGAAGTTGATGGGGTTGTTGCAGGATTTGAATTTATAATTGAGACATCTTTTTCTTGTGTGTTTTGGGATTCTCCCACTCATTTACACATCATTCCATCATGGATTTGGTCCCACATTGCTCGTCTTGTCGTTTTTAAAATACTTTTAGAATACTTTACATATACGTATATATCTTCATATAGCAATTTATACGGTATTTGAATTTATATTTATTAAATAATCTACCTTTGAAGCCAGGTTTGTAATTCTATCCATCCATTTCTATTTTAAGTGTTTCGTAATTGGCTTTCCAAATACTTGAAACCAACAATAAATTCGCTTTAGTTTCTTAGAGGGATCATTGCGCAAAAAACTATCAACTTGTCAGTTTTTTGTGACTATAACTACAAACCATTTTTCATTGCATTATTAACCCTGAACAAATTAAAAATCAGTAAATCAAGCTTTTATCAATGGGTAACCCGTTGAAATCGGTTATCAATCCTATGTAGACCGGTAAATAACTTACGTGTAATAAATTTTAATTGTTGAAATCGGTTGTCAAGTAAGTATTACACATCATTTAAACTCACGTTGATAATTAAATTGTAATTTTTAAACAGGATTACATCATTAACGAGTGTTTAAATGATGTGTAATACTTGACAACCGGTTTCAACAATTAATATTTATTCAACGTAGGTTATTTACGTGCCTACGTAGGATTAATAACCGGTTTCAACGGGTTACTCATTGATAAAACATTGATTTATTGATTTTTAGTTAGTTCGGGGTTTTCTATGCAACGGAAAATGGTTTGGGGTTTTAATCACAAAAAAACTGACAAGTTGATGGTTTTTTGCGCAATTATCCTATTCTTAGATACTGTTTGTTTACCTTTTACTAAAATTATTAAGAGATTATTTTACCTTTGAATCTAAATGATTCCATTAATAAGTAAACAAACAACCCCTTAAACTTAATTATTGAAAATGTAAATTTTAAAGTTTATTTTTCTTTAAAAAACAAAACGATTATTCTTGAATAAATATATGAATATTAATATTATTGAAATATGATTCATGTTACACTTACAAGGTTCCCAAAATATTGTCATGAACTACGTGAGATAACTTAATAATAATATCCAAAATAAATATTTATAATATTTAGAAAATAATAATAATAATAATAATAAACTAGAGTTTATATAATTTTGATTAAATAATTGTTAAATTAATTAAATTAAATTATTATAGAGTGGATTTAATTTGATTTAAATATGACATGAAAATTGACGATACGACAAGTGACAACAGAAAAATAAAATGACAAGTGATAAATTGTTACTCATTTAATGGTATCCATATATTGTTTCATATGTTATATTTTTAATAAATTTACTAATGGTACATCAAAATGTGAATGTGATATTGATGGACTTTTGGAATATACAGTCAGGTACACGGCATGCCTACAACAGCCACTATGTATATATATACGGCGGGATTAAACGGAAAAAAAAAAGTGGCCCCATTATAATATTAAAATTTTGGATTAACCATGTATTTTTTTAAAGATAAATTTTATTGACTAAACACCAAAGATTGTCTCCAAGATAAAAAGCAACCTGAGTCAAATCTACATGGAATTCTCAAGACACGTCCACTAAAAAAACTTACAAATTTAAGGGATTAATCAACCAATTCAACCAGTTGACTTGTAACGATTCTTTCCGATTAGCAAACCAAAAAGCAGTTAGTCTTTCAACCGATAAAAATGTATCCTCCTCCTTAACCTTCTCGCATTCTCTTGATTCTCATGAAGAATCCGATTTCTCCATTTCTAAATTACCTAAGAAGTGTAACCCTACATTTTTTATAATTTTTTTGATAATTTTAACGGTGCAACTAATAAATTTTTGTAATATGTGGTTAACCCTACATTTTTATGATAATTTAACGATTCAACTAATAGATATTTTACTGACTTATACTTATTTTAAAAACAAAATTGTTAAGATTTTATAGGTTAAAAAGTCTAATCACTTAAATTTTAAAGGAATGTATGGAAAATGGAACTACATAGCTACGTAATTCCAAGCTTGTTTCGATTTAGTCTCTGTGTTTTTTTTACACATTTAGGTTGTGCACTTTTAAAAAGTTTTGATTTGGTTGCCATGTTTACATGTACTACCGCTTACCATATTGATATGTAGCTCGATTGAATAAAATAGATGTGAGGAGAAAGGAACTCGATTAAGTAACTTAATTAAGTTATTTATTTATTAAAAAGTGGTATCAAGATGAGCATGCAGAAAATAAGGTGAAGATATAAAAAAACATTGTTTATAGATTACAAGATTGCTCACCTGTTAATCTTTAATACAAGTTGCTATCAGTTATTATGTTGCTTAATTGCTAAATCAAAACACTTTTGAAAGTAAATGACCTAAATCTAAATACTTTTGAAAGTATACAATCTTAATTTATACACTTTTGAATGTACACAACTAAAATTTATACACTTTGGAAGTACACAATCTAAATAAAAACACTTGCAAAGTACATGTCAACATGATAATCAGTAATACCGGTTTCTAGATTACTGCACAATCAAATCGAAATATTTTTGAAAGTACATAACTTAAATGCGTAAAAAAAAACACAATCTTAATCAAAACAAACTTAATGGTAAACAACTATTTGATGTTATTTACTAATTTATCCTTAAAAAGGTTACAGTGATAAATGAAAAAAGAAAAAAAAAAAAAAAAGAAATCATGTATTAACCCTAAAAAAAAATACAAACATGTGTCGTATTTTTCTTTAGTTTCAATTCATTTTACAGTTGATTTTCTAATATAAAGTAGTAACATTTAATATTTTATTAATGATTAAATAACTTTATTTATTATGTGACTAAATAAACATGTTATGTTTTTAGTACAAACTCATTCCGAATAATGAAAAAAAGAAGAAGAATGAAACAGGCAAACAGCTAGCTCACAGCCTGCCTCACTGTCCCCTGTGGTTCCAAAGCGTTGTTATTAATTTGCACATGATATGCAAGTGGCAAAAACATTTTGAAAAAGCTAATGGTAAAAACTTCACATCTCAATTGTAAAGGGGCCTTTAAAATCTAAAATTAAAAATCTTTTAATTTTATTTTAGGCTATTTATTTTTAGAAATAATTTTCTTAGGAAATTTTAGATCTATTAACTATTAATTTTAAAAGTAAACAAACAGTTTAAAGTATGTTTAGATCTAAAATTCAGATTTTAAATCTATTTAAGATGTTAGAACATGTTAAGTCTAAAAATGTAGCTAGCAAACAAACTATTTTGATTTAGGATATGAAATCCACTTAATTATGATATATAACAAAAAGTCTAATTTTAGTTAATACATGAAGTCAAGACTTTATAGGTTTTTAAGAGACAATTAAGTTCAAACAAAAGCACCCTTGAGTCTTTTAGCTGGAGACATTAATGGAATTAGAGTACATTATACATTATAACTTTTAGAACTCATTGCATGCCTTTGATTTCAATGATTTCCATATACTTTTAAGTACCCCAAATTTTCATTTCACATCCTTCATTGCATTGCATGTGTGCAGAAATTTAAATTATCTCATATATTAGTATCATCATATTATTGGATAACTCATCAACTTCAATGAGTCTAAGCAATGTTACATAGCATATATCTGGATATTTTCTTTTATACAAGTGAATAATCCCAATGCAAAATTCATGCATCCTTTCACAAGAAGTTCTAACAGACATTTACGTACAGGTACTCATCACGTACGTGTGTCAGGAACAACCACGTATGCTAGAAGAATTACAAAATATGCGCTTTTGTATTGCAACAAAAGACTATTTGTCTTCAGCATCAATGTGAAATGTGAAGTATTCAAATTTTGACGTTATGTCTTCAACTCTTTGCATGAGTAATCCTCTATTCATCCGGAACCTTTGTCGAAAATAAACAGGACTGTATAAATGATTTTCACCAAAGTAATCATGTATCAAACATTCATGTGCGGCTTCACGATTCTTGTTTACATCATCTCGTGACTTAATCGGTTCGCTTGGAGTTGCATGTAACGCTCAAGTGAGTTGCATAAAATCTTGTTCAAGGTCATCACATGAATTCTTCGTCACCGCACGAAGAAAAAATCATGAAAATAGTAGTAAGTGGAGGGGGTTCGTGTTTCTTTTCGAGGCCACAGGCCACCTCAGTCTCTCTGCACCCATTCCTCCTTTCTACCAAATGCAAAAAAAAAAAAAATAATAATAATAATAAAAAATAAAATTACAACATCTCTTATGTGAAACGTTTTTTTCACCAAAACTTATATGTAGAGGCGTAGAGCCTAATGACATTTTGTATCTTTTACGTTTTAATGTCATTACTCAAATTGATTGAACTTGTGTAAATGATCATGATTTTTTTAAATAAATTAAATGTCATAAATCAAATCACAAACCTACTTACAAGTTATATAAATGTAACGAAACCTTAGTTGATCTAGCACACAACCACAAACTGTCTTTTCTAAGATAAATATGTGTATTTCATTTTTTTTAGTATATTGTAAATGGTAGGAGACTATTAATTAGACATGTATTTTCTCGATCAGTTAAAAAAATATGAAAATTAGTATTTAGTATTTAATTCTAATGATTCTACTATCAAAATTAGTATGATATAAAAGATTTAATTTCAGATGATACCATATTAAATGATTTATAACTAAAAAACAGTTATATTTTTAGTTTTACCGATGAAGATATTGCATAATCAAACGAAAATATCTTATTTATTTAGATACTAAATAAAGTTTTGAATGAGAGTCAACTAACAATTAACAACAACCATATTTAAATTTTAGCAACCAAATAAGGTTTTTTTTTTTTTTTTTTTTTTTGAACGGCAGCAACCAAATAAGTGGCCTTTTATGGTTGTAACTATCACAAAATTCATTAGACATATGAATCCGGATATACAATTATGATGCATAAAAGCAATATAAAAAGTATTAAATTTGATTACTTGCATTAAATCGAAACAATCTAATTTTAATAAATCATTTTCAAATTGTTAACAAGAACAACACATATATTATTGATTTTTAAAACACATGTTCTTTATTTTTTTCAATTCAAATAAATCGTCATCATTTTGAACATAAACCAAAAGGCATATGTTGCAAAAAAAACAAAAAACAAAAAGTTAATATAAATGTAAAGTATTTTGTTATTTCTTGTACAAATTTTGCAACCATGCATTATATGTGTATAGTTAATAAATAGTTGTTTTTTATATAAAAAGTATATAAGATTAACATGTCATTTTAAATATAATAAGGGGGCGTTTGGTTCGCGGATTTCCTGGGATTCACTGGGATTTGCATTTAAAATTCTGTGTTTGGTTCGCAGATTCAGTAAGGATTTAAAATCTCAGGATTTCTTAAATCCCTTCATTCTTTATTATTTAAAATCTCAGCTTCCCCCCTAGGATTTTAAATCCTAGTTACCTTGCATTTTTCAGATTAACAAATTTTAGCTATAAGATAATGCAAATTCTTTGACAAAATCCTGACAAATGCAAATCCTTTGACAAAATACAAATCCCGGAGAAAAATATCTGCGAACCAAACTCCCCCTAGCTAATAGGTTGATACTAAGGTGCTGTTTGATTGCATAAAAGGTTAATTGTCTAATGTCTTATTCCACTTCTGATTGATGAGAGGTGGTCCTGATAAGATACTAAGATCTGATAAGAGAATTCAATAAGTCTGTTTGTTTTATAAATTATCTTATTCTGTTATTTTTATTAATTTTACATATTAACTCCCAAAACCAAACAGATATCATTGATTAAAGTCAAATATCAAGTAAGACTGATATCATTGAATCAAAGTGATCTATGTAAACATTTAATATCATTCAAATAACATTAACAAGATTTAAGTAAGAAACCAATTCAAGTTTATAAGTTACAATCAAGTAACATAAATGCATTCAATAAACATATGACCAACATGCTTTCAAGAATCAAATAACAATTAAAGTTGGGTGGGGATGGGTAGATTTGAGGGGTAGGGTAGGGGTGAGGTGGGTAGGTTTGAGGGGTAGGGGTGGGAAGAGATAGGGGTAGGGTGGGGTGGGATAAGGAGGGGTGAGGTGGGGTGGGTAGGTTTGATGAGTTAGTGTAAGGTATGGGGTAAAGGTAAGGGTGGGGTGGGGTGGGGTGGGGTGGGATAGACGTGTATTTTTTATGGTGTGATAAGTGGTGATAAGAAGTATATCAAAGTCTTATCCTTATAAGACATGATAAGAGAATTTTGACTCTTATGTCTTCTGCATATCAAACGCACTTATCAGTATTTCCTCTTACCGAATAAGAGGTTACCTCTGATAAGAGTCTGATAAGTGGCTATCAAACACCCCCTAAGATTACATTAAATATGAATTTAAATATGTTACTAAGTTATTTAAAAAAAATAAATAGTCATATATTATATTGTTATTGTTAATATTTTGATGTATTTTTAGGTTTTAGTAATATATAGTTTAATATCATTGTTCTCATAATTGAGAAAACTTGTACTTATTTATAAAATTGATTACGATGGTAACATAATGTTAATTTTAAATTAAAATTAATATAAAATTTTAATATTGAAAATGGATTTTAATATTTAAAACACTCAATTAGATTGATTTTCATTAATATTAGCTAAATTATATAGTAATTAGTATTAGGTTTTCAAAATAATTAAAAAAATTATTTGATCGAAATAGTTATAATAGAAAAATTAGGAAGGAAAATGAAAAATTAATTAGTTGAGGAATTGACATGTGACACTAAATGTTTTGCTTTATTAATATATATAGATATATAGATTTACCTATCTAAAATATGTTGATTATTGCAAAATGTATAAAATATAATTGTAAAAAATATATTGCCTTAGTCAATTTCAGCAACAGTACTTACTCATTAAATGGAAAAACATCCATAATAAATAAAAATCGCGTGATTGTAGTAAACTTTATTATAATTTAACATACTTCCCATAATTATCAACTATATTTATTTATGGAAATACTCCAAAATTAGAAAAATATAACTTTATCCGAAAATATTATTGACACTTAACCGTTTGATCCCACAAATTTCCTTTTTTTCAGTGGTTGTACTGGATTATCTCTTACACCAACCCGAATTCCACGCGGATCGGGTCACAAGATCCATTAACATATGTCCCTATATATACCCGTGGTTAGACCTGAGTGAAATTCATCGAGGAATAAAACATTCTCATTGGGTCAAGTAAATAATTGTATAATTTGTTTCCACAGAGCTTATAGCTAAAAGAGATCTTGCCTTTTCTAAGGACCATATCAGGAGGCAAGATCACTTTATAGTTATTAAGCTGACCCACCAACCCACCACCCGCCGGCCGCCGTTAACCACCGTACGTACCATGGCAATGATCAACAAGGATGTTTCTTGTAAATTGCTTAGATCTTTTGTCCGCCGTGCTAATTTAGCCTTACCATCGTCAACCATCACCACCTCGAGGCAAAGAACCGCCGGTAACACCAACGCTAACCTGGTGTTACCGCCACCACAAACGCCGGTGACCAATGTGAACGGAAACGACGGTGAAAAGATATTAGAGCTTGATGACACCAAGTGTTTGTTCGCGTCAGTTCCGACTAGGAAGCTTGTTAATTCGGCTGCGACGTTGAATGTGGTCGCGATGGAACCGATGGTGGATTTTAGCCTCTGGGTGATGAATTCGCGGTTGATGGAGATAGGGTTGTTCCGTAATGCAGTGTTGGGGACGATTAAGCATACGGCGTATAATCATTTCGTGGCGGGTTGCGATGTGGCTGAAACGGGTCGGACTGTTAGGAGGTTGTGGGATTCCGGGTTGAGAGGGATGTTGGATTATGGGTTGGAGCATGCTGTGGATAATGAATCTTGTGATAAAAATACTGAGCAACTCATCAAAACTGCTGAATCCACCCAGTCTCTTCCTTCTTCTTCTGTATGTTTTTTCTTCATCTTATTTAATCTCATTTCTTTCTTCAAAAACTATTTTTGTTTTTCACAAGGACCCGATTGGTATTAACCTAAACTAGCCTAGATTGTAGAAAGATGAGATTTTTAATGTTTTTATCAAGAACCCAGATCTAATATGAAGTAAATTTATGAAAAACAGGTAAGTTTTGTGGTTGTAAAGGTTACAGCGACCTGCCCAGTGTATCTGCTCAGGAGGGTGAGTGATCTTCTTCGCTGGGAGCACAAGAACTCGTCTTTCAAGCTCCCATGGAAGCAACAAACGTTGCCGATTTTCTCTGAAACCAGCCCCTTTTACCACACTTTACAACAACCAGCACCATTAAGTGCTGAGGAAGAACGTGATCTTGAATTAGCTCACAAACGATTAACGACCGTTTGTGAGAAAAGCTTTGAGTGCAATGTTCCGGTTGTTATTGATGCCGAGGACACTTCGATCCAGCCTGCAATCGATTACATGACATACTGGGCTTCTATCAAGTACAACCAGACTCAGAAGCCGATAATTTATGGCACCATTCAAGGGTACTTGAAGGATGCTGGTGACAGGATGTTTATTACCAAGAAAGCTGCTGATAAAATGGGCATGCCTGTCGGGTTTAAGTTGGTTCGTGGGGCTTATATGTCCAGTGAAAGGAAGCTGGCTAATGAGCTTGGATTCGAGTCCCCGGTTCATGAGACCCTTAAGGACACACACAATTGTTACAATGGGTGTGCTACATTTATGCTTGATGAGATTTCTAATCGCCCTGGTGGACTCATTCTTGCCACCCATAATCTTGATTCAGGTAAAAAGATTTGATCTTTGTTTCATGCCTTTGTGAAAAAACACAAAAAGATTTTAGAAATTGGCTATATCTTTGGTGGGTTGTTTTGCATGATCATTTCCCTTGTGAAAATTACCAAAAAGATTTAAGCTTTTGAGTGATTTTTTTGGGGTACCACCAAATGGGATATGTTGCATGATTAGAAACTACAAAAAAAAAAAAAAAAGATTCAAAATTTGATGCAAATCAATGTGTGACAACAGGAAAACTTATTGCACGAAAGGCCCGCGAGTTGGGGATTGGCAAAGATAGTGAGAAGCTTGAGTTTGCTTCACTGTACGGAATGGCTGATGCATTGACTTTTGGATTAAGAAATGCTGGTTTTGGTGTGAGCAAGTATTTGCCATACGGACCCGTTGATCAAATCATGCCTTATCTTCTTCGACGAGCAGAAGAGAACAAAGGGTTGTTGTCTTCTTCGAATCTCGACAGGCAACTCATGATGTAAGAAACTTCGAAAAGCTTCTACTTTATGAAGTATAAGTTGTATCTGAATACTTGATTTTGATGATTCTTTAATAATGGTTTTTTTTTTTTTTTTTTAAACAGGAAGGAATTGAAGAGGAGAGTGAGAGCATATATTGGGCTAGAGGCGTCAGAAAGTGAGAACCAGTTCAAACCAGAAGCTAACTCCATTGCTAGTTAAACCCAAAGAAACAAACTTGAAGATTTTTGGATCGAGCCCACTTTTTTGCTATGCCAAGTCACTAAATGTATATATATATATATCAAAATAATGTATAGGGGCAAAGGTTCTTTTTCTTTGCATTTTTCTCTTTAATGAAAATTTTAAAGTGATTTTATGTATACTCTCTCTCTCTCTCTCTCTCTCTCTCTCTCTCTCTCTCTCACTCTCTCTCTCAACCCATTAGTTTTTTTTAAGGGTTAATATTGAAAAAAGCCAATGAACTTTCATGAAGTTACTGATTAAATCATTGAACTTTTTTTTGAATTATTTAAATCCCCAAACAAATTTTGTTTTATTCAAAAGTGGATAATTTTCACTGGATACCTGCTATGCAGGTAAGTTTTTTACCCTCCCTCTTTCATACACCATATATCTCTACCTACCCGCCCCCAAGTCGGCGTTGACGACTCTCCCTTATCTCTGTCGCTTGTTGTCCACCCCTTCTCTCTCTTCCGGTTTCCGGTTTCATTCCCTCCATAAATACCCGACGACCTCCTCTCACCCAAACCCCCACCGTTTGAATTCAATCATCGATTCAATTTTTCAACAACTGTATCTGAAATCAAAGCAACAAATCTTCATTGATCATTGACTCCATCTTCCTCATTGCCAGAAGCCATCGATTGAGATTGCCTATTTGCCTTTGTCTTTGTATGTGATGTATCCATTTTATTTCAACACTAGATGCTTTCAAGAATTTGATTTCTATTGGTAGATTTGGGAGCAATTTTTAAATTTTGGTGCACTGTGGGTTACGAGAGCTTGATTATTAAAATTAGGTGATCTTTTGTATTTTGATTTTTTTGTTCTTGAATTGCGATATTTGACCTTCCGATTAACGTTTGGTCAATTTGATATTTGTTTTCTCGGTGACAAAGATGGTTTTTCAACACCAACAATGACCGAATCTTGTTTATCGGTTCAAAGTGTTGGACGCTTGATTGGGTTTTATTGTCTTTTTTACTTCAAGTTAACAACCTTGGATTTTTTATATTTTGAGTAAACTTCTATGTTCAAAATTCATTTTTTTGGTAAAAAAAAGTAGTTTTTTAATGGAAAATAGAGTTTTCTGACAAAAAATTGGAGTATTCTGGCAAAAATTAGAGTTTCCGGTGGAGTTACATGTTCATAACCTGCTAAACAAGTCAATTATATAGTTTTGAATAAGACAAAAATTGTTTAGGAATTTAAACAATTCAAAAAAAAGTTTAGGGACTTAATCGATAAATCCTGAAAAGTTTGTTGGGTTTTTTCAATATTAACCCTTTTTTTAACAGCATACTCCTACTCCTAAACAACTACTCATTCGCCCCAAATCTTACTTTCTCCACCTAAATTTCAACTTGGCTCCGACGGGAGTCGAACCCGTGACCTGTCACTTACATAACAACCCTCTCAACTCATTAGTTAACATGTTCAAGCAACCTATTATTTCATCAGCCACGAGAAAAACGTTCATATCAATAGACTTGTTTTTAATTTAAGTTGATAATGCGTTCCTCAAACTTTCCACATATATTTGGGACAAAAAACACAAACTGCCAAGTACTCAATTGGGTTGCTCCGATTAATTTAATGAATCATAAAGCATGTTACATATTATCATGGGCCGAAGTAATCCAACAAATCTAACCGATATCATATAAGCCTATAAGGTCATAATATTTGACATGGACCAGTTAGAATTTAAGAGAAACTTATAAGGTTATAATATAGATATCCAATAAAAAGAGACAAATAAGTCCAATAAAAATCAAGGCCCAAATGAGGTTTATACTTGAACCCAAGCCAACTTTCTGATTCACGCATTCACGCCCATCCTTTCCTCTCCAAAACCATGGCCAGCTTGTTTTTATAAGTATTAAGAATTTATTAACCATGTATTGCGTATGTATCCTTTAATAAAAATGGTTTAACTATTTTTTTTTTTTTTTTTAGTTTTGTGATCATATATGAATATATTTACTATTTATTTAAATTTAAATTATTAATTTATACAATTTTAATTACATAATTTGAAACATAATATTTATACATTTTCACCTTTACACATCATATTGTATTCTTTTTCTTTTTAAATATAGTTTGTAGTTATTTTAATATTTCATTATAAATTCGTATATGTTTAAATTTACATGTTTATATAATACATATATTATCTAAAATTTATAAATAGATTGCTTAGGTTGATTTAAATTTTTTATTAAATTTGTATTATATTTATAATAGTAATAAATAAGAAGTATTTTATTTATCGAATTGTACTTATAATATGTGTGTGTCGTGAATCCGGTGAGAAATTTTTAATTTTTAAGAAGGTGAGAATGACTCTTGATCATTAGATTTGATAGAAAAATTGATCTATAGATCCAAAAAACGTGATGATAATTTTGTAATTAAGTCGATAATGATGGCAAGGCTTAAAAAATACGGCGATATTTGTAATTAAATGGTTATCTTGTTGTATCCCCGAATTTTAACAGCAAAAGAAGGCTCAATAGTGACAGTTGTTGAATCGTAACAACAGTTGTTATTCATGTTAAGGTTCAACTCCCGAATCTTAACATCAGCAGCAACTGTTGTTAAGAGTTAAACTTTGTATTATTGTTGTTAAAGTTTGTATTGCTGCAGTTAAGATTCAACAACAACTATGTTAAGTTTTAACTATTGTTTTTTAGGTTTTTTTGTTACTCTTGTTAAAAGCTTCAGCAAAAACTTTCAAATGAGCTCTAGCAAACCTTAACGTCAGTTATTGCTAAGTTTAACGTTGTAAATTTACTTTTAGCGTTTTTTTTTTAAATTTTTACTTAACCTTAAGATATTTTGTAAAAAACATAATGTTTGTTAGTTTAAATTTTCTATTAATGTTTGATTCTTTCTTTGAGGCATTTTATCGAGCATGTTGCATGTATAAATGTGACACCTTACTTAATTATTTCACAAACCAAAATTTCCCATAACAGCACCTTACACGTCACATGGACTAAATACCACAAAGTTTAAGATTCTATGAAAATAAACATCGTTCTAAATGTATCTAATTATAGTTTTTTTCATAAATCCTAGCATCCCTTCCATAAGTTTACATACCCAAATTTTTTATATACTATTTAATAAAAAAAATGTACGTTTAATTCGGATAATTTGTTGTTATTAGAGAGTATGCAACATATTTCAGTAATATCCATGACAATTTGATCCTAGTTCATTGAAGTTTCAAATCCAAAAATTTTATCAGTCTATAAACAACTATGTGAGGATAAACATCTGGGGGTTATCAAAACGGTATTTTAGTGATTTCACTAAAATTAAATGCATAGTCATTTTGATTATTAAATTTTACATGTGACAAATTAAATGTGTGTTTAAGGTTGCTTATATAAGGATGGGCGGTATACCCACCCGTCAAGCTGACGGCTTGGCAACCTATGCATAAAGCCAGTGGGAACACCGCCTTTGCCAAAAAAACCCACCCCACCGGCTTCCTCACCCCTCCTCGGCTTTTCATCTCTCTATCTTCCTCCTCTCTTTTTCTCTCTAGATTTTAATGAGATAATGATATTAGGATAGAATGATGAACATTTCTAACGTTTTAAAATGTAAATGATGGAGAGAAAAAAACTGATATGACGCTGAGGTGTCGAGATAGTGAATTTGGAAGAGGTGAGTAAACCCCTCACCTTAATATGATTATTTGCTTAGTTGAGCTTTTTATAATTAAAATTAGGTAAGCATGAATAATGAACATTTATTCGCTTCTTTCACTCTGAGCAGTAGCATTTTAAAACATATAAAAATTTATTTTTCCCTTTTAAATAAACATTTTCATTTTTATGTCTTAACTATCATTTCTTTTTATCCCAAAAATGCCTTTTCCTTTATAATTTTACTTGCCCAGTGCCGTCTCGTGAATGTTAGTGGTCTTGTGCCATATTTCTAAGTGAACGGGTCGAATTTGTATTTGAGACCTCTACGGGTCTACCACATCTTTGATATTTTAAATATTTTTTTAGAAACTATGACGTTGATATATTGGGTTTTTATAAAGTTTTATCTATCGCATTTATGGAAAATGTTGATGATTGATAAGCCAAACGAATATTATTATTTTTAACTCATTTACAATAAATGCCCGTTGATCCGAAAATCGCAAGATAGAGCGACCTAATTTGGCTCCAAATGGTTGTCATCTTTACAATATCTTGTCGATTCTATTCTATTTTATTTATCTTAGAGTGACGCTATGATTATATGGGCCCATTTGAAAGCCATGGGCTCAAACAAGAGGACACATATTCTTCATTTCACTTGAGGTTGTCGTGGGCCTACCCTATTTTCTATTAAGATTTTTATGCTTTTTTTTAATATGGTCGAGTGAATTTTTGAATCCCCATTTTTAATTGTCATGTATTCTAAACGAGTGTATTTAATTATTTATACGAGTTAATTTAAAAAAATATATAAATTATAAATATACATATACATATTATAATGATAAATACTGTTTTTATTTATTGTATTTAACTTATAATATAATAGATAATAATAAGAGTTTAAAATTAAAATCTTAAACATTTAAACATTAATGGATTTAATTTAAAATATCTAAACATTCAAATTTAAAAGTTGTTTAAAATTGTAAAACTATAATATGACAAACATTATCAACTAACATCTCTTAATAGTTATTTTAGATATAGATATTAAGATTTAAAATTACAAATAAAAAAATTAAAACACAGTACACATATCAGTAAGAGTTAGAGACAATTGGCGACATTATAAATATTACTTGACATGTAAAAGTTTATTTACTTATTTATTAGAAGTTAATATAGATTATATATAAATATAACTTACTAAAATTAACATGAGGAATAATAAAATAAAATAGAACCAACAATATATAACTAATGAGATCTCAATTCTAACTTCTAATTCTAAAGTTTAATATATTATGATACTCAAAATCGATAAATCATTTTGATTTTCAGAATATTGAACCAAAAACAACTTTTGAATTTATTTAAGATTAACAGTTTCTCACCAAATAGCTAAACCAAAAATAAAAATAATTGATATAATAAAAATCTATTTTCTTTGCTACAATAAATTTCGAACTTAAAGTGCATAAACCCACATGCATTACATATCTATCACTTTGGCAAAATATGGAAACCTTAAACAATATGTGAATACGGTATCCTTACTTTGTAATTTTATTCTGATATATATCGTTGTTTTATAGGACTTTCGATGGTATGTAAATTAATTATTTGAGTTTTCTAATTTAAAAATTAATTTGTTGACAGAACTCGATTAGTTCGTTAAGGGGATATAGAAGTTATTTAATTGCTTTAGGTTTACTGTCATTTTTGTTTTTTGAAGAGCAAATATATAAGAAATCAAAATGAGTACAACACAAATGATGGTTTTGCAAGACACAGAACCAAAACTGAAACCTGAAGAACATAATTTAAACGATCTACAAATAATTAATTATAAATTATTATTTATGTGAATGATACGTAAAGATTAAAAAATTAAGCCTCGGGCGGCGTTTGGTTCGCAGAATGTTTATTACAGTAATGGAATCTGTCAAAGGAGGGAATGAAATCTTATTAATCCAAATACTGTAGTTTGTTTGTTTGACAGAAAAGGAATGAAATTCAGATTCAATTCATTTGTTGTTTTCTATTTTGTTTATAAATTTGCCAAAGAAATTATTATATGATTATGACAAATTACCAAACTATATTATTAATACTTTTTTAAATTTATTTAATTATAAAAATATATAAAATATTCAATTACTAGATTAAATACAAAAATAAAAAAAAAACAAACTAGAAAAAACAATAATTATAAAATGAAAGCAAACTTGAAAAAAAAAAAAAGAAACTAACGTATATAGAAAACACAAGATATATACTAAATTATAAAGGATGCAATACAACTATAAATTCGAAAAGAATAAAAGAACATAATATATATTCAGTTAATTGTATATAGAAAACTGCAGGAAAAAAAACAAATAAAAAAAATATAATAAGACGATACGATTTAATTGCAAACGAGCAAAATATAATACAATTTTTTTATTGTTAATTTTAATTTGTTTTACTATGAAGAATTTACATAGTAAAATTTACAAAAATAACTTATATAAATATATTTAAAAGGATATGATATTTTAATTTAATTTGGATAAATACGATATTTTGAAGGTTTAGTTGAAAAAATAAATAAGTAATGGTATAATGATTATTAATTAATAATCAATATTAAATATGTATTTTAAATATTCTAAAAATAATTAAACTAATGAATTTGGATATATGTGATAATAATGATATTTAATAGAAATATATGTGATATTGATTATTAAAACTGAGTATATATATATATGATATTATGATATTTAGAAGTGATATATATGATATTAAAAATTTAAGTTGGGTATATATATATATATATATATATATATATATATATATATATATATATATATATATATATATATATATATATATATATATATATATATATATATATATATGATATTGGGTATATATGAAATTCTTCTTTATTTTTTTTTTACTTTGAAAAATTAATTTCTAGTTATATTGATTAGTTTATTATCAACGGACATTGATTAGGGTAGAAAAGATTATGCACGTGGTTTGCACATGATTATACTGTTTATATAGTTGCTTGCTTTACACACACCACACACGTTCCTGATCAAATACATGATCTATCTACCTCACATGTGCCGTCGCTAAAAACTAAAAGCCTGTCGCTAAAACCCAATCATGGTAAGGGTAATAATACAAAAACTTTAAACAAATTATATACGTTATTGTAACATAATAATATAATAAACTTAATAATAACGCAAAACCAAACACCCTATAAGTTAACTAATAACCAGAATAAACTACTTATAAAAAAAGATCAATCATCATGATTCCATATGCAAAGTTTAAAACTGCATCAAATAAAATCGATCAATCTAATTAATAGCAGGTGTTGTCTTACCATCAAGAAGAACATGATAATTAAGATTGAACTCAAATTAACCTCTAAATATATAAAATATATAAAAATATACGAATATTAATTAATTAAGATGGTCATTTAGTCACAGAAATACAAAAAAACTAAGTAAGCTGGGAATGGAAATACTAAAAATAAATTAGAAAGAGTAGGCTTTGGTGCAGTTTGGAGAATCGGCAACTCTGAGGGTTTCTTGGATGAGTTTACGTGCTTTTCTACTTCGGATTTCAACCCTCATGCTATCGCTCTTTTCGATCTTGTCGTATGTATCCTCTGTCGGTTTCCATATCTTCAGAGACCTCAATCTTATCTTTAGTGACACCATTAATCTCTCAAAAACCATCTTCAATTCAATTCACCATATATATATAAATCTAAATTAGAATCAAAACTTCAAAAGCAGAAAGAAGAAATCATTTATATATAATATATAATAAAGCTAGGGAACCAAACAAATATGTATGTATATATGCTTACATATGTATGAGAAGTGATCGAAAATTGAAGTGTGAAGATAGCATAAGAATTAGAGAGAGGAATACGTACGTACCTGTGTGTGTGTGTGTAGGTTAGAACCAGAGGGAGGGTGTTTAATTATATTTGTATCTCATGGAATATATGTCTTTTATTATTTATTTATTTTATATAATATTTTTGTATTATTATTTTGTTTTATTACTTCATCACCTCATGTCATGTCTTAAACGGAACTTGTTTTGGATTTATTAAACCTTTAACCCATATATATTTACATACGCTCGATACATATAGGGTTCAATGGAAAACCACATGCATTGGAAAACCTTGAAAAACCCCATGCACCACCGCAAATACATAATCACAATTCCCGCGTGATGCATCAAATTCCCCGCGTGATGCATCATCTGATCCAATGGTTATAAAGTGGTTCTCGGGTTTTCCGATGCATATAGGTTTTCCATTAAACTCATCCCTATAGGGGTGGGTTCAATGGAGAACCTTCATGCATCGAAGAACCTCCATGCACCACCACAAATGCATCAAAATCCTGCGTGATGCATCATTATTTCCAGATGATGCATCAAATTCCCGCGTGATGCATTAAGATTTTCTTGCGATGCATTGTGGTTCTCCAAAGTTCTTCGATATATATTATATATATATATGTGTGTCTATATATATATATATATATATATATATATATATATATATATATATATATATATATATATATATATATATATATATATATATATATATATAATTTAAAGGTTATGTAACAAAAGTATTTGTTATTAGTTAAATTAAGAAAATATAAAATCATGGGTAAAGTAGTTTATTAAAATCCGTTAAAGGAAGCCTAATCAAAGCGGGCAAACAAGAAGATTTTCAACTGAGTTTATAAGTTTCATTAATCCCATAATGGCAATTGATCATGTTTTGTTTGGAGACATAAAGAGCATAATCTATTCACATATCAATATGAATATTGTTTATTATTTTTTTAATTTTTAATTTAAGTAAAAGTAGGTTCGTGACGAATGGAGATCTTAAGATCCTATCACAAGAGATGCTACTAAAGATCAACTCATTTGTGTTGATCAGATAGTAAAATCATAAAACTTAAAGATCAAGATCGAGATGCAAAAAACTATAATTGTTGGTTTTTGTATGTATTTTTTAAATTATGTATTTAGAATAATTTGGATATTTTGTGTAGGAAAAAAAACGTATTTAGTGGTCACGTACCTAGTCCGTCAATTGACCCCTTTAAATACTTAGGTGACGTTTGGTTCGTTTGATGGAATTCGATGTAATTGAAATTGAAATTTAGTTTGTTTATTATTTTTCATAATTAATGTAAATGGTTAAATTTTATTATTTATAAGAATTCGACATTGCTTCCAACTTATACATGATTAAATTTCAAATTATACATGAATTAGAAACCGACTTATATCTTTAACCAATACTAAAAGTCTTTTACTACATTCACCATCAACTAATTTAATAACTAAAATTTAAATTTCAATTCCTTTAAATTCCATTCCGTGAACCAAACTCCATGATAAAATAATTTTTGCTATGAACGGACCCTCAAATCCTTTGTAAAAGCCTTTTGGTGGTGGTGGTACTGATAATAAAAATAATAATATATTCATTAAACACGATTTATTCAATATAAAAATAACAGAACACGATGGAAATAATAAAACGATCGAAAACTACCACCTCTTTCGCTACCTACCCCACCAGGGCCACCGCCACTCTTTTGTCCTAGTCTATTTTGAATTAAAATGTACTTCAATATTATTTGTGTTGGTTATCTTAATCTTAATTATATAAACAGTTATAAATTAGATATGATTAATCTATACAATTTATTAAATATATAATATTAAAATAGAAATTATTTTACATAGGATATATAATTACTAGTAACATAATATTTCTATGATACTTTTAATTCTAATAACTTGTTTTTTTAAAAAAAATTGTATATATCATTAGTTTTGTTTATATAAAAAATAGAAGAAATGTGTTTACGAATACATCCAATCAAATATGACTACAGGTTTCGTTTTTGATGAAAACAAGGGATTTATGAAAACATGTTCACTTGCATATTTTCTAAAATATATTTTCATTTTCAAAATTTATAGCTAAATGTTAGAAACAATTTCAACATGTTTTTAACCATTTTCTAACTCAAGACGAAAACACGGAGTTTCAAGTTACAATATGAATTTGTTTTCAGAATTCTCAATTTCAAAAACATTTCTTGAAAACAAATGAAAAATTTTCGTCAAGTGAACGCAACCTTAAAATAGGGTCGGGTTTAAGACATGTTAGTTAACACGTACACCTAAAATTGACTACAAAAGGTGACAGACATGAAATTAAGTTGAATCGTGCAAGTAGAAGTAGACAAAAGAAAATGACATGTAAAGAAGCTTTTTTGAATCAAAAAGATTTAGCGACAAAAAAAAAAAATCAACTGCCGCTAAAGGGCACCTTTTGCTTTTTCATACATCAATCAGCCTTGGAACATGCACCAGATTTATTAAAAGTTCTTCCGTTTTCTCTTTCTGTGCATTCAAACGTTGTATTACTACTTCTTTTATTCACACACTGTAATGAAATATGTCTTTTCGAAGGAGGACCATAATGTATCGAGAAACTGGGAAACACTTTATAGTTATTGAATCATGTAATAAATCACGCAGAAATCATAATGCATCATGTGCAAATCTGATGCATCAAGCGCGAATCATTGTGCACCACGCGAAAATTACGATGCATTCGTGGTTCTGTTTTGGTTTTACCATAAATTATGGTTCTTCTTTAAACTCCAGACTGTTTATACATACAACTTAATGGTGTTTGTTTGTTTGTCGATCCTAAAATATTCACAAAAAAATTAAAAAGTCTGACAATCTTAACTGGGGACCTTTTGACCTTCACGAATTTTTTTGAAAGACCATGCACAAGCAATGTTGTTTGGTTGGCTAGCGACCCGCTAAAGAAAATACCTACCACAATGATTGAACTTTTGTAATTTAAGAAATCTAATCCCTTGGAATCAACTAAACTTGTAGTATTGGGGTTTTGAACCCAAAATTATTAAGGGTTAAAATTTAAAAGAAATTTTGAAGGAAAATAATATATGTTTACTTTGTAAATACATTACAATATTACATAAAGAGTATAAAGTCATAAATATTGTGGAAAGCTAAAACGAGAAACTGTGAGCAAATGGGAAGTATGGAAACTAGGTTATCGGTTTTAGGCCCAATAGCGTATTATGGGCCTTATAATTGGGTTCACGTTTATCAACTTTGGATGGACACTAACTTAAAATATCGTCGAAGTTGGGTACGACTTTCAAGCTGTAAAAAAAGTTCAATTTTTGTTCTTTATTTGTTGTTTTCTTTATTTATTTATGCTTGTAAAACTATTTTCTTTTTCGTATTTAAGTCAATACTATTAAACCCAGGAATGATAAAACAAACACAACGATGGAATAAGTAGAATTACTCGATGACAAAATCAAACAAAACAATATAATGATGGATAAATAAATATTTTAGTAGTATCTTACTCAAAATATATAGTAATTAGCTTGCTTGATTAATGATTATTGCACTAAATCAACGATCAAGTTGATAAGCGAGTCAAGTATAGTATATGTTTGATAAAAACCTGTTTAAACTATGAGTTATATCTAGTTGTAGCCTAAAACACTCTAAGTTGTAATCAGTGAGAGAGTGTAACAAAGTAATATTTTTCGGAAAAAAAATGATCAAATTTCATTTGAATTATTTTAAAAAGTCGATGTACCAAAACTAGTTTCATTAAAAGTCTATATCCACCAAGGAAACATATCTTTACATATTAAAATCTAAAATTTTAATCATACTTCGAAAAATTATGTGGATAATTGACGCAAAATTGATTTGAATGGTCGAGCATTCAAACAAAAATTTTACATTCACAAGATTAAATTTTATAATTTTAATATATAAATGTATGATATTTGATTGGAATTTTTAGAAATACTATTTTTAATCTTTATATATATGTGTGTATTCAAATGAGATTAAATTTTTGATTGGAACCCAACGTTCGTAAAGAATCAGGGAACCAGATTAAATTTTTGTTTTTTAACTAAATATTTTTTGATCAATTTACACATTTATTATTATTTTGTTAAAAATATTTTTTTGTGCATGCATAAAACATGATTTTTTTGTGCATAAACTCAACAAAATCTTGTGCAAAAATATGAGAGTTTATGAATGAATAAAATCTCATGTTTTAAGCATAAATAAAAGAATTATTTTTTAAAAAATAACAATAAATGTTAAAATAAATTGATTGAAAATAAAAAGATGATGAAAAATAAATGTTGAAATTCATTCTTCAGTTCATCATTTTATAAAAATGTTGTGGAACATTTCCATATACAAACTAGTTTTTTCAGCAAGCATGTATTGTACTATTTGACTACCCCAATCCCCAGTCTTAAATCAACAAGAAAGCATATTGTGACACTTTAACAAAAATATCTTTTTGCCCAATTCAAGTCTTTCTTTCAATTGTCCTCAATTTCTAATACTCAGTTGGATTTTCATTTAAAACATTAAGTATGAAGAAAAAGGGTAGACTTACATACATACACACATATGTACACACATATGTTTACATCAAGTAACTAATTAGCATATAAAGGTCATTGTTGGCGTAACGAGTAATGAATGAACATGGTTCGTGAACTCAATCCACTACTATTGTATCATGATTTTACATATCAACTAATTAGTTATAATCAGTTGTTGATGATTAATCCTGGACTCAAATCACTATCAAAGTAGCAACTTTTAACAGGAAATTTTTTTAAAGGTATATTTATAACACCAAAAACTTAAAGCAATTTACACCTAGACAAATTACTAACGAGACCCCGAGAAAAAGTATCCACAAAAATAAAGTTATGATGTCTGCATCACTGCATGTAATAAAATTAAAATGAGATATGTATATTCTAATAATTACAAGAGTTAGATCATTTTTGTCAAATTAAGAATCAAATCATGTAACATAAACTTTCAATAACAATTACTCTTTAAACTATCTAACGTCTTCTTGTCTCAACTTCACTATATAACTTAATATATTATTTAGCAAATTAACTTAGGATTTATGTAATTGTTCAACTACTCCAATCGACTGCTACAATCATTCAATTGACTATTGGTTTACGACTCCAATGCTTCAATCAAATTGTTATAGCAATCGACGATGCAACAACAGTTGATGGAGATGAAACGTCAAACGATAGAGAACTAAGTTGATGTAAGGAGGACATAATGGAGGGAACTGCGTTTTTTTGTTGGAGTTGAGGGTAGTTTAGGTATTCTGTAATAAATTAATTAAAAAATAATATTTTATTATTCTAGAATGATAAAATAAATTTAAAATAGTCATTTGGATATATATATATATATATATATATATATATATATATATATATATATGTGTGTGTGTGTGTGTGTGTGTGTGTGTGTGTGTGTGTGTGTGTGTGTGATTTAAAGGTTTAGAATGATATATATATATGTATAATAAGAAAGTTTGTAGTAATATCTAAAATTTACAATGATATATATGAAATTCTCTATTTAAAAATAACAAAAACTAGTGTTCGTAAATCACCTAAATTTAACTTCAATAAAAATTAGATCATACGTGTGAATCGGAGTTGCCAAGATCGAGATATTATTTAAGATAACTTTTGCTTTTGTTGGATTGAAAATATACTTGTTTAGATGATAAAATTTGTAGTTTCTATAAAAAATGAAAGTTTGTTTAGATGATAAAGTTTGTGAAACCGGTTCTCATTTATAAGTTTTTCAGTTTTCTAGCTTTAAGTCAAAACATGACACGACCAAAATCTTAAGATATTATTGTATATCTTAATATGTTAATTAAGATCATATACCACGAGTGATCTTTCTAATGATCGACACGATTTTAACAATTAAATAGGTAAAATTATAAGATCTTAAATCTATGATGTGAATCTTTTATATATTTATTATTTATATAATATATAAATTAAATAAAGGGACGCATCTCTTTCCTTCGATGTTTTCTTTATGTGTGCTACATATTATGAGAAATCAACTCAACCTTTACATATACATTGATACATATTATTTATGTATTGATCGTGTTAGACTCTCAGAGACACCGACGAAAAACGAAAACCACTTGTTCAAATATGTTTAAAAAAGATTTTCTAAAACAATATATATATATAGTGTCATGATATGATAAATTATAAGAACTTCTATTTAATTACTTGACATCTAATTTATGTTTTAAATTCTAAATATATTGGCTTAACTTCATATAAATGTAATTCAACGAAAACTAAATTAACTTGATTTTTTTATTATAAAATATGTGTATAATTTAGATGCATCAAGATGTCATTTCCGAAAGAAAGAAACAAAAATTTAAAGTGCATAATTCTTTAACGTGTCGACATTTTTGTTGTCAAATCGATGTCTATTTTCTTATCTGATAGATTTGATTGTAACTTACTTTTAAACTCTAATAGTTTTATTTTGAGTTAAGTATAAACATTCAAGGTTCAAAACATTTTGCTTCTACACAAAATTGTAAAACAAGCTTAAGCCTAAGCTATGTTTCTGCTGAATCGACAACCGTCGTTTAAGAACAAAACAAGTCTACCTAAGACACTTAGAATATAAAAGTTATTATATAATAGAACGCCATTCTTAATATTATGTAAATAGGATCAAGGATTTCTACTATTGGTTAATTTTGCCTATATAATATACTTTTTAAAAAATTAGTAAAATTGTCAATTTTCGGTTTCAACTTATCGTTTTTTCCTTTTTTTTTTATCTCTCCATCCTTGTGTTTAGATAACTCATAAAGTACAAAAACTTGAAACTTATAATTTTGTTTCTTATATTTCTGTATCATTTTCTTAAAATAAAATCCGTGATTAAAGTTATAAATCTCCACGAAAATGAATTATTAGACGAGAGTGAGTGAACGGCGAAGATGTGAGTTGTGAAATTGAAAACAACTTTGTATTATTCTATTCCCAGATCTCAAGCAAGGATCTCTCATCTTTTCCTTATTAATTAATAAAATATACGGAAAAGAAAAACACCTACTAAATTTGATATTTTTCTATTTTTCATTGTACAATAAACTTTCAATTGACTAAAACTTATAAAAAAGATGAGTTTTACAAAAAGAAAAAAAAATACTTTGCAAACTGATAAATTGGTTTCAATATGCTGATCAACCGTTCCAAACTTTTTCTCTAGCGAACTCATTTGTCTGTGTTTTATGATTCAAATCCATATTTTGTATTGATTTCTTTGTTCAAATCTATGTTTTTTTGCTAGAATTTATTTTTTCAGTGAAATTCTGGCTGTCACTTATGACTTGTCGACGGTGGCCTGTAACGTTCAACCGTTACAACTGGTAATATCACATTTCTGTAAGATTTTACCGGTTCAAGATTTTTTATGCAATGAAAAATAGTTGGGGGTTTTAATCCTAAAAATGATCTAACTTAAGGGTTTTTTTTGGACAAATATCCATATTAATAAATATAAATATCAAAACTAATTGTTTCTTGGATCATTTAATATAGTGTTAAATATTAATTTGATCATGTAACTTTTAAATTTGTTATATTTAATAACTAAATTGTTTTTTTGTCTCGATTTAACTATTAAACTTTAGTTTACTATTCTATTTTAATAGATATAGTTTAAAGTTTTGATTTAGAAAAATAAAGCTAATTAAGTGAAAAAAGGAGTTTAAGTTAATAAAAATACTCATTTACCTTCTCAATGTCTATAAACAAAAACTCTTAACTAATGTAAATGTCATTTTAAATCTACATGTTAAAAACTACAACATTTATATAAGGGTTAAGTCTTATTTATCCATCAAACTTTCAGATTTTTGTCTTGATTCTAAACTATTTTTTTATATACATTTAGCCATTAAATGTTTTCCTTACTTATTTAACCACTGAAAATTGTCCCGATTTAACAATTAAACTATCATATTTTGCATCGATTAACCATTAGTTTTAACTATTTCCCCCCAAATTAGAACAATAAACTAGAGTTTAATCACTAAATCGAGAAAACAAATAATTTAGTGTTTAAATGAGACAAATCTTAAAGTTGATTAGTTAAAATGATTGTTAACCTTTTTAAAATTATAAAAGCTACACCTATGCTAGAAGTATAAGGTCCTAAAAAGTAAAAACTACATCTAAAAGCTAAAGTTATATTTGTTAGATATATTTGGTTTTTGTAGGTCTCCCTTTGTTCAAATCCATATGATGATAATATTTATGTACGTATCATACACACTAAATAAAATATATGGCGTATATGATATTCCTTATTACACAAATTTATTATGCGACTTTTGAGAGGGAAATAAAGTCAAAAAACTTTTTTGCATGATTAATATGATATATTTAATAAATCACTCCTAACTTGGTTGGTGCTCCTGAACTAATCTAATAACAACTCCATTAAGCGTTAAACTATAATTAGTCTATTAATGTACGATTATTTAAGGATTATTAAAAAAATTATGATTGATGTAATTATATATTACAAGATCTATTTCATATGTAGAAATTTGTTTTACGATTTAAATTTTAAAAACATATCAACAACTGCAATACAAATTAAATTATTTCATCGCGTTGTTCGTTTAGTTACTTTGTCCATTTTATTCTTTTATCATCCTATTACATTTGATCAAAAGTAATCCTTTACAATTATATATCACGTCAAACATATATTTGACTATTTGACTCTAAAATAATTTAAAGCTTTCTTGAATAGTGTATGCTACAGTTAAAAAATCAATTAAACATTATTTATTATAATAAAAAATAATTAAATATTAAATAAATTAACATTTTCAAAAAATAAAAACCACCCACCACCTTTGTTTTGGAACTTGTACCTCTATCTCTCTCACAGAGTCTCTCTCTCCCTCTCTCTTCATGAAGGTGACATCGGCCGAGCTTCCTTATGGTTATGGAAAGAACAACCAGCAAGGTACAAGTCTTCGAAGCACATCCAAAACCCTAATTCTAGTAACATTAACACTCATCATCCTCACAGTTGTACCTCTTTACTATCCTCTTCACAAATACCCTTCAGCCCATTCTTCCACGGCCGCCGGCGACGCCACCATCTCGCCGGTGTATCACCCGCAAGATGAAGTCATTACCATCAACGATAACCACCATAAATGTGATGTGTTTTCCGGCGAATGGATCCCGAATCCGGAAGCTCCATATTATGATAACATGACATGTTGGGCGATCCATGAACATCAAAACTGCCAGAAGTATGGACGACCCGATTCGGATTTCATGAAGTGGAGATGGAAACCCGATGGGTGTGATCTACCCATTTTTAACCCGTATCAGTTCTTGGAGATTGTGAGGGATAAATCTTTGGCGTTTGTGGGTGATTCAGTGGGTAGAAATCAAATGCAATCTTTGATTTGCATGTTATCCCGGGTAAGTTCATCCCCATCATTCATTTCTTTTCCTAAAAAATATATGCATATTTAATTAATTATTATTATTATTATTATTCCAGAATTTTTTAATATTTTTTTACGTTAAATGAAAATTACATATAACGATATACATATATATCATTGAAGGAATGCTTAATTATTCATCTAATAATTAAAGACAAAACAAACAAGTCTGATATTAATCGTTGTCACCAATTTGTATTGATAATAACAGGTAAATATGTAATTTAAATGAGTTAATTATGAAAAGTGACAACTAACTTCGTTTCATCTCTTAGTTTGATCACTTAATTTTGTATAACGCTTGATTACGGTAAAAGGTAATAAGTGGTCATCTTTTTTCTATTTTACGTAACATTAAATTTTTTTTTTCAATTAAAACATCAATCTAGATAAAACTACCATTAAATTGTGTTGAAATAACAATTTTTCATCTAGTCAGCACAACTTTTCAATGTGTCATTTGATTGTCTAATTAACCTGACGTGACACCTTTTAAAGATAATCAATTACGTGATTATAGGTAATCTGTAACATTAATTGGTGTGTAAATTAATATGATACCCAAATTTAAAAAAATTTGATACTATGTTGCTTTTTTTCGTCATTAACCCTTTGTATAAATCATAAAGACAAATGTTTTGATTTTATAAATCTTTTATTTATGGTAACACGGATTAAGTTAACTATTATTCTTAACATTTAATTAGGACATAAAGTGACATCCAACTTTATTAAATGAAACCTTTTTTTTGTAAATGATAAGTCTTTTCTCACTAAATTTTACACTCTAATAACTAGATGTATTTAAGTCAAAAGGGACCTTATTTATATTCTAACCCATTTTATCATATAAAATCAAGATTTCAGATTTTAGGATGACGACAATGTCGTAGCTCCTGGCTCGATATCTTCTTGCTGTTCAGAAAAAATAAATGAAAAGGGATATTAATTAATAGTTATAACCCATTTTAGTAATTCTCAAGCTCTCATTTTCTTGATATATATGACCACGTATTTTTTGTATTTTTTTTTTATGTATAGTAGGTGGTTTTAGTAAGGTGGTAGGTTTTGACTTTGAAATATTTTGAAAAAAATATTGGATTGCTAAGATGCATATTCAAAATGAATAATATATGTGAGGAAAACTAATCTTTTTTTTTTTTCTTTACATATATGCATTTGATGTTTGTTGGTGAAGTTATAAATTAAAATTTTAATTGTGGATGTTGTTTATTTAATAATCTATATGAGTAAAAAAGGTAAAAACAAAATACATAAAATGACACGAAAAATAGACAAAGAACACATGAACTCATTATGGTTTAATAATCAAGAATTATTAATTTAGATGGCATCTTATGAGGAAATTATGCACATGGGTGGGCCCCGACCCATTATGCTTACGTGGAAATTATGTGATTAACAATTGGTCCTCATCTTTCAAGATCTTATCATCAATTTTTTCTCCACAAGTTTCCTTCTAATCATTTGGCATTCAAATATCCATTAATTAACCATAAATGCTTTCTTTCAATCCTCCAATTTGGATATTTATGCCCCATTGCCCCGCATAAAATAGTAATACACCCTTCAAAGTGATGTCGTTTAAAGTTTTACACATGTTTACAAGCCATATTCTTCCTTAGTTTGTTTTTTAAAGATGATACATCCGACATGAAAAACATTGTCAAAAATGATGTTTCGGGTCTTACATACGTGTATAATTATTATGTTTGAACTCTATTATAAAAACTAAGGATTTTAAGTAAATGTTACATATGTTTTACTATTTAATGAGAAATGATTCGTAGACACCTATAACATATTTAAAAATCAATCTAACAATGTGATTGTAACATGTGACAATATCAAAAAAGATATTAGAAGTATGAAGTTGTTTGTTTACTTCTTAATGAAATCATTAAGAAGTCGCTTAAAGGTAAAATCACTTCTTAATGATTTCATAAGAGGTAAACAAACATGGTCTAAGAAAATGTTCATGTCATGTGTCAAACGCTGAACGGATTAGATTGATTTTCAAATACGTGAATTAGTGCATGTGTGTTTTTGTTGTATATTTGTGCGTGTGAGGTTTTGTAACTTTTGTTGTAGGGGTTGAGTGTTGGGTGAGAAAAGTAGCAAAAAAAAAGTGTACAAATTCTGGAAAAGGAAAGAGTCGTGAAATTAATTATTTGCAAGGAACTTTGTCTTTTTATAATTGTTCTCTTCCAATAATTATTATGCCCCTCTATCAAATTTGTGTATTTTATGAATTAAAAATATTTAAAATAAGTTTAATCATAATCGAGGTGTTCAGTCTTTGCCAGTGGTGCATTTAATTATAAACCAGTTTTCAAGTATAGCTATATTTTAACCATATCATAAATTAAATTTTGACCTTTTTATTGATTTCGAAAACTTAATTTTTTTTGAACGGCAAACTATCCTACTCCTACTCCTAAACTACTCCTTTACCACCAGACTTACTTCGAAATGGTGTAGTAATAATAAACACATAACTAACGCGGTTATAAACACATAACTAACGCGGTTTTCCATTTATTCAATAAAAAATATAACTTCGGTTTCATTATGATGATACAATTTAAATAAAACGATAAAAAAAATATAACTTCGTTTTTATTTTGCACGTTTGTCAAAATAAGTGGTTTAAATAGATAAGAGTGACAATTTTTAATTTTACATAATTTGCTTTAACCTTAAATATATAGATTTCTATTGAAATGGTGTAGTAATAATAAAAACAATAGTGCTAATAATTAAAATAATAATAATAATAATTATGATTAATCCGGAACGTTGTAGATCTAGATTCTAGAGTGTATTATATAAATTTACTTGGTGACAAATTTTAGAGAATATAATCTTGCTGGCAACGTGCGCTTCTCAACTATTTTCCAAAGTCTAACGTGTTTTTTGGGGGTTGATTTATCATTAAAAAAAAAAACAAATACTATGGTAATTTGTTTAAGGAATAACTGCCTAAAAAATCCTAAACTTGTTTGTTTTTTGTGATTAAAACCCCAAACCATTTTTCGTTGCATACGAACTAGAAATTCGTAAATTAAGGTTTTATCAATTGGTAACCGATTTCAACCGGTTATTAATCCTACGTGGACCGGTAAATAACCTACGTGGAATAAATTTTAATTATTGAAACCGGTTGTCAAATATTAAAAATCATTTAAACTCCCGTTAATAATTTTTAATTGTACTTTTTAAACGGGAATACATCATTAACGAGGGTTTAAATGATTTATAATACTTGGCAACCAGTTTCAACAATAAAAATTTATTTCACGTAAGTTATTTACCGGTCCACGTAGGATTAAAAAACCGGTTTCAACGGGTTACCCTTTGATAAAACATTGATTTATTGATTTTTAGTTAGTTTGGGGTTTTTTATGCAACGGAAAATGGATTGGGGTTTTAATCACAAAAAACTGTCAAGTTGTTGGGTTTTTTGCACAATTATCCCTTTGTTTAAATATTTTATAAAATACAGAATTTAATTAATATCTTATTAATTTATAACATTAAATATTTAAGTATTTATGAACCGACAGTGTTTAACAGCTTTATATATAAAGCCAAGGCGAAAGGTTTTAAAAATTACTGACAATTAAAATAAAAAAGTAAGTAAATTGTTATTTTTATTAATTTGTTAGATAAAATGGAATACCAAGCATGTATTCCAAGAAAATACTTTATTGGGACATTTTACACTTCATGTCTTTATTGCAAATATAAGTGTATTTATTCATAGGAACTTGCAAGTAGTTTTATTAAAAAAGAAAAAAGCAGATAAATAAAATATTCGTATTTTTTCTGGAAATGGTGACACACCCATGTTTATAATCTTTAATTATTTATAATTTTTAGTATGATAAGAGTTATAATGATATAAATTGCTATAATATATTTCAGGTTGAATATCCAATCGATAAATCGACGACAAAAGATGAGAACTTCAAACGGTGGTACTACGTCTCATACAACTTCACTCTTTCCACGTTTTGGTCGCCGTTTTTGGTAAAAGCCGAAGAGGCTAGTTCCGATGGCCCGACCCACACTGGCCTCTTCAACCTATACCTAGACGAATTTGACGAGAAATGGACAACCCAGATCGACGAGTTCAATTACTTGATCATCAACGCAGGCCATTGGTTCTGGCGGCCTGCATTGTATCAGTTGAACCGTCAGGTTGTCGGTTGCAGATTCTGTCAGTTGGAGAACATTACTGACTACCCCATGACCTTTGGGTACAGAAAGGCCATAAGGACGGCATTTAAGGCGATCAATAGTAGAGAGAAGTTCAAGGGTATAACGATTTTACGCACATTTGCACCGATGCATTTCGAGGGTGGAGCATGGAACGAAGGGGGAGATTGTGTGAGAAAAAAGCCGTTTAAGAGCAGTGAGATAAGATTAGATGGTGTTAATTTGGAGTTGTATATGACCCAAATAGAGGAGTTTAACAAGGCAGAAAAGATGGGGAGGAAAAAGGGTTTGAAATTTCGGGTTTTGGATACAACACAAGCCATGTTACTAAGGCCAGATGGGCACCCAAGTAGATATGGGCATTGGCCCAATGAGAATGTGACTTTGTATAATGATTGTGTGCATTGGTGCTTACCTGGGCCCATTGACACGTGGAGCGATTTCTTGCTTCATATGTTGAAGATGGAGGGTCTGAGATCAGCAGAAGAGAAATCACATCCCAGGGGGTGAAATTGTGAAAATGAAAAGTTGAAGGGGAAAACGAAAATGTTGTTAAATGTAAGAAGAAAAGAATTGCTTATATTTAAATTTTTTTTAAATTGTTTTCCTCATTGATTTCAGTTTTCAATTTTTTATAGGCTATGATTGTAATGGCTTTAATGAATTTTTTAGAAATATGAAAAGTTGTATTTAATTAAGAGGTGTTTGGATTCCAGTATGTTGCATTCTTAAAAGTATTGTAAAAAGAAAAGCTTGAAATTCTTGCTTCAATGAAACTGCGTTTTAAATACAAAATGACAAATTTTACTGCAAAAAATGTTATTTTAATTGTCACACTCTTTGATGTTTCTACATCTTCAAAACATAAAAAAGCTAATCATCCCTAAAGACGCTAATCCAAACACAGATTAGATTATTTATCTCACAGAGATCTTTTGTAACGATGGAAAGCACAAAAACCCCAATCACTGAACATATGATTTTTTTTATTTTACTTTTATGTTAAATTTGTTGGGATAAGGAAAAGTGTGAATAATTATAGAAGTGTGTGTGTGTGTAAATTGTTAGGCAATAGGCACATAGGATGACTAATATAAATTAAATTACACGTTGCGAAGGAGCCCCCCCCCCCCCCCCCCCCAAACCCAAAACCCCAAGACTCCTCCTTTGCAGTCTTTTATGACGCTTGAATATGCTCCTAAAGGCCTTTATTGGTGGAGTTGGTGATCCACCTACCGGTTTCTAACCAAATACAAACAGTTTTGTTTAAAGGCTACATGACACTATCACCTGTTTATTCAATAATATCGAAGAACTTAAACTCACAATCTCTTCAGTTAAGAAAGCATTTTGATATCATTAGATTAAAACCAAAGAACTTGTAGTCCCGTGGTACTAAAGACTTTAACCTGTATTCCAGGCTAGAAGTTTGAGTCCCAGAATGAACAAAAGGTGCGTAAATTTAAAGTTAGATTTAAAAGGTGTGTGTTTCATTCCAAAAAAAAGGCCCCTTAGTCAAAAACAAACAATATTAATACACTTTTGCATAAAGACAGCTGACTGGTTTTAGACCGTCAATTGATTTCCCGTCACTGTCCTGTTTAATAACCAATCCCCATATCCGTTTTAGAAACTAGCGAGGAACCAAGCGGTGATCACCCACCATCAGGCTTGCATGGACTGGAATTCAGTACCGTTTACTTGAACAAATACTCAAAACCAATGATTTAGAAATTCTATATTAATAAATGCATGAGACCAGAATCCCATAATTTGGGTAGTGATAATGAAAACCTTTCGGCTTCGAAAAACCATCTCCGAACCCAACCAATTATCTCTGCTTCACCATTCTAACTTCTAACATGTTTTTTTGGCCATCCATTCGGTAGGGATCATGCGAATTCACAACAAAGTTTCACACTTACCTTTCGATATTGACTTTTTAACTTGAAAAAACATGTCTTTTTACAGTAAATGTACACTCATCTTATGAATTCATATATAACTTGTCCAAAGTATCCATAAAGACCAAGGCATCCTCATACAGGTTCATATAAGTAAAATGTTTAGAGATCTGTGTATATTTATAATGAAATACTGACATCATTGCATGGGAATTGGAAAGAAATATAATATAATATAGAAAAGGAAGAAACAAAATAGATCTACATATATATCATATTATTAACAAGCATATGGTCATGTGGCTAGGAAAGTAACAAATGCAAACATTAAACAACAGCAAAAATTGGTTAGCAGTCACCTTTTTTGTTGGCTAGTCCTCTTCTTTCATGTCATTTTCTCTATTTTAACTTTATCATGTGTGGGGTGTGTGTGTGTGTTTTCTTTTATCTAATCTGCCATGATTCGCTGCTGGTTACACTCTATGGTGTGAACTGGAATTTAGCTAATGATAAATTTATATTTCGAAGATCGCTCAATTTATCCAAAACACAGCTCCTAGTACACCAAATATATGTATACAAAGTAAATACCAAATACAAGTGTTTTATAGTAGGATCTAGATTGTGTGGTATAACAATCTAATCAATTTGAGTATTTGACCATGAATGACATGATGAACTCTCTTAGTTTCTCAATGACATTAAAGGTATTCATTGGAGTAAAACCGTCAAGCATCCGGTTCTAAGACTTCTCACAGACACCATCAATATGTTCCAGTTATGGTAAAAAAACTATAAATGGTACTTACTGTAAATTGGCATGTACAATACTTGATCATCAGATGATATGGGAATGAGGTCGAGGCAAGTACCATGCACATTGTACATGTGACATGAATAGTAAAAGTCTAGCCAGTCTGTTTTTCATGTGCAATATTTTATCATTCTCTAGAAAGTTGGATTGTCCTTCCCTTTGGATCACATCGTTTTCAATCTCATCTGACATTACATATATTCCTTCTCTAGTCCATGCCTTGATGGGGACTCCCTAACTTCAGCATATGAGATAGAACATGGCTCCTAAACATAATTGAGACAACTCAAGATATATCTCAGTATCTGTCATTGTGCTGTACGTGTTTGTGTGTGTATGTGAGTACTGCAACTAACATGTAGTTCGTTTTGTTTTGTAACTAACGGTCTGAAATAGTAAGGCAAATCGTTTGTAACTATCATG
Source organism: Centrapalus pauciflorus (assembly GCA_020465985.1). NCBI lineage: Eukaryota > Viridiplantae > Streptophyta > Magnoliopsida > Asterales > Asteraceae > Centrapalus > Centrapalus pauciflorus. Next base: position 562,419 of record JAANYP010000582.1, on the reverse strand, counting down.
TAAAAAGATTTCAATGAATGTCATAAGCATATAATGGAAGTAAATTCCCACCAATAATGGAGAAAATTTTCAAGCAGGTAACTTCAAAACCGGATAAATTAGGGTAGAACAACACCAACACAATAACCATAGTTTTATTGGTCAATCAAATCTATGTCATCATATCTCAACAATTGTGACCAGCTGGATTTTGTTTACTGGCAAACTTGTCATTTAGCACATCAAGAATCCAATGACACAAAGTATCAAAGTGTTCCTATTGGGAAGTGTAAAGTTGGAGTTCTTTCCCATACTTAGACTCCTTATTCCGGTAAACTTTCGGTAGAAATGAAAAATTATCATTCATAGAAAGTTGAAAGTGTTGGTAAAATGTCCTTATTTACACCGTACCCCGAAGCCCAAAATATTGTCAAACATGGTTGGTTACTTTGACCATCAGTAAACAGGTTTTTTCTGTGTTATCGTTTCTGGCTACATTATTATTGTGGAAGGAAAGAGATTTTCTTTATCTTTCATGTATTACTGCATTTGTGAGAAAATAATTAAACCCTGTTTACTATCTAGTATATACAGGAGGGTAAATAGTTTTTATCTCATGTGCTGCAGATTCCAGTAGTTTAAATTATGAATGCAATGATATCAGAAGATCCATGTGTTTTTGCCATGGAGAGTGATAATACAGTGATTCCCAAATCCCAGTACATTCTATTTTACTCCAAAAGTTCTGTGACACTGAAATATAGAAAATCTTCTTGATATTCAAAATTCACCCATGTTGGAAATACACCAAATGCTAATTAAGGAAGGCAGATGAGAAGCATACACAAGCAAGAGACTTTAGGTATGTTTGCTAGTAAAATGAAATTCGATTGAATTGGAATCTAAATTCCAATACTTAGGAACTGTTCGTGGAATGAAATCTGAAGGATTTAGAATTTATTTTATAGTATATAGTATGTTTATTGGTTGAGGTATGGAATGTTGTTTAAGGTTAGCTAAGGGTATGAGTTGCGTTAGGAATCTAAATTCTATTACAATTAGCTATGAATGATGAATTCTTACAACCATAGATTTTGATGGAATTAAACAAACTTTTTATTATTTTAGTAATCCAATTTTCCAAACACCTATAGGTGGCATTTGGTTTGAGGCTTTTTTTTTTTTGTGGGAATTGCATTCTATCAAAGCATTTGTATGGATTTGCATTCTACCACAGTGCTGCTCAGCTTCTTCCCACCTCCTAGCATTTCTTCCAGCGCAGCCACAACGTTGCTTAGCTTCTTTCCAGGCCTAGGGGTGGCAATTTCGACCCAACGGGTCAAACGGACGGAACGATCAAAATGGCCAGTAGTAAAAAAGTAAGCTAGAACATAATTATTTTTTAAAAATGAAATTATAGAAAATGATGTATTAAACAAATTTTTTTCTTGGAAGAAATCTCGAAAGTACGTTAAATTTGTCTTTTAGTCATCGACCCGTTGCTTGAATAACAGAATTGACACCCTTGAATCCCAGCGCCAAGCCGGTATTGTTGAAATGTAAGGGGGGAGGCTGGTTTTCATGTTACAAAGAAGGGTGGGATTCTTGAAATCCTGGGATTGTAATAGCCTGCTTACTGCACGCCAAACGCGAGATTTAGTGAGCAAGTTCCTAGTTTACCACTAGTTACTTTTCTTTGTAATCCTATTATCATTAGTGGAATGCTGGAAGCATTTTTATTTCTTGAGGACAACATGATATTTTATTCTTGTTTTTTATTATTTTTCTCCGGTAAAATTCATGTGTCTCCATCTTCTTCATCCGGCTTACTTTTATTGTTCATTATAATCATGCAATGAGGATATCTGAAATTTTCCCAATGGTAAATCTGACTAAGTTAGAATTTTTTTTTCAGAATTACCTTCAAAATCAGAAAGAAATACAAAAGTAAGATAAGATAAGAAGTGACTGCATGCAACCTTTCTCCTGCATTTCGCAGAGGTTTTTCCTAATACTAGTCTACTCACAAATGTGTTACTTATTTTTTAATGACAACGACTCTAATAATTACTAAAAAGCAGTGGTACCTAAGGTGTCTTGAGGAGATTAGTGTTGAAGAGATGCCTCGTCTAAGGATATTATTAAGTGTTGTTTGTTTTTTAAGAGGTTGATGTCTGCGGTCTGCAGACTTAGCTGTAGAATTCTACGGTCAGAAGAGATGGACTAAAGGTCTGCAGACGTGGGAAGACGTCCGCGGACGCGGGCAGACGATGCTACAGACGCGGGCAAACGAAAAAAACAAACACACTTCCATATAAAACGTCTTCCCGCGTCTTCGAATTCGCAGACATATGAGGTTCGAAAAATCTTCTTAGAAAACAAACATAGCCTTAGGCTTTGTTTGTTTTTTGATAAAAGATCTTCGAACCTCTTATGTCTGCGAACTCGAAGACGCGAGAAGACGTTTTATATAAAAGTGTGTTTGTTTTTTTGCGTCTGTCCGCGTCTGCAGACGTCTTCCCGCGTCTGCGGACGTCTTCCGGCGTCTGCGAACGTCTTCCCGCGTCTGCGAACGTCTTCCCGCGTCTGCGGACGTCTGCAGACCTTTAGGCCACCTCTTCTGACAGCAGATTTCTACAGCTAAGTTCGCAGACCGCAGACATCAACCTCTTAAAAAACAAACAGCACCTTAGTGTTGAAGAAAGTTGCCACTCACTTACTGACAAGTAGGGCCCCATTAGGGTCCACCTACATGGAGCCTGTGGGTAGACGCATACGGGGTTCAATATTGTTTAAAAAAGATACGCCAGAAGAAGTATTGTACCATAGTTATCTAAAATACCATTTTCCCAGTTATTAATACAATTAATTTGATATAATTAGGATGCGTATCGAGACTCGCATTTAACCAAAACAACTTAAATTTATGACCACGAATCCATAGAATTCCAAAAGAATGGATAATTGGACTTCCGAACAAAAATGTATCTTGTGTGATGAAGCAGAACACGAAACACAGTAGAAGAAACATAAGTAACACAAATCATTATAGAAGATTGAATAAAGCCAAAAACACAATAGGTAAAAAAATATTTACATAATTGTTTAAATAAGCATGTGAGCAATCTTCAAAACGATATCTTGATGAATACCAATATATGGAGAATGAGAATATAGAGGACAAAAGCCGACCTGAGCAGCATTTGCCTCTGCAGGGCCTCTGTACGCCCACTTGTGGGTTTGTAACGTGGATCGACAATGTAATCAGAGGAAAGATGTCCTTTTCCAGAGTTACTTCTTCCAAACCTATTTCTGGCTGCATTTGACTCCGTAGTGCTCGCTTCAATATTCCTCCATAATCCATTTAGCCTATCTAGTTCCATTTCCTTCAAATGAATTTCACTCGCCAGACCTTCTGCTTGAGCCTGGAATCACAGAGAAAAGCAAATGAAAAAATCTATGAATAATTGTAAAGGAAGGAACATACATGGAATAAATGCATGGTATCAACGATGGGCTGAACAAGTGGCACCTGCTTCGCAGCTAATTGCTCCAATAGGCTATGAAGCTGTTTATCCAACATTTTCTCTCGTTGAGCTGCAAAGAATTACAAACCATATTCAAGCACTGTAGATCCATGCCTTATCTGTTAAAATTAATGTAACACTAAATACTACTTTCTCTGTATAAAAATAAATGAGACAGTTTCCTGTTAGGTAAACTTTCAATCCCAAATTACTTTATGATTTTTGGTAATCATTACAAAAAAAATTGTTAACATTGATTTTCTTCTACAATAATCCTCTATTTATTTTCTTTGTAAGATCATTTAGATATTTGAATAATAGTCCAAGACTTCCATTTAAATAGGCGCAAGTCAAACATTGCACTGATATCAGGGTGGAGGGAGTAAAACTGATTATTAATTTGTATGCGGACCTCTTTTTAGAACATATTGTTTTAAATAAGAACATTTAAAACGGATCCATAATCTTTTGGGACTCCCTGGTGTCACACTTGTAAAAGTACTAGCTATGTACTAGTTCAAGAAAATTGCCAAGTTAACAAAATAATATTAGCCAAGTCGAAATATTGAATCCTTTCTCGTTTGCGATCTATTTAATCCTAACTTTATCTAGTATGAACCTTGGCCAAAATAGACCATTCCAGCACCATGAATTATAGAAGTTTAGAGACTATAGCCTTATTTCAATTTTATGCAAAAGACTTTAGAAGCTAAATCAACATTATTGATAGAAACAATGTTTATAGCGGACCAAAAAAAATAGGTAATAGCACGAAATAAGCAAGATACCTGGAGAAGGCTGCTTTAGCGACTCTTCTTGAACTTTTGACCATTGTCTATCTAGATTTTGAACAATCTCTTCCATAGAAGCCTACACAGCATGAAAAAGTGTGCAATGTTGATGTAAAAATCAAGAATGAAGTAACAGAAGAAAAAGAAGGTGGATGAAATAAGAGATGCATAAGTAGAAAAAGTTCTAACAGACCAATTCCTTTTTCTTGTTCTCTAAGCTCTCCTGCAGAGAAGAGATTGAAGCTGGAGTTTGTACTTCGGCTTCAGTTTTTGACTTAGCCAAGAGTTCTGCTGAATCATCAACTTCGTTGCTATCTGGTGCAGGTTGTTCAATTTGCAGCTCAGGTGTCAGAGTTGTCTCCATTTCCTACCAGGTTATATTTCGAATGTGAACAAACAATTTCAACCATTCAACAAAATCATAATTCTTTATTAGGTCAACCCATGAAGTTTATGTTGAGCTGGAATAGACTAAGAATATGAACATTAGTGGTGGCATAGTGATGAGGGAAAACATGCAATATCATTACAATTTTCATCATGTCCTTACTTTTTGTGCAGGAACAAGTAAAAAGCCTGCCTAAATTTATTTTTATTGAGCTACAAAAACTCAACAATTGCCATCTTCTTCCTGTTACATAAGAAAGACCTCATCCAGCCGCAACATGTTTGCCTCATAAGTTGAGAACTAACCAATTGTCATTTGCACAATCAAAACTGTGAAAAGAGTTTCAAACATTTTGCAGTCATAATAGAATTGGAAGAAAAAAGAAAAATAAATTAAGCTCCTACCTCTAGCTTAGCACGAAGTTGATCAGCTTCTCGTAACTTTTCCTGTATCTTACCTTCACAATCTGATATGGCCTTTTCAAATGCAGCATTTTCTTCATGCAGCGTAACTTCTCTCAGTTGTGCCTGCCATAACATGTCATGCCTGAAGTCACACTTATGGTTGAAACCACTTTAATATGTCCAATTCTGATGAACATTTAAATTGTTTACATTCTGTTGTGATTATAAATATACAACCAAAGGAAAACATGTTTCTTCCATACTTTGTTGTACAAACTACAAAGAAGCTCAGATATTGATAAATCACTCCAAACGTAATACAGATCTAATTCATAAAGTTTGGATCTGCTATTAACATGTATAATTAACTATACATGAATTTGAGCAGGTTTAAAACCAGTAAACCCCAAATTGCAGATCTTCTGTCTGAAACAGATGAAAACATTGTAGATGCTGTCTCAAATAGTCAAACGTATTTCCTCATTTGTTATAATTACAGTGCAGATGATTTAGTATTTTAGTTAAAAATTCAAACAAGAATCGCTCGAACTCCAATTCTAATAAATCGAGTATGAGTTCTGGACTGCGCCACCGTATTGAATAAACTCATGAAAATCAAAAGAGGAATCACAAAATATTGTCCTTTGGTGGAAGTAAATGCAGACGTTAGGTCTGTCTCAAACACATTGTAAGCAGTATGAACATTATAATAATATAATCACAGTGCAGCTAATTTAGTTATAATTCAAACTAGATTTAAACGAACTCTAATTTCAATAAATCGAGTATGAATTCTTGATTGTGCCACCGCATATAAAGTTGAGAAAATCAATATATGATCCACAAAGTACCTGTTCTTTGGTAGAAGAGTGAGCGTTCAATTGGAGAGCTAGGGCAGCATTAGAGGCGAGGGAATGTGCATGGAGATCAGGAAGGCGTTGCGATATATCAGGCGGAGGTATTCTCTGACGGAGGTCTTGTACGGACCGGCTCAACGCCGCTGCTTTTAGGTTCAACTCCCTAACGTACTTCTCCTGTTCGGGACTGAATATCAAGGGGATCGAATCAGACTCATCCTCCTCGCTGGTTGCGCCACCTCCTGCTCTCACTACGTCCGCCGCCCATGCTAGTAGACCAGACATATCTGCCGGATCAAATCTTGATCACTGGTCAATTTTCACTCGTCGGCGGTTGTAGGTGAACAATACGGAGCTGAAATCGGATTGCGTTTGGTGTCTGGTTTCGACGGATCGGGTTCCATTGGGACTTAGGTAGCCCGTTTAGCAGCGCATGGGTCAGATCCGATCCAAAAGAAATTCTTTTGAGTTATAATCTTCTAAACTATTTTTCATGGTCATATTGATATTGTTTTTATTAACATTTGTACAATTGTACATACAATTTCATGTTTATGAGTTTTAGAGTAAATTATAAAAATGGTCCCTGTGGTTTGTATAAAATTACAGAAATGGTCCCTCAACTTTCAAAGTTGCAGTGGTGGTCCCTCAATCCACTTTTTACTTGCAGAAATGCTCCCTCTATTTCTGAACTTTTTAAAAATGACGATTTTGTCCTTTTATTGTAACATCCCATTTTCGAGATAATTGCGTGTAATTATTTTAGTGGATGTTCAAATAATTATTATTGTGTTGGACCAATGAGATCCCGAGTAGTGGATTATACGTGTCGAGTTTGCGAGTTACGTGGCGCCGGGTAATTAATTTAGTGGTTTAATTATATATTTGGGTTCGTGGAATTAATCGGGTTAAGTGGATTTTAATTGTAAAAATGGGGTATCGGGTTTAGATTATTGGGTTGGAACCCGTCTAAAAAGGGAAAGCATATATGTGCGTTCTTTTCTCTCCTCTCCTTGATTGGAAACTCAAAGTGTGTGTGAAGTGTGTGTAAAAGTGTGTGTGTATCTGATTTTGGAGCAGCAAGAAAGCAACCATGATCAAATTGTTGTTGAATTTTCCTCCTCCTTTGTGTTCTTGAAGATCAAGGTAAGGAACCATTAGGTTTGCTTATTTCGTGTATTTGGATGGGAAGGGTTTTTCAGTTTGTAAGTAGCATAAATATGGTGTTATGGTGGGTTTTCTTGGCTGGAAATCGATGGAAATGGAGTTTTGTACTCCTGGATAGAAGCTGAAAATCGAGCAGCAGGAAGAAGACTGGCGCAGGGAGCGCGGCCGCGCTCGGGTGAGCGTGGTCGCGATGCGGGCAGGCGGGCGCGGGCGAATTTGACAGCTGGGCGCGGGCGTGATCGGAAGGCTGGGCCGGGTTTTGCTGGGTCGGGTCAGTGAGGGCGTTTGGCTGGGTTTTGGGGGCTCCGTTGGGGCTGTTATTGGGTCGTGTTCGGGTTGGGTTCCGGGGTTTCGTTGGGTTTGCTTTTGAGTCTAAGTCGGGTTTTCGTCGGGGCTTCGGGTTTCGTTTGAGATTAAGGTTGGGATCCGTTTGAGATGTTGGGTTATATTGTGTTGAGTTTTCGGGATGTTGTCGAAGTTGTTTTCGGGTTGGGTTTTGTCTAGGTTTCGGGATTTCGGTTGTAATTATTATTGGGTCCGGTTATGTTAAAGTGTTGTGTCCGGATCTGCTTTCCGTTTATATTGAGAATCTTGTTAACGGTTGGGATCTGTGTGATTTCAGGGACGGGTCAGCGAGCCGAACCGAGCGAGAGATTCCGGGATTAGTGGATCGACCAGGTGAGTACCCGAGTTCTTTTCTAAACCGCGGGACTGTTTTCCGAGTCATGATTGTGTAGCTATCTTCGTGTATGTGTATATTGTGTATTGTGAATGAGACAGGGACGCGAGCACAGGTATGATTCTATTTCCCACATATGTGTTATATGTGCATGAGATGAGATCCGGTCCAGGGGTCCGTGATGAGTTCCATACGGACGGTGATTCGCGATGGGTTATCGCGCGGGTCGATTGTCCCTAACAGTCCTTGGGGCGTGTATACACGGCAGAGCCTGTAGCCGGTTCGCGCTCGTGCTACAGGGTTGTGGCTAACCACCGCGGCCGCGGTCGTTAACTGGGGAAGGGTCCCCCTTCAGTGATTCTGTGTGAAGGGCTTCGGATCTCATGCTGTGTGTTCATACCTGCTTTATATTGTTGATTGCCAGGGACAGAGATAGAGCTTGTGCGTGTGTATGTGCTATGTGTACGCCTGTTATGTGTTTATTGTGCAGAGTCTAACCCTCGCATACTCACGAGCTTCCGAGCTTACGTATTCGAGTCTACCATGTTCAGGTGATCAGGGAAGAGATCGGTAGCTGGGTTTGCTGATCAGGGACTTGCTGTCAGTGGGGGACGTATTTGCTTTTGTTAGTGATTATGCGAGTATTGTCTGTGTTTGCGTCTTTAGGGGTGTTGTAACCCAGGAGATTATATGTTAATGATGTTTATATAAAAGTTTTAAATTATCAGTGATTCCAGTTTATCTTATGACATGTGCATGATAGAGATATTGCGATATTGACACCTGTGTATTGTATTGACGTGACATTTCTGGGTTCGGGGAGGGTGTTACATTTATTAATTACAAGTTTAGTCCCTCAACTATTTAATTTACTTTCACTTTTGGTCCTTTTCCTTAAATTTTTAATTTTTTGACTATTAATTTAACAAACTATTATTCAAATCTTTATAATAATAATAATAATAATATTATTATTATTATTATTATTATTATTATATATACCTATTTATTTTTAAAAATAATATTATATTTATTTATTAACAAAATTTTTATACTTACTTAATTTATTTTACGCGTTTTATTATGTATTCACGTTATTTAATAAGGAACTAGTTTATGAACCCACGTATTACGTGAATAATTTTTAATAAATAATTGGTTAACCGAAATGTATGTAAACTTAAATTGAATAATTTAATATTCATTCTTATAAAAAAAAGTAGAAAAAGTACAATTATTAGTAATATATATCATTTATCTATCATTTTAAATAGTCATGAACAATAGTTTTTTTTTTTTTTTTTTTACATTTTTTAAACTTTTTATTCCTAAATTTATATATATTTAGTTAAAATAATTTGAAATTTTAATTTTACGTAAACTATAATGTTTATATAGTTTTTATATTTTTATTTTGATATATTGATAAGTATATATAAGATATAATTTGGATGTAACTTTAAATCTTATCTTTTATTCACATTTAAATATGTAAGGAATAATATATTATATTTATCTTTTATAATTATTAATATTTATTGATATTAGAAATAATGAAATATATTTATATTTTAGTTTATTTTAATTAAAATAATATACTTTGTTACGTTAATACGTTTTGATTTAAACTTACTATTTTATTTTTTTTAATTTAAAATATTTTGTTATATCAATACGTTATGATTTCAATATAGTATTTTAAATCTTTAAATCAAAAATAGTTAAAAACATGTAAAAAATATTTAAATCTTTTTGATTTAAATCAAACATATGTAAAAAAATATTTAAATCAAAAATATGTAAAAAAAATATTTTAAATTACAAAACGCGTAAATTAAATAATATAATTATAAAATTTTGTTAATAAATAAATATAAATTTATTTTTAAAAATAAAAATGTATATATAATTATAATTATAATAATAATATAATAAAGATTTAAATAATAGTTTGTTAAATTAATAGTCAAAAAATTTAAAAATTTAAGGAAAAGGGCCAAAAGTGAAAGTAAATTAAATAGTTGGAAAACTAAACTTGTAATTAATAAAAGGGCAAAATCGTCATTTTTAAAAAGTTCAGACACAGAGGGATCATTTCTGCAAGTAAAAAGTGGTTTGAGAGACCACCACTGCAACTTTGAAAGTTGAGGGACCATTTACGTAATTTTGGACAAACCACAGGGACCATTTTTGTAATTTACTCTGAGTTTTAAATGATATAAAAATAAATAAATTAATGAATTTGGAATGATATATATGATATTAAAATTTTAAGTTGGGTATATAAGATATTACGATGTTTTGGATGGATATATATGAAATTCTCTCAAATTAAATTGGCTAAAGCCGTATAAAAGTTGTGTACTTTTTAAGGTGTACCGATATGATACATGTACTTTTCTAATTATCCATATAACACGTGTACACTTTAAATCATTCCAATATGATACTTAAATTTTTTTATGATCGATTAGTTTATTATAAAAGCTTACATGTCATATTAATATCTGATTTTGAATTTAAAATTTTTATTATATTATGAAATAACATTTTAATAATGAGATGTCATTTTTTATAAACTGATTATGAATTATTTTTATCATTCTTCTTATTATGTTCATGTTCTTCATCGAATTCATTGCAGCTTTCATGCTTCCGGCCACCGATTCCCACCACTACCGTAGACTTCATCGGAACTTTAAATCATGAAGGGGCCCTTGATTGAAGTCCATAAAACATTTATTTTCTTCTAATAATAATAATAAGTCCAAATCAATAAATTTTAATAAACAGAAATGTCACGTTTTAATATTTTACCGGTATAGCCGGTTACAGGTCAACAAAAGTATTATATAAATAATAAAATGACAGTAGATGTACCATATGGATAATTAAAAAAGTACACGTATCATATGAATACACTTTAAAAAGTAGACAACTGTTGTATGACTTTAGCCTAATTTAAATTCATTAAATTATACATTAAGTGCACAAATTTGAACATTAAATGCACAAATTTTGTCAAATGCACAAATTCGTACATAAACTGGAGAAATTTATCATTAGATGCGTAAAATTCTACATGAAATGCATAAACTTGTCAAATATAAATTTTAGCATCAAATGCATAATTTTATGCATTAAATGCATAAAGTTTTTGAAAAGTTTTATATATATAAAATCTACATTTAAATTTAAATTATAGTTCATATTGATAAACATAAGAATATGATTGATAAACATGTAAAATATTTTTTAATCGGAAAAACACATAAAACTTGATACGGATAGACACGTGACAACGGACAAATATGGTTCACCTTTTAGATTTTTACTTTATTTTTTTTTATTATATATAAGAAATATATGATAGGAAAAAACCTAGTTATTTACAATAGGAAATTAGGTAAATGGTTTACCTGTGGTTCCGTGGTTTCTCTTTCAATTTTAGTCTTCTCCATGGCCTACTTTCTCTTATTTTAAATTATTTTAATTCGTTTGTTACACGAATTTGACATTTTCAAGCGAAAAAAAATACACACACCATCTTTAAGTGATTTTTATTTCACTTTTATAATTATAAATATTTATATATATAATTTACATATGTGTTCTTTTTAGAAGCATCTCATAACTTTTCATATTATTTTTTTAGAAGCTACATATTGTTTAAAAAACACATAGCTAGTGATCATTTCAAGAACATAAAGCATTTTTAAACATAATATTTTGAGTATTAGCATCAACTTCATGTATAAAATTTCATCATTAACTATATATATATATATATATATATATATATATATATATATATATATATATATATATAATAATAATAATAATAATAATAATAATAATAATAATTTGACGAATATATTTCATTAAAAAAAAATATTTACCTTAAAACACATGATAACAAAATGGCATTTCTTAGATTGAAGGCAAGATTTCCATTGTTCAACTTGATTAATTGATCGATAGGGATTATTCTTTTATCGATCTTGCTTTATGCACCATCAAAGCATATGAAAGACCCCACTTTAAAGTATGCCTTCCTTTTAATTTTCAAGTTTGTTTTCCTAATTTCATCTACCTTTTAATACTTATCTTCCCATGTATATATAACATCAATACCAAATTCAAAGAACCAAACATCTCAACATAAGTCCCTATCCCACCCCCTTAACTTCTAATCTAATCCTCTCATCTCGAGTTTTCTCAAATATTACTATTTTCTTTTGAAGTCAGATAAAAAAGATGATAGTTCATAGTTTTATAATACATATAAGATAGTTAGATTGTCATTTTTAAGATATTCATCAAAGTACGTTGCTATTAAAAAATTTGTTGTCAACGATCTAAATTTGTTGATGAACAAACAAAATGTGTTTCTAGCTACCGTTACTTATTCTATATGAGATGAATTAATTTTATGTACTTCGACGTATGAATCTTGATTTTAGGAAATGATCCACTTGTTCTTAATATAATTAGTTGTTGGAAACAAATCTTTGAATCTAATTTACCAAAAAGAAGGGAATTAAGTTTCATTTTTATATATTTATATTTTATTTTATTTTATTTTATTTCTTAAGTAATTTATCATTGGTTTCTTCAATCCCTTTCAACATGGTGTTGAAGAAAATTCGAAGAAGAGTGGAAAGAATCATCACCAAACCCTTCAAAAAACCTCCAAGAAAACCCTCTATAAAACCACCATCTCCTCCTCCATCTCCACCGCCAGAACCACCACCCCCCACCATGAACCGCCGCTCCTCCCACCCTTTCATGTTCCCGGAAACACAGTCCACCGTCCTCCCTGACCCCTCCACATTCTTCTCATCTACCCTCCTTGCTTCCCCTCTCCCCACAAACTCATTCTTCCAAAACTTTGTCCTCAAAAATGGAGATCAACCTGAATACATTCATCCATATTTGATCAAATCAACTCCCTCATCGCTTTCTATGTCCTACCCACCTCTATTCTCCACCACCGCCTTCACATATCAAATCTTTAACGCCGATCTCACCATCTCCGCCGTTGATAATCCCGACCCAAATCAAACCCACATCATATCTTCATTCAGTGATCTGAGTGTCACTTTAGATCTTCCAAATTTAAGATTTTTTCTCGTTAGAGGAAGCCCGTTTTTAACGTTTCAAGTCATGCAAAAAGTTGCACTCTCAATTTCAACTATTCATGCAATTCTTGATTTTACTCCAAATTCTTCAAGAACCAAGTTTAAGCTCAATCTCAACAACGGTCAAACATGGGTATTGTATTCATCTTCATCCATTGATTTGACCCATGAGATATCAAAGATTTCATCTTTACCCTTTTCAGGCATTATTCGTATCGCGATGCTACCAAATCCGGAAAATCTTGAACCGATCCTTGATCGTTTCAGTTCTTGTTATCCGGTTTCGGGTGATGCTGTGTTTAGTTCACCGTTTTGTGTTGAATATAAATGGGAAAAGAAAGGTTGGGGGGATTTGTTAATGTTAGCAAACCCTCTTCATCTTCGTCTTCTTGACAATTCAAGTATGGTTCTTGATGAATTTAAATACAAGTCCATTGACGGCGAACTTGTGGGTGTCACTGGTGATTCGTGGGCGTTAAAAACTAATCCGGTTTCAATCACTTGGCATTCAAACAAAGGAATCAAAGAAGAATCTTACCCCGGAATCGTTGATGCTCTTGTAAAAGATGTCGATGGTTTGGATGCAACTAAGATATCAACAACTTCTTCGTATTTTTTTGGGAAATTGGTGGCAAGGGCATCTAGATTAGCTTTGATAGCCGAAGAAATTGGTTATCTTGATGTAATTTCAAATATTCTGAAGTATTTAAAGGATACAATTGAACCATGGTTGGATGGAACTTTTGATGGAAATGGTTTTTTGTATGATAAATCATGGGGTGGAATCATAACCAAACAAGGATCTCAAGATTCAGGTGCTGATTTCGGATTCGGAATATACAACGATCACCATTACCATATCGGTTACTTTCTTTATGGGATAGCGGTTCTTGCAAAACTCGATCCCATTTGGGGACGAAAGTATAGACCTCAAGCTTACGCTTTAATGGCAGATTTCATGACATTAGGTAGAGGTGAGAACTCGAAGTATACACGCTTAAGGTGTTTCGATTTATGGAAGTTACATTCATGGGCTGGAGGTTTGACAGAATTCGCAGACGGTAGGAACCAAGAAAGCACAAGCGAAGCGATAAACGCTTACTACTCAGCCGCATTAATGGGATTAGCATATGGCGATACACATCTTGTTTCAATTGGTTCATTACTCACTGCCATGGAGATCCACTCATCTCAAACATGGTGGCATGTGAAAGATGACAACAATCTTTACCCTCAAGATTTCACAAGCGAAAACCGGGTTGTAGGAGTTTTGTGGTCGAATAAACGAGACAGTGGACTATGGTTTGCTCCTGCAGAATGGAAGGAGTGTAGGGTAGGGATTCAAGTGCTGCCATTGTTGCCGATCACGGAGGTGTTGTTTTCGGATATCGAGTTTGTGAAGCAGCTTGTGGAATGGAGTTTGCCTGCTTTGAATAGGGAAGGTGTTGGGGAAGGGTGGAAAGGGTTTGTGTATGCATTACAAGGAGTTTATGAGAAAGAGATTGCTTTGGAAAAGATTAAAACTTTGAAAGGATATGATGATGGGAATTCTTTAAGCAATCTGTTATGGTGGATTTACAGTAGAGATGAAGGAGATGATGAAGAAGGTTATGAAGGAGGAGGTAGGCATTGTTGGTTTGGTCATTATTGTCATTAAAAATAAGAAAAAATGGTGTATATTTCTGATCTCATGTGTAAAATATTGATGGTAAATAAAGATCATGTCTGTAATTCGCATATTCATACCTTAATACCTTATTACTTGATGGCCAACCAACCTAACGCTAAGAGGGTGGAGGTACAAGTGAGAGGTCACAGGTTCGACTTCCGTCAGAGGCAAGTTGAAATATAGGTGGAGTAAGGCAATTTGAGCCCATTTAAGCAAACGGGTCAAACAGGTTGACGGCCAAAAGTCAAAAATTTTACATAATTTTGAAATTTTTTTTCAAAGAACAGTTTTTTTAATACACCGTTTAATAAATTTTCATTTTTAAAAAAAATTATGTTCTATCTTAATTTTTTACAATGGGTCCATTAAACCGTTCGACCCGTTTGGTCAAGATTGCCACCCTTGGGAGTAAGTAAGTCTTGTGATAAAAAAAGAGTAGTTTAGGAGTATGAGTACGTTCAGACATTGTAATTTTATTTGTTTTGATAAATCAACACTAATTTAAGGTTTTACAACCAATGGTGTCATTTGACCCATGGAATTTGTGTTTTTATCAGCTATAATTATATTTAAAAAAAAAATGAGTGGACTCCAAACAATATTAAAACCGGACTCATACATTTTTATTTCCATTAAGTTTTCAATATCCAAAATACGTTTTCTAAATTTTTATAGTGGGATTGAAAACCCAAAGTAAATTTGGGAAAACATACTCATATATGGTTGTTGAGAATGAAGAAGGCAACGATGACGATGTATTATTTTGTTCCTACTTTTATGTACATAGCCTTCATTTTATTTTATTAATACCGGTTTTTTAAATCCATTATTGGATTCTGATATTAATATTTTAGTATTGAAAATTTGATATTGGTTTAATGGTACGTTAGTTTATGGTACCTATATTTATTGAAACATGTTTTTCTATAGTATTTTTTGCGGTCCATTTGAATGATCAACCAATGATAAAGATAAATGATGAAGATAGACACTTAGGTGGCGTTTGGTTCGCAGATTTTTTTCCTTGGGATTTGCATTTTGTCAAAGGATTTGCATGATGCAGCATTTGCATTTGTCAGGATTTTGTCAAAGAATCTACATTATCTTTTAGGAAAAATTTGTTAATCTGAAAAATGCAAGGTAACTGGGATTTAAAATCCTAGGGGGGAGGCTGAGTTTTTAAATAACAAAGAATGAAGGGATTTCAGAAAATCCTGGGATTTCAAATCCTTACTGAAATCTGCGAACCAAACACAGGAGTTTAATTGCAAATCCCAGGGAATCCCAGGAAATCCGCGAACCAAACACCCCCTTATTATACATGGGGTGGGTTCAATGGAAAACCACTATGCATCGGAAAACTGTGGAAACCTACGCATACCGTCCGATTTGATGCATTTCATGAAAAACGCGGTGGCATGATCGTAAATAAAGTGATGCATCACGCGGGATTTTGATGCATCATGCGGGAAATTTGATGCATCACGCGGGGAATTTGATGCATTTGTGGTGGTGCAGTGCGGTTTTCACAAGTTTTCAGGTGCATTGTGGTTTTCCATTGAACCCCCCTCTATTATACATTATAAGTTGGATCTTCTATCCTAGATTTGTCACTGATGATCGCGTTCATGGCCGAAACCATATATGTCTATGTACCTCCACTATTCCTTATTCCTATTTTCTTCTCATATGTACCATAAACCAAATGAAGTTAAACCCCTTTTTCAAAAAAAGATAACAACAAATGAGTTAGATCGGGAAAGAATAGCAAATGAAAATGACTACCAACATCAAACAAGGGAGATAGAGGAACAACAAACAATATTGAACCCCAAGAAATAAAGTTCAAACCTAAGGTTCAAAATCGATGGAAACAACAATAATCAGTGTTCAAAAATGTCAAACCTTAGAAATCGATGATGTTCAAAATTTGATGATGGTTGAACTGGTTGTTGCTTAGGACACAATGCTAGTCTTTACAATTGATTTCCAAACGGGATAAAAGATTTTGTATCTCAAAGGTTAAATGGGTATGTTGCCCGGTTAGTTCATAGGTGCTGCTCTCTAGTCTCCACCATTGGTTCTTGTAATGTCATATTTTGTCGTGTTTGGCTTTAATTCGTGTTGAGTTTTTTTTCCCTCTTTTGTTTGGGCCTCCCTCACTTTTAAATATTGGTTGGAATGTTTTATTACTTGTGTTGTTATTTCTCTTGGTTGAATATATCTTACCGTTCAAAAAATATTACGTTAGAATATTAAATATTCTTACACAAAATTTAATTTATAATAACTAAAAGTTTCATGTGATCTCATAACCGTTTTAGTGTCAAATATCACATAAATAAATTGGTAAGGTATAGTTTGGTGACTAAATAAATATAACTAGGGATGAGCTTGTGACTAGCACCGTACCGACCCGTCTTAACTCTCGTTTTTCCGACTTTCGAATTGGTTGAAAATACAAGACTGAGTATCGTACCAATCTGTGATATTCGGGATCGGTAGTATTCGGTACTAGGAAATCGGCAGTATTCATGTTTAGTATCATTGCTTGATGCATGACGTACAATACATAAATTATCCCTTTTGAATCATAATTTTTTACGGTATCACTAATGACTTAGTTTATTTGTTTGAACCACAAACTTTTTGAAGACAAAAGTTTTTTTGACATACTTTTGTTTCTTCTACAAGAGAATTGATCAAATTCATGTGTTCTATTGAATTCTTTGCCAAGAATGATGATAAATGGAGCAATCCGGATTTAAATTTGGTTTTGCATGTAAATAAGATTTAATGGATCAAATTTGGAATTTTAAAAACATAACTATTCATATCTTCAATTCGGTACCGGGAATTCCAAAATTAAACTAGTCTCAATTCTCGTTTTCCTAACTCCCGATTTGAGTCACATGTGTGTCCCGAGTACCGTACCATCTTTAACTAATCAGTACCGGTATCGAGATGAGTTCGAAACAATACCGAAACAAGACGAAAAAAAAAAGAGACAATGAGACATCCATGCCTTGAAATTGAATGAACAAATATATAGGAATCCATTTGCAAAACTTAAAACTTGTAACTTGTAAGCCTACAGCCCAAACACCCCAAATGTGTAATGTACAAACACTGATGCACAGTGTACCATGATTTCAAGTCACCTAATTGAAACACCCACCAACAAATATTACTCCCAAAGACGCAAACCGCAAGTTATCAGGAATCTACGAAGAAAGTAGCGGCGGGGCGGCACCAACGAAGAACCACAATAACTCGCTGCTGAAATCCTACACAATTAATCATCGGATCAAGTAACAATGGGGGAAGAAC
Source organism: Centrapalus pauciflorus (assembly GCA_020465985.1). Lineage (NCBI taxonomy): Eukaryota > Viridiplantae > Streptophyta > Magnoliopsida > Asterales > Asteraceae > Centrapalus > Centrapalus pauciflorus. The sequence continues at coordinate 544,487 of JAANYP010000582.1, read as the reverse complement.
AGGATCCACAGAAGTTGAAGAAGATAGCGGCAGCGGCATACGACTATGATAACGATCCTCGATGGGCTGATTACTGGTCCAATGTCCTCATCCCTCCTCACATGGCTTCTCGTTCCGATGTTGTCAACCACTTCAAACGCAAATTCTACCAACGATACATCGTATGTACTCTTCATTCGCTGTCTCATTCTTACCTTGCCCTAGATTCAAAAACTGTAGTTACTAGTTGGTGTTTGGGGTTTAATTTGATCATCAACTTGGACTGTGGAACTCAGGGGATTACCATGAACTTTGAACCGTATTTTATGATTGGCCTGTCTTGTATAATTTGGATCTCGTCCGTGAGTTATGTTTTTCCTTGCGATTGTTAAGTTATACTAATTCTGTTACTTCGCAAGATCGTTCCTTTTGATTGTTCACTGGTTTTTAGGTTATCGAATAGATTTTTGCGAGGCATTATGGAGTTTATCTGTTTCTTGAATTGGTGGAATTTGTAGACTCTTCAAAAGTTCGGTTTATATGCCTTTTTGTTCGAGTGAGGAAAATGGTTCATACAATGCTGCTTTCAAGTTTCAAATGTCCAAATCCAGTTCAGTGTGTACTGTGTACACTTGAAATGGAGATTAGTTTTGATTTGGAAGATAATTTTGTAAGGAAGCAAAACAGAACGAGGAAGTGGATTTTGTTTGATGAGAGGTTAAGAGTGTTTATAAACTATCCAAATAGGTCATTAGTGTTGTTATTGTCTATAATTAGAGAGTTGAAAGAATCAAAAGTTTAAAAGAGAAGAGGATACGTGCCTACGTGGTTTGTTGTTGAATGAAAGTGTGGGAAATGTAATGCAAACACTGAACTAGAGGAAACAGTGGGAAAAGCTTCGTAGGTTCAGACGGAGGATGGGAGGATAATAAATGCCATCTTCTCAGTGAAGAGATGTAAGATTAGGGTTTTGATTTTGTACAAGAACAAGTGTACATAAGCTTCAGCTGGTTGGAAAGATTGCTATAGGAATTGAAATTTTCAATAAAAGTAAAATAACCATGATAAATACTAATCTTCCTCTAGAGTCAGGACCAAGGATTAAAAAAATGGTTGTGAAGATGAGTTTCTATTTTAAGCCTTCATGCCTTATAAATTCCAGAAATGTGCTTAGTGAAATTATTTAATCATGCTGATATTAGTATTATTGACTTTTGTCAAATTGAGGATGTAGAAAGTTAATGATATACCAAAACAACAGCGTGACAACAGGTTAGTAAAGAAAAACCTGCTCACTTGGAAGATACTAGGAAAGAAATTACAAAAGAAAATTGGTAGTTGAATTAGGCAAGGATGATTGATATTTATGTATTTGATGGCAGTAGGCAATATATGGCTTCAGATGGTAATGCTCATTTGGACTTTGGAGGGTTTTCCATTAATAATTATCAGTTTTTTTGGGTATGTCGTACTTGCATTAACATTTGGTGGTGGGAACCAAAAACATGCATGTTCCATTAATCTTTTTCCTAAAAAATCAGAGACAGTAACATCACATTTATATGCTTTTGTAGATTTTTTAGATGCAGTATGATGGTTATAAAATTTATTTATACTAGGATATCATAGCAGTTTCAATTCTGGGATTTTTTGGTGAGATGTACGAGCTTATTGGGTAAGCAACTTTGTCTGATTGAACTTCAATATGTCTTGGTGTCCAGGACCCTGATCTTGTTGTGGAATCAATGACTACTAATAGTACCTCACAGCCTGCAAGATCCTCAACAACATCATCATCATCTGCAAGTGAACGTAGGCCTCCTCGCAACTCAGGTAAAATATCTATTCTCTCATAGTCTCATGTCGTCGTCGTCTTCTTTTTTTTTTTTTATCTTGGCTGCTGGAGAGTAAGGTGCAAGTGAGCCACACTACTCAAGCATGACTCACTAAAAGCTCGAGTTAAATGAGTTCGAGCATCGTACATGAGATTGCTTAGGCTTGTGAGTCTAACTCATATGTAAGTAAATATTATATAGAATAACAGCCAAAACGATATCTTTTCTTCGTCCGTCATCAGTATTCAGTTCCTGTTAATTATCATTTCCCAAATGGCTAATCATCTTGCAATTCTCATCATCTGGGTTATGACCGTTTCCAGCTTTGCAGTCTTCTCATCCTTGAACTTAGCATTTCTGCCAACTTGGGTCATGTTGGCTTGTCCATCGGGCAATGACAACAATCCACTTGTAAGGGATGATATAGCAGCCCCAAAAACAGCACCCAAAAGTGCACAAAAACTACAGAATTACAGCCCCATAATAAAAGCATATAACAGCCCCCTTTTAAGCATCAAAACCAGCAATATGCTAGGCAAACCAAGCTGTAAAACTGCTTTTCGAATCCACAAAAAACCCCTCTGAAAAATGCACAAACAATCCCTTGAAACTGCAAGTCTTCTACCATGTATACACCGAACTTTGGCTCCCATTTATTTAATACAAAGTGGAATAAAACAAACAAGAATCTGTATGGGAAATACTTCAACAGAACTAAACACCAGCAGAAATTCAATATCATGAAAACAAACTTCTAAATTTCCAAATGAATGAATGGTACATCAGTTCAAACTTCTAAAATAAGATATATGGATGCTTGTCTCTTGATCATGATAATTGATGCTCCACTTTCGATTTGAGAAGGGAGTAATTACTAGCTCATTGATTCTATTCTAGGCAATTAAAGTACTCATGAAAAATGATAATAAAAACAAGATCGATGGAAAACAACAAATTAAGACGGCATGCCCTTCAAACAGAAACATGGAACTTTGGTTATCTTATTTGTATATATTTGAGTAAATCTCTATGTTCAAACAATCAAATAGAAACCCTAGAAAATCAGCAATTGACTGTTACCTGATTATCGAGATTGGTTGATCGATTCACTCTTGAGAGAGACTTGAATGAGGAATTGGGGAACTGATCAAAATCAATTGCAGTCGAGCCTAGCTTGAAATCGGAGATTTTGAGGGAGATGGTGGAAGAGGAGTAGAAGACGCAAGGAAATCTGAAATCAGGAGAATCAATGTTGCTGACCCGTTGTAACCACATTCCTTTTATTTGTCACCGCCCATTTCTACCCACTCTCCCTTTTTCCAATCCCATTTTAACCCTTTTTTAAAAATAAAGGGAGTCCAAACTCCAAACTCATCCACTTAGTATAAATGAGGGTTCAAAATACCCTCTTATTAAGGAATGGGCTCCGAATTGCCAGGCCTAGACTATTGCAGCACAATCCTTTTTTTTCTTTTGTGATTTGGGTATCTTGCTTGCTGCATGTGTTTCTTTAATGCATAAAAAGAACAAAACAATATGTTTTATGATTTTATAAGCTGCCCGTTTTAATTGAATGCAATAAATTATTGTAGGATCTACTTCAAGAGCTGCAGGGACATCAACTCCAAGTTCCACTCCTTTGCGCTGGGATCGACAAACGATTCAATTTTCTGTCAATGCTTGGGTAATATTCATATACATTTATACAGACATATATCAATGTGATTATTAGCACCACATAAGCACTTGAGTATACAAAGACTACTATACTTTTCAGACTCCTGTCATGTTACATTGTATACAAAGATTATTTTACTTTTTACTTAATTAACAATGTCCATGGCAATAAATAAGCTCATCCTTCATGTTTCTTATCGGAAATACGGAAATGTTGAGAATATCCTACTAAGTACTAGTAATGTCAAAAAAGTACTAGTAATGTCACTTTTCTTTAACAATAATAAGTAAGAGGCATATCAGTATTATGTTGAAGCAAGGATGGTCATTGTGGATGGACAAAAGTGGAAAAGAAGATACTTAGTAATTGAACAAAGCGATTCCAAATTTGCCATGCTACACATGTGATGCAAATTTGGTAATATGATGCAGAGATGTGTTTGTAACTGTATGTTATGGAAATAGACGATATATTAGAATTGACACTAATCTGAGGCGAGTGTGCTTAAAAAGATTGGGGGTACCAGTAAGCATCACGTTCTGACACTTTAAATATGCATATTTCTTCAGGTCTTTGTTGTGGCTGTGCTTGCTATGTTCCCGTTCATACCTAAAAGCCTTTCTAATAGGGCTTATCGACTCTCATTTATGGGCACTGCATGCTCTTCGTTGTATTCTCTCTACTCTCTTTATGGGGTAATATTTTTGGTCTTGTTATTATTTTAAAAAAAAAAACTATGATTATTGTTTCTTAATGCTGCTGGCCTGCTAATAATGCTGTTGCTATCTCATTGCTTACAGAAACCTAGGGCATGGAATTTGCAGGAAGTTCAAGTGTGGCTTCAATCAGTAATTGCAACCAAGGATTTTATCTATTTCATCTATTGCCTCACTTTTGTCACTTCAAATCTCCGGCTTACATGTTAGTAGTACCTGATCTGTTTATTTGTGATTAAAATTTTTTAGATGCTTGAGCATCATTTTTTCCAATATTGAAATACTGTTGCAGTTGCTTTGCTGCCCATCGTATGTCGAGCCTTGGAACATTCTGCAAAATTCACTAGGCGTAATTTTGGTCGTTCCTCCTTGTACAGGTAATAACTTCTGGAAACCAATTTGATCATTGCACTAGGTAAGACTTAATTTAGGCTTTGCTTCTCATATGTATTAAAAAGCCATGCTCGTGATAATCTTTTTAAATACATCTTAATGAAATTAGATTGCATTTTGACCTTTCATAATGTCTCTCGATGATGGTTGCCTAACAGGAAGTACTTAGAAGAGCCTTGTGTGTGGGTGGAATCAAACACAACGACGCTCAGCATTCTGTCTTCACAAGCTGAAATCGGAATTGGGTTTCTTTTGATCATCTCTCTCCTATCGTTAGTAACAATACTCGTTTGCATATCACCCTGTGCTTTGTTCTTATGATTATCAAATTTTACATGAAAGCTCTTGTAAACTCATTATTTGCAAAATGCAGGTGGCAGCGTAACATTATACAAACTTTCATGTATTGGCAGGTTAGTGGATCTGTGAATTCTTTGAGTTATTGATTCTGCGTAGTCTAAATTTTTTAACGAAAAAAAGTAGTGCACTCTTAAATTGTAAGGTAATAAGTATGTTTCTGATTCACTAATCCTGTGTGAAACTTTCATCTTCAGCTTTGTGCAACTGTTAGTAACTATGTATGTTTCTGAAACTTTGTTCTTGCTTAATCTTTATCAACTTGGCTCTGTGTGTCATTATGTGTTTGTTGATTTAATTTTTGAAACTTTTTGTTTTGTTTTTTGAACTTTTCTGTCAGCTGTTGAAGCTCATGTATCACGCCCCGGTTACTGCTGGTTACCATCAAAGTGTGTGGGCTAAAATCGGGAGGACGGTTAACCCTCTGATTCATCGATTTGCTCCTTTTCTGAACGGTCCCATCTCTGCCATACAACGATGGTGGTTCAGGTAAAGATAGCTTTTGCTTGGGAAGAGTAACAGAGGAGAATAAAGATCGATATAGAACATAAAGAGTAACAACGACACCTACTTTGTAATGTAGTAGCTAAATTGAACCTTACACCGACAATTTCATGTTAGCGTTTATGTGTTTGATATTCTAGATTGAAAGACTTTTTTGAGTTTTACAAGATGATGGATGAAGGCAAGGACATGTATGATGCTTGAGCTACCAAAACAGACATGACTTCACATAAATTCCACATTCAGTTGGAATGGTAAAACTATATGATATAAGATTATGAATTACGAAATGGGTTGATTATGAAAACAAGTGACATAATATATTTTTTATTTTAGGTAACATTATTATTGTTATTTTAAAATTGGGTTGTCTGTTAACGAAAACACATCAATTTAGGTAATATTATTAGAAATAGAAGATAAATTATATTGAATAACAATTTTTTCATCCAGTCACTAGAACTTAACGATGTGTCATTTGACTAGAAAGCTTGTAGAGACATATTTTAAAGGTTATTGGTTAGCTAATCATGCAACATGTCTTTTTTTTTTTTTTTCTAATTTGTGTGTCATTGGTGTGTTTTCAATAGTATAATCCCTTAATTGGAATATATATATTACTTAAATTAGAAAAAATATGATAATTAATCCTTACGAAATTGGAAATAAAATATCATCTGGAAAATAAAATATCATCAAACACTTTGTATTTCGGTAAATGTCATATTTTAATCATTGGTTTTCTTCTTATTATTTTTTTGAACAAACAAAAGGTAGAACACTACCGGGAGTTTCGGCAATGTCATCATTCCCGCCTAAAACACCCGAAAGCATTAATATATTAATCCGAATATAACCGTAGCTGGCAAGAAACTAGCAACAATACAACACGATAGAAAAATGAAGAAGGACAGACAACCCATATGCCATAGCGACCAGATTAAAGAACTATAATTGACCCTATACTTTAACCAAGAAAAGACATTAACTAGAAACTCTTTCTTAATCATTGAAGCCGATACTTTTTCTTTGTTGAACACCATTTTGATCATTGATTTTGGTTATTATTCTTTTTTTTTTTAATTGAAAAGCTAAAGTTAGCGGTTGGTGGTTAACGCCTTTTTTTTGTCAGACATATTTTTTTTTTGTTATTATTCTAGTTTGTGATTGGGTTGTTGCCTAGACTATACTATAAGGGGGCGTTTGGTTCACAAATTTTTTTCCCTGGGATTTGCATTTGTCAGGATTTTGTTAAAGAATCTGCATTATGTTATAGAAAAAATTTGCTAATATGAAGAATGCAAGATAAATGGATTTAAAATATTAGGGGGAGACTCAGTTTTTAAATAACAAAGATGGAAGGGATTTAAGAAATCTTGGAATTTTAAATCCTTACTGAAATCTGTAAACCAAATACTGGATTTTAAATGCAAATCTCAGGGATCCGCAAACTAAAAGCCCCCTAATACTTAATAGAAAAATTAAAGAATTTAACAAGTAATACAAATAAATATGGTATTAACTTTTCCGTAAATGAAAACAATCAACTAATTTATGAAACTCTACTTCATAAATTATTACTAGTTATTAGTCAATTTGACCAAAAAAACATTTATTTGGGTTCGATTACTAAAAATAACAATAACTTTTTACTATTTTATTATTTATAGAAACATTATTTATTTTTAGAGTAAACTACGCAAATGGTCACTATGATGTGAGGGTATTTAATGTTTTCGTTCCTTAAAGTCTTTTTTTACACCATGGGTACAAAAAATACAAACCTTTCATACAAATTGTGCCTTCAGCCAAATAAAATTATTGGGCCAGTTGAGTTACAATAATTACATGAGCATTTTCGTCAATTTTCATCTTAGGGACAACAGGTTTTCTTCATAATAGATGTATTTAATATTTTCTTTTAATATATTAAACGTGTCTTCTTTTAATTTAGTGAAACAGGTAATTACAATTAAGTATTTAAAATAATGAGTTGATAATATAAATTTTATGATAATCATGTTCGTAACAAAGAGTATAAAAAACGTAATTTATGGGTATCTTACGCTCATGCCAAGTAAAAAAGAAAAGAAAATGATTTTTGGGTAATCCGGATCGTACGGTCAGCATTTTATTTTATTTTATTTTATTTACCCTAATAACGATCATATAGATAGATTAATATAAATACATGAGACCCATTGATCACTGTTGACGCCCAAATGACCTCTCGTTAGTCGTTCCTCTTTACTCCCGACTAACCAAGATCTGACGATTCAAGATTCTTTCAGCCGAATTCCTCCGTTTAAGGTAAATTTATTTCTCGTTTTCTAAAACCTTGTCGCTTATCTTGTTTCTTGGTCATTCAATTGCGGGAATATGATTAATGGATGATGATAAAAAAGCTAAGAATGTGGAATCGATTGGATGTTTATCGGTAAATCAATTGTGTTTCAAGATGCGTAAGTTGAAAATTATGTTCCATGTTCTTTCATGTTTCTTGTTTCCTTTTTCTTCTTTATCGATTTGAAGATAATTAAGTAAAATGATAGGTGGGTGTGTAGGTTGTTAGGGTTTTGATAAAACCCTAATTTTTGTTTTAAGTTTGAAGTTTTGAGGTTATCGGAGACGGTAATTGTTGAATGTTGAGGTCTATTATTGTTTTGATGAATCGTTTTTATGTTTAATTGCATGTGTGTGCCTATGGATGTTCAAAATGTATAGAGACGACAGGTAATTGATTGTTGATCAAAGTCGAGTAGATATTGGTATTTGGGGTACAATGAGTATGGTTGCTCTGGATTGGTGAAATATTGCGCAGCTACAAATTGGCTCACTTTTGTTTCAAATCAGTTAATGCAGTTGCGTAACATTAAAAAAACTAAGGATTCTCAAAATCACATTAATGATGCAGGTTTTTTCTGAATCCTAGTTGTATAGGCGAATTAAATTGCAGGATAAGTTTTTAAGGTTGAACAAATATGTTTATTACCCCAGATTTCTAGCCAAATTCGTGTTTTTGTGACTCTAATTATAGTCTTCTTTGCTTGTTGGTAAAAATAGCAGAGTTATTGATTTTTTTTTTCCCTATTCTTTTGTGTTTTTGGCAAGGGTTTCTTGTTCTCTATGCATGCTAGCTACTTCCTTGGGTTTCAAGTTGTCTTGTCATACACTCATATTTCTTTACATATTAGTTTTGTTTGTTTGTTTTTTTTTTTCTCAATTCAACTATCCAAGTAAATTGCAGTGACTACAATAGTGTTTGATTTCTTACCATACCTATGTTTATTGAGTGCTTATGTTGTGTATTGTGTTAACGAGAGTTGATGCCGCTAGGGTTTTCTTTGCTTGGTGGCTGATATTAACAGAATCATAGTTTTCTCTTAGCTTTTGTCTTTCTCTTTCTGCTCCTGTGAGTTTCATGTCTTGTATGCTTGCCTGGCTTTTCAATTGTCTCGGAATGCTCTCTTTTCTTTTTAAAGTTTCAATTTTATGTATCTTTTCTTAAACCAAGAAAATTCCGGCAGCTATGCTGATGATACAGCAATTTTGATTAGCTGAACTGAATTAAGTGTTTTTATTGTCATTGTAATATAATAGGCTGGGACTTCAAACTGATCAAGGAGGTATTTATCTTTACATTTTCTAACTTTGGTGGATTCGGATCTTTTGATCTTTTTATTAGATTAAGTGATTAATGAATCTAATTACTTGTGCTTATTATTACATAGTGTTCTTGGTGGTCAAAGTATATTGACAAGTGTTTTTGAGAATTTTGTAGCTAGTTGTTGGGATATTGATGCATGAAACAAATTAATAATAAATCAATATAATGATATTTATTACTATGCTATATACATAGTACATGCTATTTAAACTTGAACAAACGGCCTTGCAAAGCCATAAATTTTTTCAGAGCACATTAGTTGTTAACTTTTGTTTGAATCAGTTTCTGCAATTTAAGGAGGCCAGACGGGTTGTAGTGTGCTGATATTGAACATTGACATACACCTCTGACCATTTGACTGTTATATAAGCTCATGGGTGTCTGGTCTTTGGGATGTAAATGAACAAGGTTTAAAAGCTTTCACATTGCTAAATGTTATGTCTACTTGAATGATGGTATGGTTCAAAGTTTCAGATGAAAATTTCTGCTTATTAAACAACAATGATATTTTGTCTCCTTTAAGTTTTAGGAAAATCAACATTTTGCTAACACGAGTGATGAGACAAATGTTTCCTCAAATTTTTTGCTGATAGACATTACTGAACTTGCTAAGAGGATCAAGGACACTGCCCACCTAGTTATAATCTATTTGTTGCTACTATTTCTTCTGTATTCCTCAAGAGAATTTCTGTTCACCAATCCATTTATTGCAGGACCGTTGACTTTAATATTGTGATTTGACGTGGATGCCAGAAATTATGGAAGATTTACCTAATATAAGCAAGGAGGGTGATGACTTCATCAAACTTTCAACATCTAGTAGTCCTGGTTGTGGAAGTGAAAATGTTAACAATCATAACAATACTAATCAGCTCACTGAAGCCATCAACCAACCTAGTGAGTGTGGGGCTATGGAAGACCAGTTGAATGGGAAGATCTTGATGATTGACGAATCTGAACATGCCCAAGTTACGTTGGCTGCTAATAATGAACATGATTCAGCAGTTGCTAAGACTACGATGCAAGTTAGTGTTGAAGTAAATGATTCTACAGTTATGGAAAATAAATTTTCAGTGCTTGTTGAGAATGGTTCAGCAGTTCAAGATGGAATTCATAAGAGAAATGGAAGTCCTGTCTACAGTCACGAGTTAAATGGTATCTCTATCCTTTTGTTCATGTATTTATGCAGTTTTGTACTTGTTAAAGAGCACACACACAGATATATATATATATATATATATATATATATATATATCCATTACATGTATGAACTTAATTCATATGTGTTTGTATATTCACCTTCACCTATTTTCATAAGCTTCTAACTGCCATATGTTAGTAAGTTTCCTGATATGTTTTTCCTTGACATGCTAGCTGTATCTGGTATTAAGAGACCCCGAATAACTGTTGATGAACAGCAAGCTTCAGTCCATGTGATTTATAATTCTTTAACAAGGTATAAAGGAAAACATTGTTGTTCAATACTTTCTTTAGTTCCTATATAGACATCCAGTTTTCAGTTTCAAGTTACCTAGTATGTAAAACTATATCCTTTTCTCATCTTTTTCCCCTTCATTGTCTTTGACATTATGCTAGACTACGAGGTGAACTGGACATCTAAGTAGGAACAAAGGGAGTAAAAATATATGAAAGTTTGTTTTGTGTTGTGTTTATGGAAAGTTTCTCATCCTGTTGATACACTGTCCAGACTGCAGAGGATTGTGATTGAAATTTTGTGTAAACTCTAATCTGATAACTTGTGTATCTCAGAGAGAGTAAACAGAAGCTTGAGGAGTTATTACAGAAGTGGTCTGAGTGGCATGCTCGACATAATTCTTCATCTCGTGTAAGCATTGCTTGTGTGTAGCTTGTGATCTAATTATGTAGGTTTGGATAATTAGCACTGCTGTTAATTTTCATGTTACATCTGTACATGCTCCAGTCTATTTAAAAAAAGAAGAACATGGATGCATAGATTGATTTTGAATTTCTGATTGAAATTATAACAGAGAATCTAGATTCTAGAACAAAAAGCTTAGAATATAGGAACAAGCTGGAAATTGGTATTTAAATGAGTAAGTAGTAACCATGATTTGGTGAACTCTCTTGCCCAAGCTGCTATAGCTGATTCAGGATGTCCCCTGCTCAAGCTGAAAAATTGAGTTCACAAAAATAAAATGCTCAGATACCTCCCTCCACCTTAATCTATCACTAATGATGCTTAACAACCTTCCCTTTCTACAACACTGCACGAGTCTAGTCTAGAACATTTTTTTTATAAACTTTTCAGGCTCAATGCCCATTGGGTACATCCAGTAGCATTTTCTCTTATCATCAATTTTATAAAGTTCCATTTAGAAACAATTACCATCATTCTATTAAGGTCTAACAATAGATTCTAAAACACCTGCTGAGATGCCCATCATTGCATGTAGACATTCCTTGCTCCCTGGATAAGTGAATAGGTGAGGGTAATTATCTTGGCATTCAACTGGCGTGATTTATTGGACGGGCTAGCACATGCACATCTCCATCATCAACTGACCTCAGAATACAATAAACTGGATGTTCCATAACCGACTGATGAGCACATGATTTGTTTGATATTTTTCAATTCAAAGAGTTATCTTGTTTATTTGACACGCGTGCGCGCGCGCGCACACACACACACACACACTCTCTCTCTCTCATGCATGTATGTGTGTGTGTATGTAATTATGTATGTATATACGCAGTTACATATATGCTGAGTGTTCAATTAGCATTTTGTGACTTGTGACAAGTGTTTGTCTTTGTTATTTGATATATTCAAACAGATGAGATGGAGGTTTATACTTTATTGGTGGTTTGTTTATTTTTAATAATATACCATGATTTTTATGTTCTTAAAATTTTGAATTTTGCTACTGTTCAGGATTCAAAGGTTGGCCTAGAATCTGGTGAAGGGACTTATTTTCCAGCTCTTAATGTTGGTGTGGATAAACCTTCTGCTGTGGTATTGTTACTTTGTTTTTTTTTCTTATCAGTCACTTGACTTCTTTTATTGGTACTGTAAGCGGTTGGACCCTTAAACACACTGATTTACTTGTAAAGTATATAACTTCTGGCTTTGTTGAGTAATATTGATAATTGTACATGTTGAAATGTTCAATGTAAATTTTTCTGCATGTGTAGTTGTGTTTATCTTCTGGGTATGTGTAGTTAATTGAATTGATTTTTTGGAAACATCTGTTTCGTGTAGTCATACTGGATTGATGGCCAAGCTAAGAATTCACAAAGCAATGAATTTATATCTTTGGATAACAATTCAATCCCGCTCTATGATCGTGGGTATTCTTTCGGCTTAACATCAGTAGATGGTTCAAGTAATTTGGAAGGGTATGGATGGATATTATTCTATTATATTTAATAAAAATATATGGTGATCACTGTGCTATTATATATTAGCCGAGGATCTGCTTGACGAGTTTTCCCTTGATTAGTTAATAAAATGAATTAATCGTGCCTTTGATTTATGCCATGTATTTTGTTTTTTCCATGGCTTCATCATTTAATTATCTTTTTTTTTTTTTTTTTTTTTTTTTTTTTTTGTGATCAGAGGCTTGGAAATGGTAGATGCTTCTCGTTGCTTCAATTGTGGATCATACAACCATGCACTGAAGGAATGCCCAAAGCCTCGTGACAATGCGGCTGTTATCAGTGCTCGTAAACAACATAAAGCTCGGCGCAATCAGAATTCTATCTCTCGTAATCCGACTCGATATTATCAAGACACTCCTGGGGGGAAGTTTGATGGTTTACGGCCAGGTGTGCTAGATGCAGAAACAAGAAAACTTTTGGGCCTTGGGGTAAGCAAAAAGTCATGCCTGGATTTATGATATTGTTATTAATGCAAACTAAATCAACATATTAACATACATGTTATCTGAGGCATGATAAAAACTTCAAAATATTGCTGGTTGCTTCACGTTCATTGTTCTGTTCATATTAATAACATTCTGTGCTCATGTTAATTAGGAGCTTGATCCTCCTCCATGGCTTAATAGAATGCGAGAGATCGGTTACCCACCAGGATATTTAGGTAACCTTATTTTTGTTTTTTTTTTTGGAATCTTATTCTTAATGATTATAAAGAGCAATTAGTTTTGGAACATTCTAATGCTTATTTGTCTTCTTGAGGAAGTTTTTGTTTGGTTCTTTTGACTTTGGTGAACCATTTACTGTATATTTTGTTAATGTTGAAACTGTGTTGTAATACTTGTTAAATTGCAGATGCTGAAGATGAAGACCAGCCATCTGGGATTGAAATATTTGGTGATGAGGTGGTTGTTAAGCAAGAAACAGAGGATGGTGAAATCCTTGATATGGATATTTCGCCTCCTCCTGCTGCTGCTACTGATGAGCCACGTAGACCTGAACTGCCTAAGAAGATGAGTGTGCAATTTCCAGGAGTGAATGCTCCAATTCCGGAAAATGCTGACGAATGGCGTTGGGAAGCAAGGGCTTGGAAGTTTGATTTACCTAGGAATAGATCGAATCACAGATATCATAATTCAACAACAGAACCTGCAAGTAGGTCTCATATCAATGAAGAAAGGTGGAATCGGGATTACAGAGAGGAAGGGCCACCTGGAGTGGATGTTGGTAGCGGTGGTTCTTTGTCATCCAGCTTCATTCCCAGGTATGCCGCTGATCATAGTGACTCTAGAAGCTCAAGTTATGGGAGGTCTATGTCTGAAAGAGGTAAACGAAGCCCTTTGTTTCGTGAAACAAGTTCTTCGAGTCATGATGATGAGCGTTGGAAACCTTACTCAAGCGAATCGTGGTGTGGTCGAAAGGACAGGCATGAGGAGCGCCAGCATCGTAGTTGGAGGTAAGTCCAAATCACCTAGAAGAGCATGGGATGTATATGGGAGTAGATCAGATGAGTTGGTTTAGCTGCAGTCGGGTTTTACAAATATTACCCTAGAATCATCGAACTACATCGATCATGGTAGTTGTACGTGCGTACGTTATGGCAGTTGGTTTTGTTTTGTTGTACACGGTAACTGTATGTAATCTTTGGTGGAATTAGGACTCCTGGTTCCTTTGATTAGAAAGATTGTGAAATGGTAGCATGCATCTAAGTAGCCTGGTTGGGAAGAAACAAAATGCATCACTTTTAGATTTCTTAATCCAATATTCTTGTGTTTCCTTCTTGAAAAGAGAAAATGACATCAAATAACTTTGTACTTTTGAGTTTGTACACATTTATGTAGTGTATTTTTTTTTACATTTAGTAGTTAAAGTTTTAAAAATGTTTCAATTAGGTAGTTGAGTGACCTGGAAACCGCCACCAACCGGTTACCATGCTTAAGTTTTAAAAATGTTTCAATTAGGTAGTTAGGTGACTTGGAAACCGACACTAACCGGTCACCATGCTTACGTGGATGGTTTTTTTTAAGAAAAAATGATATCAAATAGCTATGTACTTTTAAGTTTGTACACATTTATGTTGTGTACTTTTTTTTTGTGCACATTTAGTAGTCAAACTTTTAAGATTGTTTCAATTAGGTAGTTGAGTTACCTGAAAATTCATAACAATCGGTTACCACACTTATTTGGACGTGTTTTATGACATAGAATTAAAAAATTTGATGTTACTTGTTTTTTTTTTCTTCTATAAATGACTCTTAAACATGGTATGTATCAAATTCAAAACATATCATTTCTACTTGATAAATATCACCTTTAGGAGTTGAAAATTAATGTCCTAATATATTGTTATATGAAAGCATGTCTTATCAATTTAATACATATTTTGTTTATGAATTTTTTTATAGTTTTATAGAAAATAAATAAACCATCGGTTTTTTTTTAATTTCAAATTTTAAAAATATGTCTACATGAGCATAATAACCGGTTGATTTTCAGATTATCCAGCTACTTATTGAAACACTATTAAAAGTTTGACTATTAAATGTGCATAGAAGAAAGTATATAACATAAATGTGTACAAACTTAAAAGTACATAGCTATTTGATGTCATTTTTCTAAAAAAAACCATCCACGTAAGCATGGTGACCGGTTGGTGCCGATTTTCAGGTCACCCAACTATCATTGAAACATTTTCAAAAGTTTGACTACCAATGTGCACAAAAAAAATACACAAGATAAATATGTACAAATTCGAAAATACATAGCTGTTTAACGTCATTTTTCCATTTGAAAAAGTCAAAGCTGGCTAGACTAGTGACCTGTATATATATTAGCGGCCTTAATTTGCTTCTCCAGAGAGATCGATGAAATCCGACATGATCATTAAAACTGTTAAATTTTAAACAATAAATTTATAAAATAGTAAAATACCTGGCCGATGTTATAAAACAAGGCATGTGGTGTCCGTACGTTGTAACGGGATTTGTAAATATATCTATTTTTAATAATAAAATAAAAATATAATATAATAATATTATTGCAAGTTATATATATTTTTAAAGAGTTAATAACCAAAAATAGTAACAGCTTTTGTTATTTTTATTATTATAAGTAAATTTATTTATTTTTTTATTAATAACATTGTCTTTTATATTTTTTCTCGTTTATAGTAAAAAATTTTTTTTATCAATAATAGTAATTGATAATCTGCAAACTTGTTTAGCAGTTCACCTACAACTTTTTATTTATCAGACATAGTAATATTTTTTTAGATTTTTATCATTAACAGTAACGTATCAAATTAAAACTCAATCTATTTTTATTCTGTAAGTTTTGCTAAGATTTCATAAACTCTAAAATAAACTCAATTTATGTTTTAAATTTTGTTATGAAATTTATAAAAAAAAATTAGTTTTTAATTTTCTATTACTATTTATTTATTTAAAGTTAATTTAATTATATAATTACTATTTTAGTGACTAATTTTTTAATTTCATTAAATTTATTTATTTACAATTTTTATTTTTTCATAACTTTATCATTTTTCTAACCTATATTATGATTATTTATTTACGATATATATATTTGATTATTTATTCATAATTATCTATAATATGAATGAAAAAATCTACAAATTATTTCGATTTTCACTTTTTCCAAACGGAAAAAATATGTATCATCTTTTTTTTTTTTTTTGTTTTCTGAAACTAATAATATAAATCTTTCAGTTTTTGGTTTTTCCAATCTACATATGTCGTAGTTCTTTTTGTTTGAAAACATAAAACTCATAATGGGTCTCATTATTTTTGTTCGAAAAAACTAAAGAACAATATGATTATCGAAATGAGTCTTAGTTTTTTTGTCATATTATATATATGTTACATGTTAACGAAAATATTAATAGATCATTTTAACCTTCGATCACTTTTTAATAATTCTATTAGGAAATAAACACACAATACATTAGTCACATATTATTTATATCCTAACCTTTAATGGATACATAAATTAAGCTTCATAAAAATGATACAAAGTATAAATATGTAATGCTAAATTAAGAAAATTATTATTTTTATTATTAAATTTGTAATATAACCTGTAATATCATATTGTTAAAGTTAAAATGCTATAAACATATGAACTATATATATTATTAAAGTGGGTTTATTATGAAAAAAACCAACATGTTTTCATGTTTTTTGCGTTTTCGTCCCTTCATGTTTTTTTTCCCATAAAAAACCTCAAGTTATTCTTTTATTATTGGTTTAGTGAAATTTGGACATTAGAACCCGGTTCACAAATTATAACTGTGGTCTAATGTCCAAAATTTCACTAAACCAATAAGAAAAGAATAACTTGAGGTTTTTTATGGAAAAAAATAACATGGAGGGATGAAAACATAAAAAAACGTGAAAACATGTTGGTTTTTTTTCATAATAAACCCTATTAAAGTTGACTAATGTAATATTATTATGTAAATTGAATTGTATTATGTATATATTATTAGCAAATATTACCTATTTAAAATATATATAAACTTGAATTAAAGTATATAAAAAAGAATGTAATTAGATTTTATTTTTATTTTCTGTAAGCATTATTCATCTAGCTTTTGAAATATATATGAATAATAGCTATTTTTATCACTCTTTTACAATTTTTAAATTTTAGTTTATATTTATAGATTGATATAATTTAATATTATAAAACTATATTAAATATAAATTTTCTCATGTAAATTATATATTGATTAATTTATAGAAAAGTTACAATATAATATTTATGACAAATTAATTGTTGATAATCAAATGGTGCAATTTAGCAAACCTCCATTAGTTAATATATAAATGATGTATTTTATCAAAAAGTTACAATATAATATTTATGATAACTTAATTATTGATGATCAAATGGTGCAATTTAGCAAACTTTTATTAATATATTAAATGGTGTATTTTAGCAAAACACACTTATGAATAGTAATTCATTAGTTTCTAATGTCCAAATTTCACTAAACCAATAATAAAAGAATAACTTGAGGTTTTTTATGGAAAAAAATAACATGGAGGGACGAAAACGCAAAAAACATGAAAACATGTTGGTTTTTTTCATAATAAACCCTATTAAAGTTGACTAATGTAATATTATTATATAAATTAAATTGTATTATGTATATATTATTAGCAAATATTACCTATTTAAAATATATATAAACTTGAATTAAAGTATATAAAAAAGAATGTAATTAGATTTTATTTTTATTTTCTATAAGCATTATTCATCTAGCTTTTGAAATATATATGAATAATAGCTATTTTTATCACTCTTTTACAATTTTTAAATTTTAGTTTATATTTATAGATTGATATAATTTAATATTATAAAACTATATTAAATATAAATTTTCTCATGTAAATTATATATTGATTAATTTATAGAAAAGTTACAATATAATATTTATGACAAATTAATTGTTGATAATCAAATGGTGCAATTTAGCAAACCTTCATTAGTTAATATATAAATGATGTATTTTATCAAAAAGTTACAATATAATATTTATGATAACTTAATTATTGATGATCAAATGGTGCAATTTAGCAAACTTTTATTAATATATTAAATGGTGTATTTTAGCAAAACACACTTATGAATAGTAATTCATTAGTTTCTAATGTCCAAATTTCACTAAACCAATAATAAAAGAATAACTTGAGGTTTTTTATGGAAAAAAATAACATGGAGGGACGAAAACGCAAAAAACATGAAAACATGTTGGTTTTTTTCATAATAAACCCTATTAAAGTTGACTAATGTAATATTATTATATAAATTAAATTGTATTATGTATATATTATTAGCAAATATTACCTATTTAAAATATATATAAACTTGAATTAAAGTATATAAAAAAAATGTAATTAGATTTTATTTTTATTTTCTATAAGCATTATTCATCTAGCTTTTGAAATATATATGAATAATAGCTATTTTTATCACTCTTTTACAATTTTTAAATTTTAGTTTATATTTATAGATTGATATAATTTAATATTATAAAACTATATTAAATATAAATTTTCTCATGTAAATTATATATTGATTAATTTATAGAAAAGTTACAATATAATATTTATGACAAATTAATTGTTGATAATCAAATGGTGCAATTTAGCAAACCTCCATTAGTTAATATATAAATGATGTATTTTATCAAAAAGTTACAATATAATATTTATGATAACTTAATTATTGATGATCAAATGGTGCAATTTAGCAAACTTTTATTAATATATTAAATGGTGTATTTTAGCAAAACCCACTTATGAATAGTAATTCATTAGTTTCTAATGTCCAAATTTCACTAAACAATAATAAAAGAATAACTTGAGGTTTTTTATGGAAAAAAATAACATGGAGGGACGAAAACGCAAAAAACATGAAAACATGTTGGTTTTTTTCATAATAAACCCTATTAAAGTTGACTAATGTAATATTATTATATAAATTAAATTGTATTCTGTATATATTATTAGCAAATATTACCTATTTAAAATATATATAAACTTGAATTAAAGTATACAAAAAAGAATGTAATTAGATTTTATTTTTATTTTCTATAAGCATTATTCATCTAGCTTTTGAAATATATATGAATAATAGCTATTTTTATCACTCTTTTACAATTTTACAATTTTAGTTTATATTTATAGATTGATATAAATTAATATTATAAAACTATATTAAATATAAATTTTCTCATGTAAATTATATATTGATTAATTTATAGAAAAGTTACAATATAATATTTATGACAAATTAATTGTTGAAAATATTACCTATTTAAAATATATATAAACTTGAATCAAAGTATACAAAAAAAAAATGTAATTAGATTTTATTTTTATTTTCTATAAGCATTATTCATCTAGCTTTTGAAATATATATAAATAATAGCTATTTTTATCACTCTTTTACAATTTTACAATTTTAGTTTATATTTATAGATTGATATAATTTAATTTTATAAAACTATATTATATATAAATTTTCTCATGTAAATTATATATTGATTAATTTATAGAAAAGTTACAATATAATATTTATGACAAATTAATTGTTGATAATCAAATGGTGCAATTTAGCAAACCTCCATTAGTTAATATATAAATGGTGTATTTTATCAAAAAGTTACAATATAATATTTATGATAACTTAATTATTGATGATCAAATGGTGCAATTTAGCAAACTTTTATTAATTAATATATTAAATGATGTATTTTAGCAAAACCCACTTATGAATAGTAATTCATTAGTGAATAATGTATATATGTATACTATCATCCTATTTTTCAATTACCCTATTAGTGCCGTAATCAAATTTGGTTGGGAGAGACCGAGTGAGTGTGGGGTGTTTTACCTTAACGAGAAAATTATTGTTTTATAATATTTTCGTTTTTACTACAAATTTCTGAAACGTTGTTAAGTTTATAAGACCATTTAAAAAAAAGGGTTAACTCTCTTTATGCCAAAAGTTAACGCATTAGATTTTTTAATTAAATGAATGTTCTATAAAAAAATAAGGTTAAGGCGTTTTGAATTTCTTTTCTTATATATATGGTACATGTATTTTAATTTTTTTTTATTACAATATGATACATTTCTACATATAGTCTGATTTTTCATACAAATAGAGTCTATTTATGTAGAAAATGTATCACAATATTATAACGAAAAACTAAAATACATATATCTGATATTGTATGATGTGACTTTTAATTTAATTAATATGATTGAAACACCCATCCTAATTAATAGGACTCTATCAAACAAATATGGGATAATTTTTGAGTTTTAATAAAAAGACTGCAGCAAAACCAGCTCATCTGATCTACTTCATGCACGCCATGCTTTTTCGCCCCTTACCTATATGACATATATGTCAGTAATTTGGACTCACCCCCCAACTACGATGATTCGATGATGCCTGTCGTTTCAATGAGCGCAAGATTCGCTTGATTAAGGTTTCCAACGCTTATCATCAGTCATCACGACTCGAACTTGTTTCACAAAATATGCAAAGTGCTTCATTTACCTCTTTCAGACACATGCCTTCCATAACTTGAGTTTATTGGCGGCATACGTACCTGAGCATGGAATTGGATGCCAAGGAACCACCACTACCCCGATCAACTCCAGGCGGTCCGTCGTTTCTATAACTCCGATTCCACCATTCTTCATGAAGATGAGGCTGACCTGTAGGTTCTGATGTACTTTGAATTATGATATCTGTGATTTGATCTATTCCAAGTAAATCAAATTGCCAATCACTAGCTTACTTCCCCACACCATTTGGCAGATAGTGTATTCTGGAAACTGCACACTCAGTTTCTTCAGCTCATCATCAGTCGGAGCAGGAGATATATCTATATAAAGGATTGATTAATTTCACCATCCTCTCATCACCAATATTATAATCCCATTAGGCTGGTCTTCACTCTTCATCTGCTGCAAGTAAGGGGTATTCTTTTTCATATAATAAGTATTTATTTAGGCATTTCACTTATTCGGTAAGTGATTTTGGCTAATAAGTGCGTTCTTTTTCAATAAGTAAAGTGTATTCTTTTTTCCTATAATAAGCATTTATTTAGCCATTTCACTTATTCGGTAAGTGATTTTGGCTAATAAGTACGTTCTTTTTCAATAAGTAATAAGTGGTAAATCATCACTTGTAATCACTTATTTAATCAATATATTTTACCCACTTATTGTCAATTATTTTAAATCTAAAAACAACTCTCCTCCCTCTTTCCTTAATTATTAGAATTATTTATATATTTTTATTTTTCAAGATATATATTTATTTTATAAAATATATTTATTCATTATTTTTACAAAATTATCCCCATTAGAATATTTAATTTATTTATTTTACATTTATTTTACATATTAAATTTAATTATTAAAAAATCATGTATCTTATGTTTCATTTGATATAATATTTTGCATTTTTATCATTTATATGTTTTCATCTAACTTTTTTATTACGTTAATATACTAAATATTTTTTTTGCTAAAAAATAACTAAAAAATAATAAGTTAATAGAAAATACATTAAAATTTTGTGTGGTGGCCGTACCAAAAACACACGTGTTAGAGTGTCGTCCGGTTCCTTATGTATTTGATTGTATACTTGGTGTTACTTAGTTGTGTCATTACCGGTGGATACCGAAAGTTTCCTGTTCGTATGTTTTTGTCATCAACTACAAGGATACATATTTTTTTTTTATAGTTTTCATGTTACTTATATCTTATGTTACTTGATGATTCTTAACGAAATTCATCAAATTTATAAGGCTTTCGTTCGTTAATTTGATTATTAAGTTTTTTTTTAAAAAAACGATACAAATTCCAATATTAACATTTAAAACAATTAAAGTTTTCAAAATATTTTAATTTTTAAACTTTTTTTAAAGATCAAACTATAATTTTAAACGTTTACTTGTAATTGATTTTAAAAGCGTCAATTTTTAAATATTTTCCGATAATGTTTACATTTATTTTTTGATTAAAATAAATTACTTTTTTCTGAAATAAAAAAGCTAAACTCTTAACGTTATTTTTAATTAATAATAATAATAATAATTCATTTGTATTTATTAATATTATTATTCAATTTTATGTATTTTAAATTAAATTAATTTTTTTAGATTATTATTTAATAATAATAGAAATAATAATAAAAACAACTTTAATAATAATTAGGGTAGATTAAAGATTTCGTCCTCGTGGTTTGGTGAAAACTATGAATTTAATGCCTAGACTTCATTTATTACACTGACATTACCTATTTTAAGGTTTTGTTACGGACTTGGTCATTTGAGCATCTGATTTATCTAAACTTTTTAAAAATGACAGATTTATCATTTTACTAATTATAGTTTTAGTCACTGTAGTTTTCCAAATAATTTCATTTAAGGTCTCTATTTAAAAACTTTTATTTTTATTTTATTTATATCAAATTTCTATTATCATATATATTTATCTATTTTTATTTTTAAAATATTCACATGTTTATATTTTTTAGTTTGCTTTTTTATTATATTATATAATTTTTATAAAATAAATATTTATATGTTTTATTTTTCATGTTACGTATCAAAATTTTTTTATCTATTATTTATATATTTAATTAGCAAACATGATAATGTCTCACACGTAGGATACCATTGAAATAATGTTAATAATTTTCGAAAGCATTAAAGTTGGGTTGTTGGTGAAATTGTTGAAATTAATGTTATCTTTCAATTTTTATTAAAAATAAAATTTAAATACATGTAACACATAACATTATTACGGTGATATAATGGTTTGAAATATTATAAAACCAATTATGTCATTACATGTCAATTCATTTGTTTTACTATATTTTAATAACAATAAAAATTATTATGAAGTTTAATTTGATTTAAGAGATTAAAATTTTAGAAAAAAATTAAAATTGTGTTTTATGTAGTTAAATTTGATATTAATAAAATTAAAAATTTAAATAAAATTTAAAAATTTTACGGAAAACAAATTAAGCTTTCGATCAATTTTAAAAGTATTGAATCTTAAAAGAAGAGAATAGAAAATTTAGTTTAGAATAAATTTTAACTTTTTAAAAAATAAAAAACGTGAAAAATGAATTTAGTTCTGTCATTATTCTTTCTTTACATTCAATATCAATTTTTATTTATGCATAACCTTAAACGAGTCTACAAAATTTTCATAGATACTCGCTTTTATGATAAAATTAAATTGCCATAAGTCGTCAAAATATATAAAATGCATGTATTTATGTATTAATAGAAATAGTATTTTCCCTCGTGAATAATAATTTTCATGTGTTTATTATATAGGAATAATTATTGCTTTTTAATTTGGTGAGGAAGTACCATTGATACATAATTGTGCCCTAAAAAGAAGATAGATGCTCACTCACTGCAAAGCCCACAAAAACAGTAGGAGAGAGAAGGCGCTCTAAATTCCTGCTAAACCCATAGCTTTACTCCAATTAATAAATTTTCCGGTGAGCTTTTTGACTCTTAAATTACAATGTTTTCCTCAAATCGTTTAATTCTCTCATCCACCAATCTCTACTCACCTTGCAATTCTTTCTTTGACGATGAAAATGATGATGTTTACTCTAACAACCCTCAGAGAAACGGCGACCCATTTATCTCCGGCGAGTTTCTTTACCATTCCTACACCACCCCTACTCCTCTTCCTCCTCCGGTGGTGGCGGAGGATGTTAGTACTGTTACTACACTCAAACAAGATTTTGTTACACAACAACAGTTTTCTCAAGGGTCAGGTAATTTGCATAATTGTGAAGATCATGAAGATATTCTGGATTCGGTAAACTATCGGTACAAAAAGAAAATGGAGACTTCAAAGAAAGATGGACATAGTAAGATCTACACAGCTCAAGGTCCTAGGGATCGGAGGGTGAGATTATCCATTGAGATTGCAAGAAAGTTTTTTTGTCTTCAAGATTTGCTAGGGTTTGACAAAGCAAGCAAAACCCTTGATTGGCTCCTCACCAAGTCCATGGCTGCAATTAAAGATTTAGTTGAAGAAACCAACCACTGTTCATCTTCAACACTCACTGAGCAATCTGAGGTCAAGCTTCTGGAAACCATTAAAGTTTCAGGGTCAGATGAAGATGATGACCGGCAAAAAAAGAAGTCGGTTATACCTAAGTGTGTTGATGGCAAAAAGAAGAAAATTACGCCAAGGTTTAAAGCTAAATTTCGAGAAAATGTTGCAAGAGACCAGTCAAGGGCAGAGGCAAGAGCAAGAGCTAGAGAAAGGACAAAAGAAAAGATGCGTCTTAAGAATCTTTTTGATGAATCACAAAGTGATTACAACCATTTCAGATGGGAGAGCATAATGGATCAAGAAAGTTTAAATCAATCAAAAGATTCAAGCTTTCAACAGGGTGATCATGGAATTCATGTTTCAGATCTGGACAAGGTGAATTACTACTTACTCAAACACAAATGCAGTACGTAGCTAGGGTAATAAGATGGAGTTGTGGATGATATTACTAATTGTTTGTTTGTTTTGGTGTTCAGAAGTTTAAAATTGTAAGGAGAAAACCATTAGAGGATGTTGATGGGAGCCTAGTGATCAATGGGCTGTAATTAATAATGATGGAGCTGGAGCAATATTGTAATGATGTAAGTCTATATTGTTATTGACAATGTACTTAATCAATTTGATTATGATTATGGATGCGCGCATTTGAGTGCTTCCAAAGATCGACTTTTGATTGATCTTAAGATACTTACAGATCTGACCATATTACATTTACACGATAGCCTTTGACCAACTGACCTTTACTAATAATAGTTGTAGCAAATTTATAGAAAACATGAGTTATTTTTGTACCCCTTCCATACTTAATTTTATGTCTCTGAATAGACTTATTTGCAAACCAAACGTTGCAGATCGAAGCCGAATGGTAGTGTTAAACCTTAAAGAACATATGGGTTTGTGCAAGGAACTAGCACTTGAAACCATCACATCTCTTTAGTTTTTCTTTTACAAATTGTGGTATCAAAACGTACCACTTGGGTCTTGCTGGTCCATGAGCTAGGTTCATTCAATTCAGAGATCCTCTTGGATAGAATATAGAAATTAACAATCGGTGTGTCAATGTCATGTAAATCTAAAGCATATCATTGCATACTTGAAAGCGTACTTGCATGTATTTATACATAACCTAATATTTCTTTGTCAATTTGTTTCTTATGTTAATGCGAAAAGATATATCTCGAATATTAGCCAATAAACATATTCTACTAGCTAGTTCACTGCTATTTGATTGAAATTATCCCCGAATAAGCGAATATATATACCTTAGACTTCATTAATAAATCCACCCCCTCGGTTTTTCTAAAACAATGTATGGAATATTTGTGTCGATCATCAGCAGAATCAAATATCTTTCTAGCCAGTATGAGAATTAATTTAGTACGTAATCAAACATATTTTTCCGGTAATTTGATGGAGCTAGCTTTTAGGTTCAATTAAATCCCTTCCTTTTTTTCAAACATAAGAGGAAATTTTATTAAGCATGCTTAGCAAGAAACTAGCTAGCTGCAAATTGAACGTTATGAAATGCAATCAGTGAGTGGCATATACTACACCAACCCAACTGGCCATGAAACATTGAAATTTTTATGTCTAGAATATTTGTATTGTTAGAAGAATTAATAAATTTCTAGCTTGTGAATTGAATTTATTCATGCAGATGGAAGATGAAAGTAAGGAGTAGTCCTTCATGAAATATAATTCTAGTGATGTTACAGTGCTAAATACTTCCATTTTGGTAATCAGAAGAAATGGAATTTAGAATCTGTTCATATATATATATATATATATATATATATATATATATATATATATATATATATATATATATATATATATATATATATATATATATATATGCAGATTTCATGCTGTGTGTGGCAAAATAAGATTTTAACTGTTGTTGAGCAGTTATATATGTATATATGCACATAAATACACATATACATACATGTGTATGTATGTACGTACGCGTATGTATGTATGTATGTATGTATGTATGATGACTTGTGAGTGGTAGAAAGTTAAAAACAGCTAGAATTTGCATGCATCATGGGTTTTCACTTTTCAGACACCTAAGTGAGATTCTTTACTATTGCATCCAGTTTTGGTTGGTAAAATGTTGTTCTTCGATCACACTTTTATCTTGTAATCGATCAGGATCGTAATTGATGTAGCTAGCACAATAATTAATCTTGTTCCGCATTTGCTTTCCATTAAATAAACTTCTAACTTCAGTATCTTTTTCCATATCACATGTAACATAATAAAGATATTTTCTTGGTTCGATGGAATGTCCTTGTAGTATCCATGGGACATGGTTCTGGTTCTTCAAGCTAGCTTGCCAGCCATATAATCTTAGGGGACGTTTGGTATATATGGTGGAATGAAAAATGAAATTTATAAGTTTTTTCAATAAATGTTAGTTTACAATAAACAAAAATTGACATAGAAAATGAAGTAAAAAAACCATTACATCTTCATTTTCTTTACATTGTTTTGATTCTCTTCATGTTAAGAAGAAAATAAGAGAATGAAATTTATGCTAAACTCAGTTCTCTACTCTCTTTCGTTAAGAATCTCAAAATTCTCATCATGTTACAAAAATACATGTAAATATTATATAATTCCTTTTCATTCCATTCCACTGTACCAACCTTATATTCTAAATTGCACATATTATTAACGCTCCTTCTCAAATCATTATTATATCATTTTTGAAGCGGGTGTTCACCGGCCATCATAGTACGTATGTACATTGTAACTATCGTATCCGATATCTTCAATCCAAATATAGTTAACAGGATCATATCCATTGAAAGCACCTCCGGCCCCTTTTATGAAGCAGGAAAATTGAGTGTGTAGCACTAGCTAGAAAAAAACTGATAGCATAGAATCTCATAAATCGAACATGAAACCTCATGTCATATTGAAACAAGACTGAACCCCTTGGGTTTGTCGGGTATTTTCTTTTAGTAGGTTACGACATGTTTGTTTGAACAACAAAGAAATGAGAATTATAAAAAAAAAACTAGGAATTGAAGAGGATTTTATAATTGAAGTTGTTGACGAGCCTAAAACATTTACAGGAGCAAAATAGCTATTACAAGTTTCGGAGTTCCTTCCAAAAGCAGCGCATACTCAACCACACAATAGATCGATAACTTTCCCCAAATCTACCAGATTCCAAAATTGCAAAAAATTATTTGGACCCTTATCTCAAATATATCTTATAGATAATGCGCGCGAACATATATATTATCCGCCTAGCTAGCTTCTCATTACATTTTTAAAGTATAAAACCGTACCACTTTTAATCAATGGTGATACTAAAGAGACACCTTTGTATTAAACACATGTCTATAAAAAAGTAGTAATGATTAATTATATATGTGCCTGGGAAGCTATGAAATAAGCTATTAAAAATAGTTTGACACCATGGTAAAACCAGTTTACTTTTAATATTACTAATCACATATATAGGTGTATACATCAATAATGAGATTTCCATTAATTTAGTTCCTTTAATCAAATCTGGTCTTATAATCTTTCATATAGCATTTCGGCGTTTCCCCTTATATATTTGTGTGTGCTTGTGTGTGTGTGTGTATATATATATATATAGACACATGGGTGGGTTCAATGGAGAACCTCCATGCATCGAAGAACCTTGAAGAACCTCCATGCACCAGCACAAATGCATCACAATCACCCCGTGATGCATCATTATTTCCCCGTGATGCATTACGATTTTCTAGCGATGCATCGTGGTTCTCCAAGGTTTTTCGATGCATAGAGGTTCTCCATTGAACCCACCCCTATATATATATATATATATATATATATATATATATATATATATATATATATATATATATATATATATATATGAGAGAGAGAGAGAGAGAGAAGAAAAGTAAACAAGTTAAGGAGTGAAGATAAATACAAGTTTTGAAGACACAGCATCCAACTATCCAAGTACATAAGTAGGTGCAGATGCCTAGCCACCAAAATCTTTTTTTACTGTTGAATGTGGTTTATTAGTTGTTAAAAGTTTTCACCATTTATCTTGTAACCAGGAACATTGATGTAGACATCACAGGAACATAATCTCACATATAGGCATAACCTTAAAGTCTTTTCTTGTATTTTTGTTTTAATTAGTGGCCGGATAAATTTAATTAATTATATGTTCTTGAAACACTTGAATTAACCCACACAAGTAGTCCTAGATATGATTTCAACCAACCCCTTTTTAACCAGGAAACAAAGATCCATAGTTTGTTTGTTTGTTTTTTTTTTTAAGACAAGAATGACAACTAACCAGGAGCTTCGGCAAAACTATCATCTTAAGCCAACAGACCCAATAAAATTGTATTAACCGAAAGATACAAAACCCGGTTGTATTAACTGAAAGCCAGCACACCCAAAAAAATTGTTGATTAGAAAGATCAAGGAGACACGAAAGATACAAAAATTAAACCTGATTTTTGGTTCAGGCCGGTCATTTACATCTTCAAATGCCTTGCCTATGATCGATCTGATCTTTCATTTATCGACATCAATTAAAAGATTCTAAGATATGCTATTTTTATGATCGATTTCAAATGCATGAAGTAGACGTGGTCGTATAAAATTACTAGGCAAGTAGAAAACATGGTTATCACTTATCTTTGAAGAATAAATAATTATCTTCTCTTATTTAGTTAATAATAAGTATTAGAGTGAATCAAATCAACCTAACAATATGATTGTGACATGCGACAAAATCAAATGATAATATAAGAAGTGAGAAAACATACATGGATGTCACGTATCAAACATATAATGCATTGATTTGAGTTTCTAATGGCCATGATTTAGACGTATCCATCCTTAATTACTCATAATATATTTTTTAAACAAATAATGTGACTATTTTTATTTATGAGATTAGATGTTATGAGGGTTTGAATTGAAAAAGGAAAGGATGCTTGCTTGGGAAAGATGAAAGATGTGTTGATTGATGGAGTGTAGCAGAGTATGGTTTCAACTTTCAAAACAGAAAACACACTCAAATCTAGGAACCCTAGATAATTAGATCAAGGCAGATGATTTAACTATTTTCAGAAACAACCTTGTAGTTTCTATGTTTTTGCCCATCAAACCCTTTGTTTACCGTTTATCCATATATGTTAAAAGTGTTTATTTGTGTTTTAAAAATAAAAATAAAAATGAGTCATTTATCGTTAAGGATAATTGCACAAAAAACCTTCAACTTGTTAGTTTTATGTGATTAAAACAAACCATTTTTTGTTGCATTGAAAATCTCGAACTAACTAAAAATCAGTAAATCAATGTTTCATCAATAGGTAACCGGTTGAAACTGGTTATTAATTCTACGTGGACCGGTAAATAAACTTACGTGGAATAAATTTTAACTGTTGAAACCGTTGTTAAGTATTACACATCATTTAAACCTACGTTGATAATTTTTAATTGTAAATTTTAAACGAAATTACATTATCAACAGGGGTTTAAATGATGTGTAATACTTGACAACCAGTTTCAATAATTAAAATTTATTTCACGTAGGTTATTTACCGGTCCACGTAGGATTAATAACCGGTTTCAACTGGTTACCCACTAATAAAATTTTGATTTACTGATTTTTAGTTAGTTCGGGGTTTTCTATGCAACAAAAATGGTTTGAGGTTTTAATCATAAAAAACTGATAAGTTGGAGGTTTTTTTTGCGTAATTATTCTTATTGATATACTCTTATAATATTTTTCTTTATTATTTTATGGAGGATTTTCGTATAAAAAAAAATGATATAAAAGTTTCTTTTCATCATTTTTCTTTCACATTTGGAATGAAAGAGTTGCAAGTGAAATTTAAAAACCACCACTTTTTCCTTCTATCGCTTTCCTTAAAAATGTTTAAAAGATCTAATTTCTTTTTATTTCCTCCTATTATTTCCTCTGAATATATATCTCGATCCACCACTGATTGAGGTGGTATTTAAATTTCAATAAAGTGTTTTTAGAAGCCTAACTTTCCATAAGCTTGAATTTCTTTACATTTTATCTACAACGACAACGTACCGCATCCCAATTATTCACATTTTTGCTCCTGCAACCCACAGGGAGGCCAAGGTAAATAAATTGAATACAATCATATCGTGTTTGCATCCAAAAGCATCCGCCATATATGGAGATTACTTCACTTGAGAGTTATCAATCTCAATACCAATGAGACGGCTTTTTGATACATTGATCTTCAGAACAGACGATGCTTCCTGAAAAAGCTCGATCAACATTTTAATTAATTAGCTAGCATGAATAAATTATATATGTTTTGACCAACTGCCAAAAAAATGGCATCGATCACCTGCATACTGCAATAAAGAAATATTAATTAATTAGGACTGCCATTTGCTAGAAATAACCCCTTGATAACATTTTTACAACAAGCATCCACAATTAAAACTTATAAATCTTCAACAATATTAAGAAATAATAAAGAAAGAGGATCTCTCTCTGTCTAAGTCCGATCCCCTTTCTATGTAGAATTCTTTTGTTGGCGATCCATTAATGAATAACACCGAGATAGAAGCCGGATTTAGGCATCCCCCAATCCACCTACACCACCTTATCTCCAAACCCCATCTGTTGCATATATGGAATCAATAAGGAAACTTCATGAGACACCCATTGAAAGCTTACTCGAAATCAACCTTGAAGAGAAACAATTTCATCCCAAATTTCTTCACGTTTGAGATAACTTCATAAGCTACCAATAAACCATCTGAAATTTGTCTTCCTACCAAAAATTCCGTTTGATTGGGGTCGTAAAGGCGTTTCTAATTGTTTTTGCTTGCGAGAAACTTTTTAAAAAGTTTTCAAATAGTATTGGGGAATCCTTTATTCTCAATCAAGATGCCTCAATTGGATAAATTCTGAGTCTGTTACCTATCTCAAAGAGAAGGCTTTTAACGTCATATGACTCCATCACGGATGAAAGCAGTTTGTTAAAGACAAATCGCTAGTCGAAGGAAAAGTGACGGAATGAGAGTTCAAGCCTAGTCAATTATGCTAGTGTCTCCACTCGGGCATTTCAAAATTTATGCTTTGCTATTCTCATCATCTTGTGGTTTTAGGACGATCCACAAGAAAGGTGTCAAGACTTGAACCTAGGCTGCCAAAGGGGTTGTCAATCTATTTTCAAGGATTTTATACCAATACCTAATTATACTTATCACATGAAAATCATATATGTTCATAGGCTCATGATTCTTAGGGACAAGAACAATGAAAGACACGAAAATCACATATGTCGATAGCTCGAAAGAATACTCATGATTCGTGACACACATGCCACATGTCAATTTCTCGATGCGCGCAATACTTTTGTTTTTCTGTCATTTTATTAATGATCTATTTAAATTAATTTTAGATTTAAGTGATAATTTAAATATTATATTATGTGTGCTAGATAAACAAATACACACACATAGATGATTGTGATCATTGTATAACCTTAATTAAGTGTAAAACTATAGAATTAATGTAGACATTAGGATTCGAATATAACACTAAGGTTAAGATGATATATATGCAATTAATATTAAATTATTTTTAATTTTTAGCGTACCAAGTTTGACCATCATTTTGACTATGCTTTTGATTGATACTTAATATCGAATACATATGTAGTGTTGAATATACGGTTTATAGTGTTACTTCGACAATCAATATTTCTCTATCGTATATAGAATTCACGTGTGAATACTTTTTTTTCTCAAAAAATCTGTAACACATAATTTTTTTTTCGAAAAAAAAAAAATATAATATCCAGTTCGATCGATCTATCTAATGTAAACATTAAATATTCATATCAAATCTCTAATAATGAATAATAATACTAATAAGATTTTTTAAATATATGATGATAAATATACACACACATACATATACATACATACATACATACATACATATATACATATATATATATATATATATATATATATATATATATATATATATATAGAGAGAGAGAGAGAGAGAGAGAGAGAGAGAGAGAGAGAGAGAGAGAGAGAGAGGTTCAATGGAAAACCACCATGCACCGGAAATCTTGTGAAAACCGCACTGCACCACCACAAATGCATCAAATTCCCCGCGTGATGCATCAAAATCCCGCGTGATGCATCAAAATTCCGCGTGATGATCCACCTTATTACGATCATGCCACCGCGTTTTTCATGAAATGCACCAAATCGGACGGTATGCGTAGGTTTCCATAGTTTTCAGGTGCATGGTGGTTTTCCATTGAACTCACCCCTATATATATACACACACACACACACACACACACACACACACACACACACACACACACACACACACATATATATATATATATATATATCTGTATGTATGTATGTATGTATGTATAGAGAGGTGTGTTCAATGAAAAACCAACATGCATCAGGATACTTTTGAAACCACGTGGAGAGATTGTGCATCACACGGGAAGAATTGTGCATCACGATCGTTTGATGCATTGTGTGGTCGGTCCAATTGAACCACAAGGCATCGCAAAGAAAATCATAGTGCATCACGATCACTTGAAGCATTGTGTGGCCGTTCCGAGTCTGGTCAGTATGACGGTCCAAATCGGTATGATTTTTGACTGGTCATTAATTGAAGTCAGTCCATAATTTTTTTTTTTGTTGTTCAAAAAAAAAAGTTATTTGGGAATCAAACTAGGGGTGTGCAGAAAAACCAAAATCCAAACCGAAACCGGAAAAAACCAAAAAATCCAAACCGAAAAGCCAAACCGTTTGGATTTTTGACTGGACTGGACTCTCGCTTTTAAAAAACCGAAAGTTTTGGTTTGGTTTAGGTTTTAACCTTTAAAAAACCGAAAAAAATCCAAACCGAACCGATTTTATATATACTATATTATAAAATTTAGATTTATTAAATACCTACCCCTCTTTAATTATTAAATTAGGTTGTTTAAATTTTAAAGCCTGGGGTAGTTAGAATTTAATGTCTGGGGTAGACTAATGGTAGAATGGGAACTAGGAAAGTGGGAAGCATCAAACGACGCATCGGACTCTTGCCTCTTGGGAGAAATCAAGAATAGAACGGATCAATGGAACACCGAATGGCGAATAGTAATTGTACTTTTTTGGTGTTTTACTTTTTTATTGTCAAATAATTTCTCGAATTAGTGGAATATTAAGTCTCTTTGATGTTTGATTAAATGATTATTGTATTGGATGTTAAAAATTTCGTATTTTTTCAAAGGAAAAATAAGTTTCACAAATCAAAAAATGGGGTTTCGGACAAAAAAAACAAAATCCAAAAAAACGGAAAAAACCGAAATCCAAACCGAAACCGAAACAAAAACCAAAAAAACCGAACCGTTTAAACCAAACCGTTTGGACTGTTAATTTTAAAAACCGATATTTTGGTTTAGATTTCGGTTTTTGCCATAAACCGATCCAAACCGCTCCATGCTCACCCCTAAATCAAACCCAAGACCTCTAATTTCATAACATACGACTTTAACCATTAAGTCATAAGTCACTTTGTTATTAAATTTATTGACTTACTTCTTTTAATAATAAACTAATTCTTAAATTTATTAATTTATCAATTTATTAAATATCGAACCCAAGATTTCTTTTAACTCCATAGATCAACGTTGAGTTTTTTTCACTAAGTTTTTTTACGATGCATTAATTAGTTACTATATTAAAAAGTAACTTTGTTATTAAAAGAAATGTATCATAAATTTGATAATAAAAGAGCTAGTAGTTTAATGGACAGAACTTTGTTTTATGGAACAAAAGGTTCTAGATTTGATTCCCAACTAAGTAATTTAATATATTGATTTTATGGAGAATCATAAATGCCATGGACCGATTCAATTGAACGGATCAGTTGAACCGTTGGACCGACTCGACCTCGGATCGACTGGCCACTTGATGCATTATGTATGTTGGTTTCCTGAGATTTCCTAATGCAATGATGAATATATATAATATATAATGCAAAAACGTGAATATTTTTTGGTAATTTTTTACGAAAAGCAAAAACGTGAATTATTTTTAAAAAAATATCATAAGAGGTCTCATATTAAAAAGGATAAAATTCTCGAATTTTACCTAAAAATTAATCGTATTAATCTTATTATTAATTTAAAGAAATAAGATATTTTTTTCCTAATGTTTATCTTTTTGTTATTGTCAATATTTTCCAATTTTACCCTCATTAAATTAATATACTAATACCAATTTTTTTCACTAATTCCACACTTGATCTATTTAATCAAGATCATTAGATTAATTTAATCTATGGACGAGATTGTATCTACAATTTTACACTAATTTTAGGTTCTGCAATGATCCTATATACACACACACACACACACACATAATTCTTTATATATAATAAAAAAAACCATATTTGACATTTGTCATTCACTCGCATATATTTTTTGTGTTTAATTATCTGATTATGAATGTTTTACATGTTTATTAATATAAATTTAATCTAAACCTATGTGTATCTAAGCAGAGCAAAAAATAATAAACTATAACTAGAAAAATAGTAATTATAAAAAATAATAATACTATTGCTATATTTTTTTAAAATAATTAATATTCATATATTATAATTTTTATATAAATAATTTTTATTAAATATAATCTGTGACACACATGAGCTAATAAAATAGTATGCATAATATGATAATAACATCTCAATTGTTAAAAAAGCAATGAATGATTATTTTTCAAAATTCAAACAAATATATTTTAATTAATGTCGAATTCGAAGGTGCAATGACAAAGCTACCAATGTGGTATCTCTAATAATTATAAAGATCAAACAATTCTAAAATTGGTCATTTTTAAAGTAGATTTGATATAAACATATATCTTCGGGAAAATTGATGTTTTTCTGTGAGATAAAACATGTGATGAAACTCTAAACCTCAATCAACAAATTGAAATTTTAATATTAAAACACGTATAAATATAGACACTAAAAGAATATGATTTGTTACTTCTCTTTGTTATTCTTCTGTTAATTCTACAAAAGATTATAGTATTACATTACTTTAAGTTGATTAAATCACTTCAAATCTTAAGATAAAAATGAAATATTATTCATGTATAATAAAAATATTAATTATACGTAAGTATGAATAATTATTGACTGTAATTCTTAAAATGCTTAATTGAAGTATAAAAATCTGAAACCTTGCACATACCATCGCATGGAGTTTGTCACGTACATAAATTAAATTTTATAATTTATAATTTAATTTTTATTTAAAAAATAAACAATCTCACTTACTTAAATTTAATTATGATATATCGAATTATTGCATTTATAATAAAGAGAAATCAATAGTAACTCCATATTATTGATGAATTATAGAGAAACAAAATGACCACTAATTTAGACAACTCTTGTATAAAAAAAACAAAAAATATAAAGAAACAGGTGAAAGAAAATTAGAAGTTAAATGACCACTAATTTAGACATCTCCAATATATATACACCCTATAATTTAACACTAATTTTATAAACACCTCAGTTGACCACAAAAGTTTGATTGAAAAACCATTGAAGTTAGTTCTGCCGTTAAGTGCAAAGGATTGATGACACAAAACGTTAGAGATTTATTCACTACAATAAACAAGGGTTTTATATACGTCGCTACTAAATGTGTTACCACTATTGACCCTTTTTTCTTGTAGTGATTATTTATAGAAGATTCATCAATGAAAATATATCGGACCGAATCTTAAATTAGTTTTCTGTTTCATTTCTAGTTCTCTCATGCTCCGCATGCAGAGCTTTCTTTCCCGACACTTCTTTTATGGAATGAAGGTTAGCTTAAAACAAAATAAAGAAAATAAAATAAATAGTAGAAGACAACACTAGCTAAAAAAAGAATTTAAAGATTCAAAGGGGAGGTTGTGGCCACCCTTACAGGCTAATAACAAGGACAAGGCCACCAAGAAATAGAAAAATATATGGCCCCACCGCCAACAATCCATAGTTTGAATAGTAAAATCATTTTTTGATCCATATATCTAGGGTCGATTGCTAAAAGTAGCAATAAGTTTTTATCTTTATCACTTATAGCAACATTATTTCATTTTTTTATCATTTTTTAACAAAGTTGTTATTTTTAGCAATTAGCCCATATATCTATGTAATTAAGTGTACGATTCGTTTCTTTTTGGTTTCGCTCCTTCTCAGGGCCGACCCATTAGGGTGTGCAACATGGGCTACTGCACAGGGCCCAACAGACAAAGGGGCCCAAAAAAAAATTTTCCCTCTAACACCTAGAATAATACTTAGTAGTTTATTTGTTTTTCTAGTTGTTTATTGTGATATTTACGTACATATTTACATAGTTGTTTCCTTTAGTCTTTAAATGTTATATATACATATATGTTTAGAGGGCCCTTTATGCATTTTTGCCCACGGCCCCAAAAACGATAGGAACGACCCTGCTCCTTCTCAATCAAAGATCGATACTCTGTGATCGATGTATATTTGTGGAGAGTTGGTTGGTTATAAAATTCAATGCCCTTCAAAGAAAGCACTTAACTTACAGCCAACAATAACAAAAGCATAGGCCAGCTTAAACACTACTTCAATTCTTGGCCCAATAAAAAAACAAAAATCTTTCATCAACACATTCACATGCTCGTGACCATTTCGTTCAGACAATCTGTTTAAATCCAAAACGTACACTTGAATTTCCTTATCTCTTCTTTGAATGTTGGTGAGAAGCTCTACACAGGGACCCCATCAATCCCCGCCAAAGAAGATGCTTTTTTTAAAATTTTTCTTGGCTCCATGATCAACGTTACAAACAGTTTTCCAAAGCAAAATCATATCTCAGTTTCGTAGTTCTTTTATTAATTAATGTCATGATATTTGTAGTTCAAAATCCAACTAATCATGGCACTTGTTAGGTTTCTATTCAAATTCAAACTACTACATTTGAAATTCAATACAATAATTCTATATTTTTTCGCAATTTCGCCAGTTAAATAAAAGGAATTTATTCCCAATTAATACATACTTGGCCGGGTGAATGAGAACTGGAAGAGGTTGTCTTGGCATGTCTGTATCAATGATCCTGATTACGAGATAAATGGTGAAAACTTACACAACTAAAAACGAGAATGAACAGTAAAAAAGATTTGACTTTGGTGCCTGCACCAGCATGGTGTATACTCAGATTATGAGAGAAGAGAGAAATCCTACCAAACTATATGATGTTGTCATGATACTTTGATGAAAGAGATTAATTAGTGTATCATGTTGTCAAGACACATTGATACAAATACCTTCCCATAATCCCATGTGCATATTAATTAATGGTTAGCGAGTTCGCACCAATTTCGTGAGTGTTAGGTATGTACGTATATGTATGTGTTATTGTTAGGCCGCTTAATGTGTGGTCAAGTATGTACCATCGCTGTTTCGAAAGCTAGGTACTCACTTTTTATCTGGCTGTTGTTATATATTATATAAGAAAGACAAATATTCCAAGATTATGACTTGTTAATGGGTTTCATAACTTAATTTAGATACAATAGACAAGAAAGAAGTAGTTAACTGAGGATATGTTGAAGTTATAGATTATAGAGAAGTACTATATATACATTTAATTCAATGAATGAGTGGGGCAATTATTGTGTGATGCGTCTAGTCAATGATGCTGATTACAAGGTGAAGTGATAACAACATATTAACAAATAACAACTAAAACTAGATACAACAGTAAAAAGATGAGTTATCTATTGACAAACCCCATGATATATAGTTGAAACTCATAACAATTAATGATAAGTAGAAACATCTGTTCTGAGCAGTGAGAACTGATCGAATTGGTTTCTCTAAAACTCTTAATTCTTCAGCTAATTACCAACGAATTCCTATTTGTTTACACCTTTCTTGAATCTTGTTTTTGACTTAAATATAAACATAAGGAGCATTTTATTATTCAAGATAATTACTTGTTAAAATATTTGATTTGAGGAACAGAAAATTCAAATGTACGTCTTCTTCTTATTTTAACAGCACCATCAACTTTAATTTAAAAGCTACTTAAATGTTAAACAATCGATTAAGGAATTAAGTTGAAAACTTCTTAAATCCTCGTTCAAGATTAAACTAAATGTAATTCTTTTCTAACTTAAATTTTATATTTTATAAATTAGGTAGACGCACGTTCAAACACTTTAGATTACAAACAAACAGATTCTGATTAATTTTTAGATTTCAACAGCGTGTATCTCTTGTTTATGTTTATTGCATGTTTCATAAAACATGTAAACCACAATATGTTGGAGTGTATTGTTCACAAAAAATAAACAATAAGAAGTGAGAGATCTGATGCTAAAGGAAGAAGTGAGAGAAGCTAACGAACGGATCAGATGATCTATCAAAAATATTGCATGAATGGATGAGTATATATCGAGATTATATGTAACCCATGATCAAATTAAACTAGTTAATTTGTTTTATTTCACTAATTTCGATCATCCAATTACGTAAGCAACATATTATTGGGCAATGTATAAGATTAATTCCCACAACATGTAAGCAGTACCATTTTTTAATTAGTAGTATTAATTAGGACTCTCCATGAATTCCAGGTTAAACACACAACTGATTGTCATAGAAAGTACTATAGAGCTTTAACTGATCGATTAATGCATAAAGGATTATATATATACTTGTAAATTTAATTCAGTAGACTGTGATCACCACGTACAGATTATTAGCTTAAACACATTGGAAGTAGATTGTTTCTATTATCGAAGTAAAAAACTGAACTATAAGATTGAGAGAAAATAAACCACTCTACCTTGTTAATATTTGGAACGACATGATTAGAGATTTGAATTAGGGCAATTTGTTAATTTCCAGTAAATCTTTTAATGAAATGTGAAATTGTTCTATATATTGCTATTAAGGCAACCCAAACTTTTGTTAAAAGAGTATAGATGCAAGGGACCAAAATAAACCAGCAACTCTTTCAGCAAAAAACAGTTGGTTGTTACTTCACTCGAAGAGAAGGGAAAATTGATCAAATGATAATTCCCTGGTGATCCCCTCATATATATTCTAATTAAACCAGGCCGAATAAGTAAGCCAAGGAGATTTAAACCTGTGGTAGATCATTTTCTCTAGTGTCAAACTCCTTTTATCCAAAAACTCAAATGTAAGGGAAGAAGTAAAAAAGGTGTTGCTGAACAACGTTTCAGCTCATAGACAAAATGCTAATTTCCCATTTCAAGATATGCAAGCTTGCCAGGGTGGTATAACTTACTCATGAGAATGTGTAGAGGGTCCTGAACTTGACATTCTGATGTTGTTTAAAGATTTACGAGAAGAAGGTACGTCGGGTGCAAAATTACAGTAGTTTATTTAAAGGATTTCGAGCCAATTCACTTAATTAAGATGACCAAAGAAGGGGTACAAATGTTCTAATGGGCATGAGGAAATTAACTCCATCCAAGCCAAGTTAGTTGACCAGACAAACCCTAAGCTGATCAATACCATTCATTTGAGAGGCAAATAATTAACCTCCAAAACTGAACTTGGATCATTAGAAGCACTAACAGTAATAACCAAATTGATCAGTAAAATAATTAACAACAATTCTGGACTTACATCCTCACAAAATCACTCCAGCTTCATCCACCATTAACTACTGCCCATCAGAGATCACCTGGTATCAAGACTGCCCTATGATTTTCTCCTGTATTTCTTTCGAAGTTCTGTTAAACAAAAACGACAAATTATAATATTGCTCATGATCTCCATTATATTAGTACACCCAACATTTTTTTTTGAGATTTCTTGGTTCATAAAAAAGTTTCTTTTTCACTAAAACGATCCATTTGATTAGTACATGTGTGTTTGAGTAACAACTTACATATTTAATTTGAAACCAAGTTGCATGATCCCCTTGCTGCTCATGGAATATATATGAATATGTATGTATGTATGTATATGTATATGTATATAATGCATGCTCTACAATTTGGTAAATTGGTATACTTAATTTGAGATTGCTCTTGTTTAATCCTTACTCATGTAGTGTAGATGATATAATGGTTTTTTTAATAAATAAATGTATTATTTTGAGGGGCTTACTTGAGTACAGTCAAAATCATCAGGAAATAATGTCTTCAATTCATCATCAAGACTTTTAATTTGCATTTTTCCTATTGTTCTTTCTCTAGCTCTCGCTCTTGCCATAGCCCTTGACTGGTCTCTCGCAAGATTCACTTGAAATTCAGTTTTGTTTCTTCTTGTCATTTTCTTTCTTTTGACATGAACACACTTGACTACTGGCTTCTTTTTTTGACCATTATCCTCATCTAATCCACCCTTAATGGCTTCCAGAAAGTCCACTTTAGATTGATCAGTGACACACGAAGCAGATGAGCAGTGATTTGTTTCTTCAACCAACTCCTTAATCGCGTTCTTCGACTTGTCTAAAAGCCAATCAAGGGTTTTGCTTGCTTTGTCAAAACCTAACATATCTTGAAGACAAAAGAACTTTCTTGAGATGTCAATGGACAATCTCACCCTCCGATCCCGAGGCCCTCGGGCTGTGTAGATCTTACTATGACCATCTTTCTTTGAGGACTCCGTTTTCTTCTTACAGCAAGAAATGACCGAGTCTAAAAGATCATCATCATGTCCTTGAGAAAACTGCAGCTGAGGCCTAACAAAATCTTGTTTAATGATATTATTGTTGTTTATGATTAATGGAGGAGGAGCAAGATTGTTGTAGTCTGGTTGAGTAAGACAATCGCCGGAGATAAATGTGTCGGCGGCGGTCGTCTGGTGGTAGTACAAGAATGCACAATCTTTTTCATGGTCAAAGAAAAGATTGGGAGGAAGGAAGTCATTACTGGGGGATGAGGGAAGATCTGGAAAAGGGTTTGAGGAAAACATTGTAATTGGCTTAGTTAGTGGCTTTGCACTTGCACCGTGTGTCTTTTTTAGGGCACAATTAAGTACATTCACGATTCACCTGCCACTTCCCCCATTTACTCCTTAATTATTATTTTTCTTAGCCCAATAATCATATTAAATACATCAACAGACAAACTCACAAAAGTATATATATATAGATCGATGTTTCATAGGTGACACACATTGCACGCATTGAGCAATTTATCACAAGCAGTAAACAAAGGAAGCTTAGCATGTGGAGAAAAAAAGTGGTGTTTGGTTTTGCATTATAAACGATATTATTAGCTTATTACGTTACAATTATACAAATAATTGGTTTAAAGTGTTTGAATTGCATACATTAACAAGTGATTATTTGAGTTTACAGTTAATCCTACCACACTTTTTCATAAGTTAAAAAATGTAGATTATTCGCTTAATATGTGATTATTTGGTCATTTTACAAGTTAAAACGCAAATCTAAACACTTTAAAACTGATTATTTAAAAATAATGATCGCAAATGGCAGAAGTTAAACCAAACACTGCATTTCCGACAACACATTTTATTACACCTTACAAAACGCTACAACACTTTTTCAAACACAAATTCAAACACCCCTAAATTCAATACAACGTTCTTTCAAACAGTAAAGAGTAACATGAACTCAAGTTTCTAAATTCAACCAAATTAACAAAAATAAAAAAAATCATACAATTTTATTGATTATGACTAGTAAATTTATAAATATCGATAAACAAATAACTAAATTATTAGCTTTTTGTCATGTAGTCATATGTTTCCTTATCTTTAATTTAATTAACTGATTAAATATTATATCTATATTTACTTTTTGAAATAAAATAAATAAAATCTAAGAAAATAGGCATTAAAATTAATTTTTATTTGAAACAATTTAGAAAGATTAAAATTCGAATGTACATAAATTTAAATTTGAAGTTTTAAAATTTTTTATGTAGGAAAATTCAAATTCACATTTATGTTTATTAATATTACATAAATATGATACAATAAAAAAGTTATCATTATATTTATTATTAATTTATAAATGGGTTAGCAAACTAGTAATTAATATATACATTAAAAGAAAGTAAAAAAAATATCTTAGAAAATACAAAGTTATAAAAGAATTAAGCAAACTTACATGAAGGAAGAAAAAACATAGAAAACCTATTTTTTAACACCCCACACACATACATACATGCATACACACAGAGAATTGTACATAATCACGATCATTAAGCATATCATGTAGTTGGTCTGAGTTAAGTCAATTTGGCAGTCTAAATATATAGGTCCGGTCCTTTCAAATAGATCCATCATTTTTATGTCTCTAAAAAAAGATTTAATTGCTTAGTTGAGGATCAAACCAAAAACTTATAATTCTATAGAGTAACGCATTATCCATTAAATTACAAGTCACTTTATTGTTAGATTTATGAGTTTAATTCTTATATTAACAAACTTACTCTTTTAACACCGAATGTTATTCACCATCGTGATGGATTATGTTTTCCCTTGCAATTGGAACGATCTATATTTAATTATAGAGTAATTATTAATTTTTTTTTGATATTATGATTATAATTTTATAGAATTTAATACTACTAATAACTTATTTTTAAGGGTTATTATCGAAAAACCATTCGAACTTTATGATTTTTTTAGTTTAACCATTCAATTTTTTAACCAACCGATCAAATCACTACACTTTTTATTTTTAATTAGTTTAATCACTATACTTTCAAATTTATTGGTTTAGTCATTCATTTTTGACCGGTAACCTGTTTGACCAGTCAATTGTTGTTATGAATTAGAATTTTTATCAGAAAAACCATTCGAACTTTTATAATTCTTTTTCTTTAACAACTCTATTAGTTTTTCGTAATCTAATCTCTAATTTAATTGATGTTCAGATTTTTGTAACTCCTATTATTATATTGCTCATAAAATCAATTGATTAAAATAAATATTAATTACAAAAAAAACTGATTCTCTTTTTTTTTATCATCATATTGCTTTTGTCAACAACGATTTTGATCTCTTCTGTTTCTTCATTATCATCCTCTTCTACCTCATCAGTTCTTCAATATCGTTGTGTTAATTCAAATAGATTTTAATCAATATGATTCTCTAAGGTTTTGTAGTGTTCATCAGGTTTGTTAAGGTTTGAATGTTTTAAATTATCGTAATTAAATAAATTTTATAAATTACATAGTAATCAATAATGATAGTAATAATAAAATTAAATAAATTTTTGAAAAATAAATAATAATAGAAAATTAAAAACTACAATTTTATTATAAAATTTCATAAGCAATTTTGAAACTTAAATTGGGTTTATTTTTTGTGTTTATAAAATCCTGAAAAACTTTAAAAAAATGAATTGATTTTAATTTGATATTTTATTGTTATTGGTAAAAATATGAAAAGATTTGTTTGATAACATTGAATTATCGGTTCTCGGAGTTTTAATTTTTAGTTTAAAAGGATGGTGGTCAAACCAAAAAAATCTCAGAAGTTCGAGTGGTTTTTTCAATAATAAAAAACGTCACATAATTGTCACGTCACCAAATTACCTATGATAACAGGCAAAATGGTCAAAACAATAAAAAATGAAAAGGTTAGTGTTTCGATCGGTTAGAAAAAAAATTAAGTGGTTAAACCGAAATATCATAGAAGTTGGGATAATTTTTTTGATAATAACCCTATTTTTAATGAACGAACGAACTTAGAAAAAAAAAAAAAAAGAAAAGAAAAGAAAAGAGACAAACTTAAGGAAAAAAATCAAAAATTGGACCGCAGACAAGGTCGCAACCCTACTGGCCCGTGCTCTCAGCAGCAACCCTGTGGCACCTCTACTCCCAGACGCAGACCATGCGACGACCATTGCTGCCAAAAAAAAAAAAATTAAAAAGTTTATCTAGATTAGAAATTCGTGTCCTACGCGGCTACATAGATGATCATATAGCCTCCATTCGTCATTCAATCATTATAGAAAGCCAACAGAGTTGTGAGAGAGTCATTTTTCATCATGTACGTGATCTTGTTTACATGACGGATACAACGCACGAGCAAGTATTCAATCCGATACGACTTCACCAACTTTTGCCAACGTGAAGATCATGAATACCGACGCTAAATATTGGTGTGAAGAACGCAATGATTGGCTAAGCGCTACGTGAGAAGACACGAGACTAAGTTTATTTAATTTCGTTGAACAATTTATTAAGTATTTAGTTTGTAATTTAAGGGTTTCTTGGATTTAACACATGCTAAATACTTTACACATTCGTATTTATTTGATGTTTATTTTTGCAAGATACTTTGTAGTTGTTTTAGTCTTTGTGTCGAGACCGTAATCAGAGGTTAAGACGGCTAGTCAAGATTACACGTGTTATGCCAAAGATAACAAACTTAGAATAAAATGGATGAT
Source organism: Centrapalus pauciflorus (assembly GCA_020465985.1). Classification (NCBI taxonomy): domain Eukaryota; kingdom Viridiplantae; phylum Streptophyta; class Magnoliopsida; order Asterales; family Asteraceae; genus Centrapalus; species Centrapalus pauciflorus. The sequence continues at coordinate 499,837 of JAANYP010000582.1, read as the reverse complement.
CAGGGTATGTTTATGTGACCTTAATTGTTCTTGACTTAACTTACGCTAAGTGTCAGAATTGGAAGTAATCGTCTCATCATCCATTCTTATAAATTTCTCGTTGAGCTAGTTCATCTTATTAATATTGTATTAATTAGTTAGTTTAAATTCCCTTTTAAGTCAAAATCTCAATCACTTTGTATTTTAATTATTTTCTTTGTTAGATTATAATGTAGTTTAAGTTATAAGTATTTGCGAACTAATTATATAATTAACCAACTACTCCCTAATAATACGATCCCTACTTACCATATCTTGTAGAGTAATTAGTGGTTTATTTATGACGTCATGACGACTGGCGATCACAATTCATTATAGTTATCCAAAGTTTTTCAATACACGATGGATAGTGCATCTATCATCAAATTTGACAAAAAGTCTAATAATCCCAAAAGTTCGTTGGTGCAAACTGGAAATAGATCTTGGTTCGATCCCAGTAAAGTCTAGTATTTTATTAAGTTAGTTGATATATTAAAGAGTTAATTTGTTATTAAAAGTAGTAAGTCAATGAATTTGTAAACAAAGTGACTAGTAATTACTCAACGTATACGATGTTGATTTGTAGAATTAGAAGTTCTTGATTCGATTATCAGCTAAGTAATTTAATCTTTTATTTTTGTTGAAAATCATAAAGATGATGGACTGACTTCAAAGATCATGAGATATATATATACCAACTCAACGCATTGCCAATCATCAGGTGGAAGATGATCATAGAGAGGCATTGTGGTGGGCTAGTGTTATGGAAGGTGAAGTATTGAACAACTTGGAAAATTAGTCAATCAAGAGGGGGTTGGAACCGTCAAAGTTCAACTAGGTAACTTTAGGGGGACGAATTTGCTTGTGGGGATCGATGGCAGGGCGTTGTGTTCCGATTTGGTGGTGTTGGCAATGATCGGAGTGCACCTATCTCTGCTCATATCGAGCAACAATTAAGTTTTTTGATAACGATATGATGTTTGGTTTGTCAGAGTTTGTATTGGTAGAGGTGATCGACGAGTTGGATAAGTTGTCAACTAAGGCAGCCAAGGTTTCTTCAATTAGGGCCCTATTTAGGGGACTGAGAGGGTTCTCGTTTAGGAGGGCATGATTTTTGACAAGAGCACCAAATGATAGAAGTGGTGTCTCAGTTATCAGTCCTTATATTGTGCATGCATGAGAATTTTTTTAACCAAGATGCATGTCACTCGCATATATGGTGGGTCATCTTTTAATTCGGACGGGTCGGGTTCTTGGATTTTGGGCATTCATGTTCGTGTCATCATTCCTCTAAAGTAATTTGAATGAATTAGTTTTATAATTTTAAAGGCTAATTAAACTACACTACGGCACTACCACCTAATATTTACCACGAGACTATTTTCTTTTATTAAAGGCTATTTAGTTTTATATATAAGAACGAGTTATTGAACACCCATGCGTTGCTGCGGGGTCTAAAATATTGATTACAAAAATAAATATAAAAACAAATAAAAAATATTTTTCAAACAATTCAAACAACGAAACACAACTGAACCAACATCGAATAATAGAATTGGAAAGCCGTATAGATTCAAGAAGCAAGACAAATGATACTGGTAGTCGGTTCTTATCATTGGTTTTCTAGATTTTGCAATTCTAAAATTACAACAATGTCGTATTAAATCGGATTGGAACCAGAATTAATTAATAAAAAATTCATAACCATAATTTGGAATTTTGACGATGATTAGGTTGGTCGTCAATTTAATTTATTGGTTTTATGAACAAATCAATTAAATTTAGAGTTAATTGCATAGATGGTCCTTTAACTATCCCCAAATTGTAGATATAGTCCTTTTTTCGAAAACGTTGCAAATTGGGTCCTTTATGTACCGAAAAGTTGCATTTAAGGTCCTTTCTAACAGAATCCGTTAAGTTTTGAGGTTAAGTCACGGGCATTTTAGTCTTTTTAAGGTAAAAGGACCTTTTTTGCAATTTTTTCTTATTTTTTGCATTATTCTTATTATTATTATTATTATTATTATTATTATTATTATTATTATTATTATTAAACCCAAATATAAAACCAAACCTAATATTCAACATGAGGATGAGAACTTTACTTTTCCACCCACATCACTCATCAGTCATCTCAGACACCACACCACACCATCAACGACAACCTACACCACCACCGACAACCATCACCACCGCAACCTCACTATCCACCGTAGCTCTCCTCCGCACTCTGCGACCGCCTGCTCCACCGTTGGTCTCCGAAACCCAAAGTTTGGTACTCGTCTCTGTTGCTGAGTCGCGGCGGCGGTGGAGGAAGTCGGAGTTACAGGCGACTAATGAGTTTATCGGAGAGGAGCGATGTTGATTCATCGAAGGAGCTTTGCTTTGCTTCCGCCGGAGAAATATTTGGTGTATAGGAGAGGAGCATTCTCGATTGGTCCACCGATTGATGAAAGGAGCTTGAATCGGAGGCGACGATCTTCCATGAACTGGTACAAGGCAGAGAAAAGGAACCGACGAACCTACTGCCATCAATCTTCCCTGAAATCGCTCCACCTCTTAAAACGCAACACCACCAATAACCCTCGTCGCCATCTCTGCTACAGCAGCCATAGCCACCGTCACCTGACCACCGGCATCGCCGGTCGCAATCGCCGCCGCCACCGCCCAAAAACCCTAGCGACCAGAAACCTCCTATTTGTTCTTGATTCACAGGTTAGTGTTTTGAAAGGGTTTTGGTTCCAGAATTCGATAAGATCCAAAATCTTCTGTTGGTCTAAAACTGTCATGGAGGAGAAGACAGAGGAGGAATGTGGTGAGGTGAGTTTAGTTGGTCTGATACTATCTTCATGGAGGAGACGACGGAGATGACCGGAAATGTTGAAGATGAATGATGAAAATTGATTTGAAGATGACAAATGTCAACCACAATTCATGCCAATTTAAAATCGTTTTTGTGGTGTGGTGGTGGCTGTTGTGGGTGATGGTTACGGTGGTGGCTGTTGTCGGTGATGGTGTGGTGTGGTGGTGGCTATTGTCGGTGATGGTGTGGTGATGGTTACGGTGTTGGCTGTTGTGGGTGAAAATGAGTACTGGTGGAGTAGATAATGAAGGCTGAAGATTAGGTAGGGTTTCTTTAACAGGTTTAACAATAATAATAATTTTAATAATTAACAATAATATTAACAATAATAATAATAGTAATAAGGCAAATAATAAGAAAAAATTGCAAAAAAGGTCATTTATCCTTATAAAGACGAAATTGCCCCTGACTTAACAGAGACACTTAACGGATTCTGTTAGAAATGACCTTAAATGCAACTTTTCGGTACATAAAGGACCCAATTTGCAACGTTTTCGAAAAAAGGACTATATCTGCAATTTGGGGATAGTTAAAGGACCATCTATGCAATTAACTCTTAAATTTATAACGGTAATGTCTCTAATACATCGATTAGCGTTTGCAACGTTATAATAGTAATGTTCAATGCTATATATGATCGTATTTAATAAAAAAAATCTAAATTTTAAATAGTTACATGTTAATTATAAAACAATTTCATTAGAATTTTGTATTGTGCATCTGAATAATAAAGTTTTTTTATACAATTAAACATAACATAATAGTTTCAAAAGACAACGACAAACATACGTATAATTAAAATCATAATTTTAAGTATGTAAGAAAATGTTATAATAATAATTGTTAAAAGAGAATTAAATGAAAATTTATCAAAATAAAAGGGCTAAATAAAAGATAAAACTAAGATGAGGGTGTATTATAAAAAATTTAAACTTAAAATTTAAAAAAAAAAGAAAAAAGAAAAAAAATTTCATTGGTCGAGACCATTACATAATTGTATGTATATATAATTAGTGTAGTTTAATTTTTCCAAACCAGACTATTTCTTTTTATTAATTTATCCAAACGAAAAACTTAAAAATAAAATGGCCGGTTTGCAGTTTTTTACGCTTGGAAAACTTAAAACGGAATGATTCAGAGCTTTTCCGTTAGAAAAAAAAAACTAATAAAAGTTAGTTGTTTGAAGTTTTCTCATTCGGAAAAACTAAAAAAAATGAAATGGTATCTAATTTTTCGTTCAATAAAACTTCAAAAATTGAATGGAGTGGTTCGGTTGGGAAAAACTAAACAACCAGATAATTTGTAGTTTTGTTGTTCGGAAAAATTAAAAATCGAATAGTTCATAACTTTTTTTCGCTTTATAAAGTTAGAAAAATAATAATTATGACTAATAATAATATAAAGTATTCTTATATAATTTTAGATAATTAATAGTTATATATGTGTTTTTCTTTTCGAATTTATATTATGTTCTTTCTTTTCTTTTTCGTTTCGAATTTATAGTTGTATTGCATTTTTTTATTTAGTATATATCTTGTGTTTTCTATTTACATCAGTTTCTATTTTTTTAAGCTTGCTTTCGTTTTATAATTATTGTTTTTTCTAGTGTACTTTTTTTAATTTTTATATTTAGTCTATTATTTAAATTATAACTTGATATCCAATCTTATTAGTTGCATATATTTGTGTTAACAATAAGATTTTATATATATATATATATATATATATATATATATATATATATATATATATATATATATATATATATATATATATATATATATATATGGGAGGGTTCTTCTAAAAACCATAAAAAATGTGGGAATCTAAGAACCTTTTATGGCCTTTGGATTAATGATAATCAATGGTTGATATATTGGATGGTAATTTTGTAATTATTTTGAACTTTGATAGTGGAGAATCTTGAAAATGTGTGAAAATGGTATTTTTGGAAGAAAAAAGGCAGTTTTTTCTCTTTCTATCTCTTACTTTTTTTCATTTTCATTTTTCTTTCATTATAATTGATTTTTAAAGTAAAAAAACGTTTTTTATAAAAAAATTATTTCTTCTATATAGAAAATTATTTAATTGCTAAAAAAATAACGTATTTTATATAGAAATATTATATGTATATATAGAATATTTTTTTCTATATAGAATATGTTAACGAACATATTCTATGTACAATCTACGTAGAATGTCATGCAGTGTACGTAGAATGACATGCAATCTACGTAGAATGTCGTGTAGAATGTCAAATATCATATATTCTACGTAGAATGTCTGATAAAATATATCTTACAAATAATCTTCATTATAAAACATGAAAAATGAATCTGTCATATTCTATGTAGAGTATCGACGAACATATTATATGTACAATCTACGTAGAATGTCATGCATTCTACGTAGAATGACATTCAATCTACGTAGAATGACATTCAATTTACGTAGAATAACATGCAATCTACGTAGAATGGCATGCAATCTACGTAGAATGTCGTGTAGAATGTCAATTATCATATATTCTACGTAGATTATTACATGATAAAATATACCAAAAACATATTGAATAGTAATGTTAATCAACATTAAAAGATATAGAAATGTATAAGAAACATAAAAATATATTAAATATATAAGATTCATAACATTTTACATAGATTATGTGTGATTTTTTACAAGTAATTTGTATTATATTCTATGTAGATTATGATGTAATCTACGTAGATTGTCATATAATCAACATAGATTATCATGTAAAACATCTAATAACTATTACATTCATTATAAATATAATATATTACAAATAATTTTAATTATAAAATATGGAAAATGAATCTGTCCAATGTACGTAGATTGTACATAGAATATGTTCGTCGATACTCTACATAGAATGTCACGCAATCTACGTAGAATGACATTCAATCTACGTAGAATGACATGCAATCTACGTAGAATGGCATACAATCTACGTAGAGTATCGACGAACATATTCTATGTACAATCTACGTAGAATGTCATGCAATTTACGTAGAATGACATTCAATCTACGTAGAATGACATTCAATCTACGTAGAATGACATGCAATCTACGTAGAATGACATGCAATATACGTAGAATGTCATTCAATCTACGTAGAATGTCATGTAGAATGTCAAGTATCATATATTCTACATAGATTACATGATAAAATATCCAAAAACACATTGAATGTTAATGTACATTTACATAAAAAGATATAGAATTGTATAAAAAACAAAAAAATATATGAAATATATAAGAAACATAATATTCTACATAGATTATGTGTGATTTTTTACAAGTAGTCTTGTATCATATATTCTATGTAGATTATCATGTAATCTACGTAGATTATCATGTAAAACATCTAATAACTATTACATTCATATATATCTAATATTTTACAAATAATCTTCATTATAAAACATTGAAAATGAATCTGTCATATTCTATATAGAGTATCGACGAACATATTTTATGTACAATATACGTTGAATGTCATGCAATCTATGTAGAATGACATTCAATCTACGTAGAATGACATTCAATCTACGTAGAATGTCATGCAATCTGCGTAGAATGTCATGCAATCTATGTAGAATGTCGTGTAAAATGTCAAATATCATATATTCTACATAGATTACATGATAAAATATATCAAAAACACATTGAAATTTAAAAAAAGAAGATTTCATTTAGACATTTTATCAAACACTTGGTATGCAACTGATATAAAATATACCAAAAATACATAGAATAAAACTGTTAATCTACGTAGAATAACATGCAATCTACGTAGAATAACATTCAATCTACGTAGAATGACATGCAATCTACGTAGAATGGCATGCAATCTACGTAGAGTATCGACGAGCATATTCTATGTACAATCTACGTAGAATGGCATTCAATCTACGTAGAATGGCATTCAATCTACGTAGAATGACATTCAATCTACGTAGAATGACATGCAATCTACGTAGAATGTCATGCAATCTACGTAGAATGTCATGCAATCTATGAGAATGTCGTGTAGAATATCAAGTATCATATATTCTACGTAGATTAAATGATAAAATATACCAAAAACACATTGAAACAAAAAAAAGTAAGATTTCATTTAGACATTTTATCGAACACTTGGTATGCAACTGATATAAAATATACCAAAAACACAATGAATAGTAATAGTAATCTCGAAAAAAGATATAGATTTGTATAATAAACATAAAAATATATGAAATATATAAGAAACATAACATTCCACATAGATTATGAATAGTAATGTTAATCTACATAAAAAGATATAGAATTATATAACATTCTATAGACATATAATATTTCTATATAGAATACATTAATTTTTTAGCAATTAAATAATTTTTATATAGAAAAAAATTTATTTTTTTTTATAAAAAACGTTTTTTTAATATTAAAATCAATTCTAATGAAAGAAAGAGAAAATGAAAATGGAAAAAAAAAAGTAAGAGAGAGAAAGTGAAAAAGAGATGCATATAATAAAAAAGGTGGAGAGAGAAAGATAATATTTTTTATTCCAAAAATACCATTTTGATCCAAGGGCTCTAAAACGTTCTTAAGTTCTCACCATCTTTAAGGTTCTTAAAAGAACCTCTCCCTATATATATATATATATATATATATATATATATATATATATATATATATATATATATATATATATATATATATATATATATATATATATATATATATATATATATATATATATATATATATTATCTTATATAAATAGAGTCCAGTTTTATAAAATTCGTTTAATAATTAGTAACAATGAAATATTTTAATATTAAAATTACCGGATGAAAATTTGTATATTATTAGTAAATTAATTTTTTTTAATTATAATTAAAAGGTTATTTTCATTAGCAAAGAAGTCAGTTTTATTAAACAAACCAAAGTTTTGCAATAATTATATTGTTAATATAAATTTGTTTTAAGAGCAAAAATTTATATGGTAAAGGTTTTGCAAAATAAATTATATATAATTAATATGTGGTATATAATATTAAGAATTAATTTAATTGGGTAAATATAATATTTCTTAGATTCAACAAGAAAAACAGGTTCAAACTGTTAAACCAGCTGAATCGAACTGATAATTGGCAGTTTGACTGTGCTAGCCAAACCGATATTTTGACCTGACTTGAGAATTTTTGGCCAACTGAATTTCAAAGGAGTGGATTTGCACATACATGACTCTTGATTGAAACTCATTAAAATACTCCAGAGGCAGGAAATGTAATTGAAAAAAAAAATTTAAAGGCTAAAAGGATAAAATAATTATTTTTTAGAAGTTTACAAAGTTTAAAGGATGAAACAAATCTTAAAATAAGTCATTACTGTTTTTGTTAAACATTGCTTTAAACGTGGATGCATATTAAAAGGTAATATATAATGATGACTAAAGAAAGGCATTGAAATAAAAATAGTAAGTAACGTGATATTTACATGTACTTTATATCTACACTATTTAAAATGTATCTTCAATTTGTCATGCTATATCCCTTTCATGTAAGTAACTTCAAACAAAGTAATATCTGACAAGTTTTTTTTTTTTCAATTTTTAATAACAATATTGATATTAATTATAATATTTATTTTAATTCGATTTTATTTGTCTTATCTTCTAATATCTATATAAAAACTAATATTGGTAATTGATTAATTGGTGTAGGGGTGACCGTTGACCCAATTGACCAAACATGCCGAACGGTTAAATTGACTCATAGTAAAACACTAATATAGAACATAACTTTTTTTTTAAAAATTTACATTTATAAAACGGTGTATTAAACAAATTGTTCCTTGGAAAAAAAATTAAAATTATGTAAAATTTATGACTTTTCGTCGTCAACCCATTTGCTTGAATGGGCCGAAATTGTCACCCCTAAATTGTTGTAACCTATCTTCCGTTATATTCGACGACAAATACATCAAACAAATGATTAAAAACTATTCTTTGGGAAATTTTCGCAAGAAGTCTTAAAGTTTGATTATATTTACGATTAAAAACCTTCAACCATTTTTATTGAACAAAAAACCTCCAACTTAGTAAAATATTATAAAATTAGGATATTATCAGTTATATTAGGTAGCTATGCTTACGTGGCACACATGTGACGTCTACATGACAAACCCAACTAAGATAGCATTATATGTGTAATTCTTAAATTAAACTAAAAACTTTCAAAATTAGTAACTTTTTCAATTAGAAACCGTAACTATTTTTTTGATTAGTCAAGATCCCAAGAGACAAGAGTAGAAAGCCCACAAACAAAGGCCCAATTGAAAACGAATGCATCACCTTTCTGATAATTTTCTGCTCGTCATGCCTTTTTTCCTTCTTAACCAATTACCACCCTCGTCCCAGAATCTATATGCTTTAAGCCTTTTAATTTCAACAAACCTTGCATACCCATCATTCTCGATTATTCTTTTTTTAAAAAGCGACTTTATTATTTTTGTTGATTCATTTAATCTATCGAGTTCATGTAAAATGCAATTACGTTTATGTAAAATGTTGGATTCCGACAACAACCCCTCAATTTCATGATAACGTGAGAACTACTTTAAATTTGTGCATTTAATATTGCATTTGATGCTAAAATTTATACATTAAATAAATTTACGCATTTCATGTAAACATTTACGCAACTCATGGTAAATTTGTCCACTTTATGTACGAAATTGTGCATTTGATGATATGAATTTAAACTTTAAAGGTAATTTTAATGTTACGTTATGATATTTATTAATATTGAAAACCAATAATGCTTTTAAGTTATAAATTTAATTTTTAAATTTATGCATTTGAAGTATAAATTCGTGCATTTTGGAGTGGTTCACACGAAATTGAGTGGTTCTTATCGAAACACAATCATCTATATTTCTCATGTTTACACAGAATTCGGGGGTTCATACCTGAACTCAACCCTATATTTCTCATGTTTTCACAGAATTGAAGGATTTTTACCGAAACCAATCCTACACACACATAGACATACATACATACATACATACACACACACACACACACACACACACACACACACACACATATATATATATATATATATATATATATATATATATAGGGGTGGGTTCAATGGAGAACCTTATGCATCGAAGAACCTTGGAGAACCACAATGCATCGCTAGAAAAACTGAAATGCATCACGTAGAAATCGATGCATCACGCGGGAATTTGATACATCAAGTAGAAATGATGTAAAAATCGATGCATCACTCGAGAATTTGATGCATCACGTGGAAATAATGATGCATTACGGGGGAATTGTGATGCATTTGTGGTGGTGCATGGAGGTTCTTCAAGGTTCTTCGATGCATGGAGGTTCTCCATTGAACCCACCTATATATATATATATATATATATATATATATATATATATATATATATATATATATATATATATATATATATATATATATATATATATATATATATATATATATATATATATATATATATATATATATATATAGGGGTGGGTTCAATTGAGAACCTCTATTATCGAAAACCTTGGAGAACCACAATGCATCGCTAGAATAATGTCATGCATCACGTGGGATTTTGATGCATCATGTGGAAATAATGATGTATTACGCGAGAATTGTGATGCATTTGTGGTAATGCATGGAGGTATTTCCATTGAACCCCATATATATATATATATATATATATATATATATATATATATATATATATATATATATATATATATATATATATATATATATATATATATATATAGAATTTGGTTCCACAGCGTCCCTCATGATATCCTGCGTATCCAGCGTCCATGAATAGGCAAGGGTAATTTCGTAATTGCAGCGACCATTCACATTGCTTAAATTAATCATTCACATTAATTGATCATTCACATTAGTCAATTGATCATTCACATTACTTAATTGATCATTCACATTAGTCAATTGATCATTCACATTACTTAATTGATCATTCACAACACTTATTTAACTTTTTATACTTCTTGTACACTTATTTGATCATTCACATTACTTAATTAATCATTCACATTACTTAATTGACCATTCACATTACTTAAATGATCATTCACATTATTTAATTGATCATTCACATTACTTAACATTGATGGTATGTAGAAGATGAAGTCTGACATTGCTGTTCTCGTCATTCATGAAATGTGAATGGACATTTATCTAATGTGAATGACCATTCACATTAGAAGATTGATCATTCACAAAACGTAGTTGACAATTAACAGGACTAATGTAAGGTGCTGATATTATTTCACCAATGTGAATGGTGAAATTTACTAATGTGAATGGTCATTCACATTAGCTGAATGATCATTCACATTGGTTGATGTTATTAATGTTTGATAGATTTGAGAATTTGAGCGTTACATGAATGACCATTGTTACTGTTTGTCATTAATCTTGTTACTGCTTGTTAGTAGTTGACGATGCACAGCATACATGCTGTGCTGATATGGTACAACCAATGTGAATGGTAAATTTCCTAATGTGAATGGTCATTCACATTAGCTGAATGATCATTCACATTGGTTGATGTTATTAATGATTGATAGATTTGAGAATTTGAGCGTTACATGAATGACCATTGTTACTGTTTGTCATTAATCTTGTTACTGTTTGTTAGTAGTTGACGATGCACAACATACATGCTGTGATGATATGGTACAACCAATGTGAATGGTAAATTTCCTAATGTGAATGGCCATTCACATTAGCTGAATGATCATTCACATTGTTTGATGTTATTAATGATTGATAGATTTGAGAAATTGAGCGTTACATGAATGATCATTGATACTGTTTGTCATTAATCTTGTTACTGGTTGTTAGTAGTTGACGATGCACAGCATACATGCTGTGCTGATATGGTACAACCAATGTGAATGGTAAATTTCCTAATGTGAATGGACATTCACATTAGCTGAATGATCATTCACATTGGTTGATGTTATTAATGTTTGATAGATTTGAGAATTTGAGTGTTACATGAATGACCATTGTTACTGTTTATCATTAATCTTGTTACTGTTTGTTAGTAGTTGACAATGCTCATATTCACATGTTGTGCTGATATTATTTTACCAATATGAATGGTCAAATAAGCAATGTGAATGATCATTTAAGTAAGGTGAATGATCAATTAAGTAATGTGAATGATCATTTAAGTAACGTAAAATGTTAATTAAGTAATGTGAATAATCATTTAAGTAATGTGAATGGTCAATTAAGTAATGTGAATGATCAATTAAGTAATTTGAATCATCAATTAGTTAAATAATTATCGTGAATGATCAAATAAGTGTAAAAGAATTGTAAATAGTCAAATAATTCTTGTGAATGATCAAATAAGTGTTGTGAATGAATAATTAAGTAATGTGAATGATCAATTAACTAATGTGAATGATCAATTAATGTGAATGATGAATTAAGTAATGTGAATGGTCGTTGTAATTACGAAAATACCCTTCCAGCAAAAAAAAGGGGGGCGCGCATGGAATTGCATTTTTTATCACAACCATTGATTTGCTTAATCTTGTGGCTTTGGATGGGTACCCTTGGTACACTGGATTTTTGAAGGGACTTTTTTGAACCTAAACCTATATATATATATATATAATTAGGTTCTATGGGGAACCATATACATCGAGAACCTAAAAAAGAACCAACCACAACCCTTAGATTAAATGATTAAATGCGCATCACACGATGCACGTCTTTGGTATGCATAAGGGTATTTTGGGAAAAAATAATATATATCTAGTTAATTAAATTTTAATTTAAAATATTAATTGAATATTTAATCAAATAATCAATCAATAAATGCTAAAATAAATTAAATTAATACACTTCCAAAATTACAAAATCTAAACAAATTCAAAATTACAAATTCTAAACAATATGTGATGCATCTAAATTAACCGTTCAAAATTCATGATGCAACTTGTTCATCGCCATCACCGACAATTTTCAGATGTTCCTTAAAAATCATCCCATGTGTCAATGGAAAGATAGAGTTGACTCGTTATAATGTTTCTAATAGAATTAGATTTGTTTGAGAAACTAAAGTGTGTCATTAGTTGAAATTAGATCCGTTTTTCCTCCGGTTTTCCTGGATTACGTTGTATCAATCTCCCTCATGATTTGAATTTATACATGATTTAATTGGCACTTTAAATTTATTAAATTTGTTTGGTTTGCATGAGTAGATATGAATGCAACTTATTGATATAAATTTATAGTTAGTAATGATAATAATAAATAATATTTCTAACAACAAATAAGTTAATCCTAAGTGGTCATCGTTACTATTATTGATTGAAAAATAAAATGTTGTTATTAATTATAAACGATAAATAATACAAAATTCAATGTTATTAATGATTTAAAGTATATAATATTACTATTAATGATAAAAAAATTTAAACTATTTTTGGTAATTTGTCATTTTTACAACTTGAAAGTTTCTGAATTTTCTAAAAATAGGAACCACTTGTCATCCCAATATACCTTTAGAGACAACAACATGTTATTTCTAAAAATAATTGTCTGTAAAAACTAGATTCCTTGTAGTGGAGAACGTGGCCAGAGGTGTGTGGCCCGTATGTGGCTGGGGTGGTGTTGCCATGACCGCCTCATCAATTTGGTCGTGAAACATGGCTCATAAGTCGCGTAACGGATTAAATTTTTGAGTTTTTTCATCTTTTTTTAGTTAATCCTTACATTCCAAAGTCTAAACTCAAAACATTAAATTTGTTGGATTTCATTGGCCAATAATTTAATTTGTTTGGTGAACTTGACAGTAAACATGTGATCTGTATCATTGAGATTGCGTTTCTACCATAACATCATGAAAACACACATAAACCAAACATTCTTTAGGGTTAAAATTGGAAACAGAAACAAAGTACAAGGTTCTTTTTATAATTTAGCATTAGTCAAACACTCAAAACTAGGGTTTGGCAGATGTGGCCTGTGGATCATTTAGCTGAACGAACTTGAAACTTGAAACTTCCACTGATCATCATATCGTTGTAGAAAACCATAAAAAGATAACCAAACGAAATGACGTTTCACTACTACTCTTAAATCGATCACTTCCTCTCTGTAACAATTTCACTGTCCATATATAAACTCTTGAGAGCAATAATTAAGGCGTAATTAAATTCCTTGGTGAAGAGACAGTTAGTTTTAGCCTTAATTTCTTTTGTGACTTCAATAAAAGATTCAAGAACCCATTTCCCAGTTAAGAGCAAGTCAAGTGGGTTTTATTTTAACAACTTGTAATTTAGTTTGCTGGTTTAAGAAAACCACTTACTTGACACATTAATTAAGAAAAATATGTGTTTTAATTAAATAAAGTCAAATGTTGAAGATATATACAGATTCATTTAGTTCAATATGTAAGTATGGACAAAACCTCAGCCATGTCAACATCAATCATATCAATCAGGGTGAAGAACATCTTAACTACTAAGACAGATTGAGATAATTCCCCTAACAAGAAAAAGATTTTGATTTGAGTGTCACCAGCCTAATATCAAATATTTACTTATAATCAGATTGAAGAAAGAAATTATGAAATTATAGATGAATGATGATACGTTACTTGATGTGGTTGTAATTAATAGTAATGACACATTTCATTGGCTTCCTGCAACATATAAATGCTAAGTTTTTTTGCTTAATTTAGAGGGTGTTTGGTTTTTCGTTATAAACGTGATTATTAACTTATTACGTTACAATAACGCAAATAATTGGTTTAAAGTGTTTGGATTGCGTACGTTAATAAGTGATTATTTGCGTTTAGCGTTTGCCCTACCACACTTTTTCATAAGTTAAAAATGGTAGCTTATTTGCTTAATAAGTGATTATTTGGTCATTTTACAAGTAAAAACGTAAATCCAAACACTTTAAAAACTGATTATTTGATAACTATGATATCAAACAGTAGAAGCTAAACCAAACACTACATTTCCTGCAACACTTTTTGTTACATCAATTATCTAATTATTAGTTTCCAAAACGCTACAACACTTTTTCAAACGAAAATCCAAACACCATCTAATATAAATCTGATAGTTGTAAAAAGGGAAAATCATTTAAAAAACAACGCACTTTCAGTATTTTTCGAATAAGCTATTGTAACAAAAACGTGTCCACAAAAGTCCCTCGACCTAAAAATGTTAGCGTAAAATTCACTATACATAAAATGTTTCCATAAAAGTCCTTTAATTTAACAAAATCTAATGAAAAAATTCTGAAAAATCCTTAAAAATATCATAAAACAACACAATTCGTAAAAAATTTCAAGTTGAATGACTTTTATGGAAATGTTGTTGGTACAGGGACTTAATAGAAAAATATCAATAGTACGTTGGTTTTTTGTATAACTTTCCCTTGTAAAAATCCACATTCGAAAGCCATTCTAACAAAACAAATATTAATCGATGAAGACATGTTAACGGAACCATATATATGTTTGAATTTAGATATCCTTTAGGACTAATGTACAAACCAAAATATTAATAGACGATGATGACATACTTGAATTGGTAGTGTTGCTTGTAAAGGTTCTATCTTTTTTTCTAATCAACTATAAGCTAGATCGATCCATGCCAATTGATAGCTCCATTTCCTGGAAAGATATGTATGATGGGAACATGATTACTTGGTGTGAAAGAGAGAATATATAACAGCTATTAAGAATATTGATACTATTCATCAAGAATCATAACCGGCCGGGTGTCTATATATCTTGAACTTCAAAGTGATAAGCAAATCTTGAATTCATACAATTAACGATTCAAAAGTGAACATGATGGTTAAATTAGCGCTTTTAAATTCTAGCTGGAAAAATAAAATTTCTACAAGCATGGTATTTCAAATGATGTCACAAGATTTCAACTTTATAAAGATTTGAACAATAATTTAGTTTCATACTCAAGATTGGAGTTAAACGAAAAAAAATTAAGGAACTGACTAGTATTTGTAACACAGCCATATATGTAGCACCAAGTTCAAACCAGTTAAGTTCCCCAAATCGATCAGCTATTTTCTTGAATGACAAAAATTATACATTATAAAAACGCACACCAGCAAGAAACTAGCGGCACGACAAAAGGGTGATCCATACAACAAATTGTGACTAGAACAAACTAGAGTTACAAACACCAATAGACCCAAGAAACATTAAATTTCTTGGATCTATATTTTTAGCATCCACTAATTAAGGCCCAAATCAGCTTGTATCTTAAGTTTTTAACATCGAAGTTTTGACAGAAAGAGAGAAAAAGAAAGAAAGCAAAGATTGAGCTAGCTGAGGGAGCAAACATTATTACTTATAAAGATTGATTGCATATAAGACCTTGATCGATTAATTATCATGATATATATAAGATACCACCAATTGTAAACGTACAGAAGGCTGGTTAATTTGCCTCACAATATGGGTCCATATTTGCTAATACTGGATCATGTTGCCTGTCTGCTAGCTCACCAAGACCTGCACTCATCAATGAAAACATCAACATTTAAACTGATCGAATGATCCGGCCAACACGTGTTTGTATCAGTGTTTGAATAACCAATGTACATACATTCAACAGACCCAAATTGTCACACGATCGATCACCCTGCTGCTCATGAACAACCATAAACTAATCTAGGCAATCTGGTGAAAGTAGAGCTCGATCGAATCGATTTCACAATCCTGTCACTATAAGTTAACTTTTTTGATTCAATTAATCAAACTCTAAAAAGCTTTATTGGAGTGTTGATTTTGAAGTAGGGCTTCAATTCCTGAAGAACGACCACAGCAACTACAGTGATCAGCATGAACTTTCTTAACGTACTCGTTGTTACAGAGATTTTTTAAGTGTAATCTCTCTTTTGTCCTTTCTCTAGCTCTTGCTCTTGCCTCTACCCTTGACTGATTCACAAGAAATCCAGATTTGTATTTTCTTGTTGTTTTCTTTCTTTTGCCCTCCACACACTTTGTTGCTGATTTCACTTTTTGACATGTTTCATGTTCATTTGATCCTTCCTTCACAGTTTCCATGAAAACAACTTCGGGTTGTTTCTTTCCTTTAATCAATTCACAAATCGAGATCTTAGATTTGGTAAAAAGCCAATCAATGGTTTTGCTTGCTTTATCAAACCCTAGAATATCTTGAAGATTAAAGAACTTTCTTGCAACTTCAATTGACAATCTTACCCTCCGATCTCTAGGGCCTTGAGCTGTGTGGATCTTGCAATGGTGATCTTTCTTGGATGGTTTGTTTTTCTTGGTGAGAGAAACTTTTTCTGATGCAAAAAGATTATTATAACCCTCACAGCTATTTTCCAACCCTAATCCTTCAACTGAGTCTTGTTCATTTGTAGTAAACTTCTCCGCGGCCGGAGGAGGACTTCGGGAATGAAAACAACAATCGCCGGATGCAAATGGGTTAACAACATTGGTGTGAACATCATCTTTTTCATGGTCAAGAAAAGAATTGGGAGAAGGGAAGACATGGATGGATGAAGCAAAAGGATTTGTGGAAAACATCATATCAAGAAACAAAATTTGAAAGAGACATTAGTTAATTGTGTTTAAACAGATTCATTAGCATGAGCTTTTGCAGGGAGAGGGTGGATCTAGCTTACTTGAAATTGATACCTCATGGTCCTCCTTCAACATATTATTAGACTATAAATATATGCTAGCCAGGGGGTACCGGTTCAAACAAAACCGGAAAATCGAGAAACAAAGCGGAACCGCTTACATCGTTTGATCCGAAACCAAAAAACCGAAAACAAAACATTACGGGGCGGTTTAGGTTTTCATTTTTTAAAGATCTGTGAGTAACCGAACCGGAACAATCTATATATCTATATCTATATCTATATCTATATCTATATATATTAATAAAGCAAAACAAGTACATGACACATGTCATTCTATCATTCCATTAATTTTTTAATTTCCCGCTCTTTTTCCAAAATTAACAAATCAATACAAACAATTTAATTGGTTTTCATTTAAGTAAAACAGTTTTTGATTTATTTCCTAATATATTCATTAGAATCAACCAATTGAATTTATTACATTTTAAAAAAATATGTGTTATCGAATATTGTATAAATAAATTTAATTTATATCATAAAGTTAAATTACCATTAAATACAATAAAATGAATAAATCTAACAAATAATATTATCTAAAATTTAATTTAAACATTTACATTTATTATTTTAATATTGTAATTAAATCAATATAAAATTTTATTAGAAAATAATAGTTATGAAAAATAATAATAGTATTCTTATATTATTTTAGATAATTATTCTTATATTATTTTAGATAATTAAAATTTGTGCATTTTTATTTTTACTTATATACGTTTTATATAAATATTTTTTATTAAAAATATACACGTAATACGTGGATAATAAAATAGTTGATTTATAAAGAAACTAAAAGATTACAAATATAATTAAATTATTTTAAATACTTCCTAATTTAACTAAAATGTTTTTTCTTGAATTATATAATTGATTTATAAACCAATTTTTTTATTTTTAACATTTAAATTAAATGTTACATGTTTTAATCCTATTTATAAATAAAAGCAAATGAATAACTTTACCTATTTTTTGTGATGTCATATGTCATCATCAGCAATTTACACGTGATCAATATATTCTAGGAAAAACAACTAATATAAAAATCATATCTTTCTAAATTTAAATCTAATATAAAAAAATTTAAAATCAATTCTAACAAAAAAAACATATTCTATATTATAACATTTACCAAGGTAAATGTCCTATTCATATACTATTCATAAGATTAATATGGTTTATATTGAACCACTTTTCCTAACCTATTCACATGATTTTATTTATTTATTTTTAAATACTTTCTAACCTATTAATTAATTAATTATATAACATTTACCAAAGTAAATGTTACTATTCCTAAGCTATTCATAGGAATAGTAAAACTAGAATAACAATATATACATCTTTGTGTAATAATTTAATTAAAAAAAATTTGTAGTTCAATTGGTTAGTGCATGACATATGATGAAAGAGGTCATGAGTTCAAATATCTTGACTTCAAGAATATTGTTATTAATTAACTTGATTGGTTTTTTATATTTTGAGTCAAAACTAATGTATTATTATTTTAAAACATTACTTTGACGTAAATTAAACTAACTTACTATTAAACATATATATTTTATTATTTTAAAACATTACTTTGGCGTAAATTAAACTAACTTACTATTAAACATATATATTTTATTTACTAAATGTATTTTAAGAAAACATGTATTCTTTCTCCACGAATATAACTTTTTTAGAAATATTTAGTATTGAATATATAATTTATTTTATAACAAATATCTAATATTATCTACCATATATTTTGATTTATATTAATTTTAAAATAGGTTATTAAAAAAGTAACACATATATATTTTTTAAAATAAACAAATAAATAGTATATATAATTTTAGCACATTAAGCACATTTTTTTATTTTAGTTCAAAAAATAAGTTTATATTTATGTTCTTTATATATTGAAACTTGATAAAATGATGTTTAATGGGTAGCTAGCAAACATTCCATGCTTAAAAATAATAATCCTGTTTTTTATACATTAACTCAAATACAATTGCATAATTATTATTATTATTTATATTATTTTTTTAGTTTTCCGAACTTCAAAGCCAATTGTATGTATATAAAACTGATAATGTGAGACAAGGATTAATGTCGATGAATGATGATTATGATTTATGAGTATATGGAATTCTTTTTACATATATTGTATAAATATTTTTTTATCTTTAATAATAATAATTATGCAACTGCAGTTCTATTTTTCAACATACTTTGGAATCGAAAGTTATATTCTGATTGTGGTGGTGTGAACAATTTTGGAATCGAACGTTGTATTCAAAGTCAATAACGCATAATTTCAAAAATTGTAATATATTTAATAGAAATAACATTACATTTTGCTTCAAATATCAAATATGCATGTTAATATGTTAGTTTTATATATTTTAATATTTTTCGTATGACATTAAACTCCGCCGCGAAGCGCGGACAAATTTCCTCGTTTCATAACATTTTAAAATCTTAAAAAACAACTTTTATTTATATAAAAGACATATTTAATAACTTTTTACTTTATGTAATAAAATATATATACATTATGTTACATATAAATTTTTTTTATTAAAAACATCCACGTAATACGTGGGTCATAAACTAGTTATATATATACAAGTTAGTAGCATGTATTTATAATTCTATTTAAACATTCTAATACATTAACTACTAGATTTTCAAATAATTTTTTATTTTATATGTTTTGTTAAATAAATTTAGTGTGACTTTTAATATTTATAATCAAATAATTTACTATGGTTTTGAATTTAAAAGGAATTTGTGCTTTAAAAATATATAAATCTATAATTTTATTTGTTTTTAAGCATATATATAATGGGTAACCGTAGACCGAAACACATGTAACCGGCTTCTAACGGATAACCAAAGACCAGTTAACCGAAACCGAAAACATGATTCACATGCTAACTAGTAACCCACGTGGGTACTTTTAACAAATAATTGGTTACACAAAATGTATATAAAGTTAAATTAAAACCAATAAATGTTAATCTATATTATTAAATATAAAGAAAAAAGAACACCTAAGTGACATGTGTGTTACATTCACATTTTACTTAAAAAGTCATTATCTAATAATGCTACTTGTCAACCTAGTGTATCTTTTTTACATTTAAGAAAAATAAAAGTAAATGATATATAAATTAATTATTATACATATACATTTAAATATCTATAAAAATAATAGTGATAACATATAACTATTTTGTTATTGTATTTTTTTATTAAAATAAAATTAATATAATTTACTTTTGAGTTTATACATAGTTTATGGAAATAAGTTTTATCAAAAAATTCACGTTATATAAAATATAATATAATACATTTCATTATTTTTAACATCTATAAACAGTAATAAATATTTAGCTTTATTCAGTATTTGACATTATCTAATCTAATTCTAATAGATTTATAATCTTTATTTATTTTTAATATATTTAAATTTTTATAAACACATAATATATTTTCTAATCAAATAATAGATAAGTATATATAAAATATAACTTAGATGTAGATTTGAATTTTATCTACATTAGAATCATGTTAAAATATATTTTAATTAGGTGTGTATATATATAATATTGATAATATAATATTTAGATTTAATTGATTTAAATTTAATTTAAATTATAAGGTAAAAGCTTATGAAAAAAATAAAAATATGATATGCCGAAAAAGCATCATGTGACATCATTTATTCTTCTATATTTATATATAAAGATTCAATAATTTTTAAATTTATATATTACATAATATTTATATATTTTATTTCAATAAACAATATTTGTTTTGATATATATTTTTATTAATATTGTATTATTTTCTTGATTTTTTCTCTTTTAATATAATCTTATTTGTATTAGTATCCTATTCTAAAACCATGTCATATATTTATATATATATTATTGATATCATTTAAAATATTTTATTTTATAAATATTATTTTTAGATACATCATATAATTTAATATTTTTTTAAGTTTAGATTTAGATTAGAAATTAACAAATGTTAAATTGATAATTCAGAATACCGGTAAATAACTTACCTCGTGTCGTCGACGCGGTAATACCGATCATTGCACTACTTCTTCATTTCGTCCACCACAACAACAAATTTTTCAATTGAATTTTTCTCAACCAATTTCAAAAGTGCCATATTTTTAACCTTCGTTACAACAACCATTTTCATCACTCATTTCACAAAACCAACAATCTTCGCAATAAATTTCATATAAACTACAATATTCACAATGATTCTCACAAGTTTTTTCAACCCTTCTCGTCGAACACTTTAAATGACGATCTTGACCCATATCTAGGTGGTTATCGTGAACACAATATAACGACGGCGATGAAACCATTCCCGTGACACAACAAGATCCTGACGATGATAAACCAACACCATTAACGGTTTCAAAAAGGTCCAACAAAATCGACAAAGTGAACGCTTCGAGATGAAAAAACGTTGGCGGAAGCATCGATTGATTCTTCCGAAGATCCAACAATCGGAAACGCTAAAGAACATGACAAACTTTAGGCGTGAGCTTTAGAAAATTTTGGAAGACGATTTGTAAATGTTACTTTCATAGAAATTAACTATTAGGCAGTAACATCGTCAATTGTTTTTTTAATTTTTACCTTTGGTTTTATATTGTTCTTTTGTTTCGTTGTTTTTCAATTGATTATGTTGTTTTTAAATCAATTTAATATTTGTTGTTGAAGATAGGTTGTTTGTTGTATATTATTAAAAAAGTTGGTTAAGAGTTTGTTGTTTAAACGGAAAAAATAAAAAACCAATAGAAAGTAATGAAGATGCAATCTAAACTAAAAAAAAAAGTCCATTAAACAATCAGGAATTAGAAATGCTCTTATCAAATGAAGATGCAATTAATCATTAAAACTGTAAAAGTGTATCAAATGAAAATACGATAGTAAAACAAAGTTAGTTTTTCTTTTGTTTTTAATAATCATGATATTATATTTTTTATTAACATTTTATGTCGTTAATTATGATAAATATTTAAGTAACCCGAAAAATGAAGCAATGAACAACCTCAACTTCGGACCTGTGCACCTATTTGGAGTCGTGTTACATGAAACTAGTCGTATCCTAGAATTAAATGCGCTTAAGTTGTGGTAAAAAGTAATTGCGAGAGGGTTAAATCGGATACTTGTGGTAAAAAGTTAATTCCTCCTGTACCCTGCATATCGTTAAATCCTGCCACTGCGATCCTCGTATCGTCGCCGCCGATCACACCGTGAACTTTTCTCCGTCAATGGTGGTTCTGGTTCATCCACATCTCTGGCGGCGTTTCTAATCTACTCCTTTGCCTCTTCATTCTCCTCTACTTTCTGGTACATCTCTTACCAATTGTCAATTTTTCAGCAATTGAAAATCTATGTCCTTCCGTGCTTTCTCAATTTGAGTTGTAATTCGTAATGCATTTGCATTTGTTATCTTTCTTTGATTTTTTTAACGAAATGTATCAATTAGTGATGTGTTATTTTTATATTGCAGAGAAATTTGGGAATTTGCATCACGTGTATGTTTATTTTGGTTAACCCTAATGTTGCGATTGATAGTGAGAATCGAAAAGAAAATAAATGAAGACAAATTATTAGTTAGAAGACTTGAATTACATATATAAATTCTCAGTTAATTCTCAAGTTGGATCAATTTATACTTCTAAGTTCTGTTCTTTCATTTCTCTAAGGAAGGTGCACACATTCTGTCTTTATTATTATTCTTCTAGTTTCTTTTAAGCTTATGCCCATTGCCCAATGTTTCAAAATATGTAAGCTAACATAAGTTGAAAGTATAATCATTACTATTCAAAAGCAAATTTAGCTTTGATATATTTGGTGAAATGTTTTGTTAAGTGCAAGGACGGATAGCATTATCTATACATGTTGGATTTCTCGTGATCATTGACACTCTTTTCTTAAAGAAATAAGAAGTACATACTTGGGAGTCAATTACCCCCAACTTTCGAACATCCTTGAGAGGCCTGTTTGGCATAAAAGCAGTGCACATAATTTTCCTAGACTCGTCTCGGCTTCTTGTTTTTGTTATCTTACATGGTTATTAAGTACATAATAGACTTGTCATCATTAAATCAATTTAATTGCATAATTTTAAAAGTAGATGAGCTGTATGAAACTGTGAATGGTGCCTTAGACATGTATTATGTGACAACCCATCCCACTTTAAAAAAAATGAAATGAAAAGTTCAAGTGGGGAGTTGGCTAGTCTCTAATTTTAGTCTTGGGTTTTTGTTGTTACATACTAACATCTCCATTTTATGTATTTATCAATGATTGTATTAAACGTTTCCTCTCTTGTCAATGAATATAGATTCCAGATAATATGCTTCGCTTTCATATCGTCATCAAGGTCTTTAGTGATTATACATTCTGCATCATTTCCTTGTCAATAGTACAACTCCAACCAATATAACCATATTCTTGTCTCTAATACTTAAGGCACATTGGTTAAAATGTTTACCACCATATCAGATTGTTTTCCTATATAATGTCCTTGTATATTTACATCTTAGTATGTTTTGCTTATAGTTTTGGTATGTTAGAGAACTCTAGCCCTCCGTCTTCTTAGTTTTGACTTCATTGTTGTTATCGATTTATCACTATATGGGAAAAATGCTGTAGATGCATTGTTGTAGAGTTTAGAACAGTCAGCAATTTTACTTTAATCCTAATGATACATGGATGTTCAGTATCCTCTTTTCAGGTTGATTTCATGGTGCTAGAAATATAGAAAACCATTGCCTGACCCACTTATGGAATCTAATTAGACACTAGACACATCTACCATACCTTTAAGAAACGTGGAGATTCATGCTATGGTTTCTTCTCTTCATGATTCCCATTTTCTTGTTGAGAGGTTAAACCACAGTGAGAATCATTGATCTTTCTATAATCTCTGCCACTGAGTACAAACATCTCATGGATTTGGTGGGAAAGATTCTATTTTGGAACCTGCATTGCAGCAGTTTTTGATTTATACAACATTTCCTTATTGCTAGTTTGTTTGTCCTCTAACACTTCCTTCCCATTTTTTACTTGCGAGTAACCTGACTTTTTCACAAGGGGGCATTCCTACGGAGAGTCCATTTGTCCTCCATGCTAAGGATTGGGTAAGTTTGTGGCCACCGGGATTAAGTATTGTCATTGTTGGTTCGAAATCTTTATTGCTTAAAAAATGAAAGATTAAGAAATTCAGTCGGGTCTGTGGTTAAGAAATTAAATCTCCGACGTTTATTGGTTCTATGTTGATTCTTCAAGTCCCAGCATAACAAGATTGCCTGCTACTCTGCCTCATGATAGAACTCTTCCATAGGAACTACTGAACCACTATGTAAGATTGTAAGGAGATGAAAAAGTCGTAGCCTGTAGGTAATCAAGTTGGCTAATTGTTAGGATTATATATAAAAATATTGATTACTTTGAGAAAATAAATATTCGTGAATAATGTGAGAAACAAATAAATTTAATAATTTTTATAATATTGATTAACAATTTTTAAAAATCTGAACAGATTCAGATAACAATGAGTTAGTGTTACAAAATTACCAAATCAATTCACTTATCAATAAACACAGACTATATTACAAAGCATGTATCTTGTATCTAAATATTTAGAATTAGGGTTAATGATGTCAAATAGCTATATACTCTTGAGTTTGTACACATTTATAGCCCTTCATTTGATATTTATCTTATCTTTGAGCTTAAAGTTAAAAGTAAAACAGAAATATCGAATGTTCATCCATTAACTAGAATCAATCCTAGCTCTCTACTTAAAATCATAAAATTCTGATTAATTGTTAATTTAATTACCTTAATTATATATTCTCTTACCAAAATAAGCTTGTCTCAAATATATTTGACTAGTTTACATAATTTATTGATATATTATATAACATGAACATAAAACTTATTCACATAAAAGACTATTTTGAGAAATCTTGTGGTGACCTTTAATATGAATCTAATATTGAATATCTTTACCAATTTTTTTAAAGAAATGATGAGCAATATTTACTTTTATACAGCCACATTACATGGTTACACTGCTAGTGTGTGTGTGTGTGTGTGAGAGAGAGAGAGAGAGCGAGAGAGAGAGTCAAATAAACCACATGCGATGGGTGAGTCGATGTCTCTCTTAACAACATTTTAGTAGAAGATTTGATCACAAGACTAGTTAGCTATCATAAGCAAGTCCCAATCACTTGGGACATGACCATTCATGCCACGATGAGAATATATATTATTACACAAAACAAAACATGCGAGCATCTTTCTTTCTTTAAATGATTTCACTTGACAAATGAAAGGGAAAAAAAAAGGACAGAGATGAGATAAAATTTGAAATGATGCTAATAGCAAGTGAAACAATTCTTTTTAGCAAGACAAGTGAGCAATGATTATAATAGTAAAAGTAAACAAAAGAAAGTTGTAGAAAGAAGGGTCTTTTCACTTTGTTTATAGGAGATAAAAGGTGTGAAGCACTTAAAACTTGACAAGAAGTAAACGGACATTGAAGAGGAGGATTAAAAGCCTATTTAGGCATGCACCTGTACCAAACTTAGACCCATCAGCGAAACGATTCAATTCTCAGGGTATAGCTATGGGACCAGTTTGTTTTTTTTGAACGACAAAATAACCTACTCCTACTCCTAAACTACTTCTTTGTCCCAAATGAGGACTTTAGAATTTACTTTTACCACCTAAATGCAAACTTGCCTCCAACGGGAGTCGAACCCGTGACCTCTTACTTGCATATCACCTCTCATACCAGATGGGCTAAACCCAACTGGTAGGTATGGGACCAGATGGAGTTCTTTCTTCTACATCCAACCTCATCAAGAAAATGATGATTTGTGAAGCAACAAATTCAATGCCTTTCTAGACTTACTGTATAAACACATGCTTCTTCTAGCTTTAGTCTTTCCTTTTTTTCACATATGCATCAATGATACCCTTGTAGCTTTCATGCTACGTCACTAATTAAGGCCACGTTGGGCTCACAGAATTGAATTTTAAGGAATTAGATTTTACTTATAGTGTATTCTTTATTTTGGATTGCAAAAATAATGAGTTAAAATTTGTTTAAATTCCATCAAAATCTATGGTAGAAGGAATTTGTCATTCCTTCCTATTTGTAATAAAATTTAGATTCCTAACATTTCACAACTCATACATTCATCTAATCGTAAACACCATTCAATACCTCAACCAATAAGCATATCATGTACTCATGTAGTGTAATTTAAATTCCAAATCCTTCCATTTTCATTCCTGAGCCAAATTCGGCCTTAGTTCTGTTTTAGCCTTTGAAGATAAAGGCGTAGCTTTGTTTTAACTACAATATCTTCTGAGCAATCATGTTGCCCGTCTTACTTAGCTTTTGGATACCATCTTTCACACACACAGACACACCTAGGTCAAGATTAACCTGTTTGGAAAAGAAAATTGTTTATCAAGAGTTAAGGGTTTGTAACTGAAGCTTGTAGTGTCAAATGACAATTCAAAAGACATTACTTGGTGTCTGGTCAAGTTTGATGTTTCAGAATTCAGATGTTATCAATTTTTAGTGCTTGTTTATTGGTAAAGAAAACCTAAAGATTGTCTAGGACATATAGAACGTGTGTTTAAATTGATTCTGTAGAATAATCGGACGAAAATGGGTCTCTAAAGATAGAGAGACAGGTTTGGTGGGAGGGGGCTACCACACGTGGGTACGTTAAAGTCATCCTTTGAAGATAAAGTTGTACGGGTCATGTTCGATATACATGTGCACGCTTGCGCGGTTTATAAGAAGTTTTTGATGTAAGTAATTACAGTGAGTACTAACAAGTTCTTCTATACCTATTGGTCAAGTTGTCTTTTTCTTTTTTATATAAATTTCACAATGTTTATTAATAAATATATGTCTCTCATTTTCGCATATGAACAAATTATAAGATTTAAATATACTCGTAAATAAATTATTGATCTTGTTAGTAGTTTTCTTTTTAATTATGAGTTAATACATTACATACAGACTAGAAATGTCATATTCACATAGAAAAGAGAACAAAAATATATATGTCTTGTTTTGTTGCTTCATGCATATATTTTTTTTTCCTGAAATTACGTCGATTAATGAAATGTTATATTAATATTAGGGTTAAAGGCGTTGAATAGTTGTGTACTTTTTAAAATGTATCGATATGGTACGTGTAATATTTTAATTATTCATATTACACGTGTACTTTCTGAATCATTCAAATTTGATACGTAATCTACATTTTTTCATACCAATATGATACATTTGGTAACCGGTTACTGGTCATATCTGTTAAGAGTGGAATTTCTCTTTTTTATTAATGTTTAAATTTTCATAATTCAAGCATCAAATACACTCTCTCGTCCTTGTGATAACCTGGTAGGAGAAATCACGAAGCACAGCCAACTTCAAACACCTATAGACCTCTGTAGAAATCTCCAATGAATATCTCCACCGTCCAGATCGAAGAACTATGTGTTGCGAAGCTTCTCCTCAAATTTCACGCAGATCCAACGGTGAACAAGTTCGTACCAACGATTCTCCCACAACTGCGCAAAGCTATACGAAATAACTGATCATAAAAAAGGAAATGTATCATATTAACAATATAAAAAGTACACGTACTATATCGATACACCTTAAAAAGTACACTGCTATTGTACGGTTTTAGCCCTTAATATTATGTTTTGATTTTATGTTTTAAAGTGGGATTTTTGTACGATATACTTGTAACTGGTACATGAACATTGATGTCTTTGTGATTACCTGGGTGTAGGGGTGGCAATCTTGACCCAACGGGCTGAACAGTTAATTGGACCCATTGTAAAAAATTAAGATAGAACATAAATTTTTTTGAGAAATGAAAATTTATAAAACGGTGTACTAAAAAAATTGCTCTTTGAATTTTTTTTTAAAATTATGTAAAATTTATGACTTTTGACCATCAACCCGTTTGACCCATTTATGGGCTCAAATTGACACCCTTACCTGGGTGTTGGTGATTTTTCAATATTAAATCATTCGATAGATTAATTGTTTTACTGACTTAACAGGTAGCAAGTGAAAAATATATAATTTTGGATAAGATAATAATTGTTAAATAGTCAGAAAATAAAGAAAGCATAGTGTTTTTTTTCATATTAACCTTATATTCAATGGTATTTGATTCAATTTTGTTACAAGATGCATGCAAAATATTTTTCATGTGGACCTTCCAAACTTTTGACTTTGTTTTTAGAGTTAATATCGAAAAAAACTTAAGTTCTTTTTTAATTTTGTGATTAAATTTCTAGACTTTTTTTTAATTGTTCAACTTCCTGAATATTTTTTGTCTTATTCATAGTCCTATATTTTTTACCTGCTACCTGTTAAACCAGTAAAATGATTAGTTCATTAAATGATTTAATATTCAAAAAACTAATAACTTTTCCTATTTTTCTAATTAAATCATCAACTTTTTTTTACTGTTATAAGTGGATAACCTATTAAACAAGTCAAATATGTAGTTAAGAAAAAAAAATGTTGGGAGGCTTAAACTTTTTTAAAAAAATCTAGGGACTTAAAAAAGGTTGGTTTTCATATATTAACCCTTTTTTATTTGCAAACGTGACCCTTGAAATTTATAAATGCTATTAAAAGAGTAAGTAAATTGTCAGTTGTTCTCTTCTCATTGTGTCAAGTGACATTTTTTACTAATGACAAAGTAAATTGTCATTTGTCCTCTTCAAGATTAAATGAAAAATTTTTAGATCAAATTCCTTTTAAAATAAGATTATGATTAGATACTTAAATTCCATAAAATTACAATAAACAATATACAAAAACTTCTTTGATTAATAATAATAACTATAATACTAATAATAAACTTAAAAGTTAATAATGATTAGTTTTTTTGTTTAAATGATTTAGACATGCATTAATTTATAATAAGATATATTAAATATCATTAGTATTAAAAGTTTGGATATTAATATTAATTTAAGTTTATATAGTTTTAAGAAAAAAAAAATTTATTAAATTTATTTGTGTAATACACAGGTTAATAAACTAGTTGATATAATACATGTGATAATACCTGACGTTGTCTAATAGGATGCCCATACTACCATACTAGACCTTGTGGAGTTGTGGATTACATTAACCGGGCCGACCCTTGTTAAAATTGGGTTTTTTAATCAAGCAACTTGGGTGTGAACTCAGAAAGTGCATCTCTAATTTTGGATAGTTAACACTTCAAATTGGTCCCAAAGATGAGGGGTAGTCACCTTTTCAAATTTATCTTTCTAGCCACATCAGATTTTTTCTTTATAACTTCATATATTTATTTTATTGAAACAAGGGTTGTACTCATCTTTTTGTTTTAATACTCTAATAATTTATTTTTAATTCAGAAAACAAGAGTGTGAAAAACGGGGAGAGAGAGGTTTTCATCTTTGGGAGGGGTGAAGAATGAAGACCGCATCATGGTTCATTTTCAGAAAGATGGAAGGGATGGGAGTGGTGTGCTCGATGGGGTGCTTGCATATGTGGCACCCACCCGATGGAAAAGACTAGTATATCTTATGCTCTAAATGTGTCTTCTATCTGTGACTTACGTCCTTCATATTTGAAGTTTCTAAAACATGATGATTTGAATTTAAATCACAAAACATATTGTGACAAAATGTGTCCTGTTCAAGACATACAAGTGTTGCAATAATAATAATAATCAAATTCATATGGAACTTAATTACACATTCTTTCAACATTTTAATCGAAGGGCTTTGATTAATTTTTGGCCAAACAACATGCCTTATTCTTTCTAAATGGTACATATCATAGATACATCTGCTCTTTCAGCACGGCAGATAAAAAACAAAAAACTCATTTTGTTAGAGCCATGATCTACCGTAAATACAACGCAAGTTGTAACGCAACATGGTTGGCAATCCTACCGACTAATTGTCTACACTATCTACATTTACATCACAAAACAGAGATTTCACTTGTTTTAGGTTCAAATCGTTTTTTGATTAAAAAAACATGTGAATATCTAATCATGCCAACAAAGTAGCATCACCACACATCTCTTGATGATGTAAATCCTTCCTCTTTGCTCCTTAAGAAACTTGCCAAGCCCTTTGCTTTGTGTCCTCTTTGCTTTGTCACTTCCCATATCTTTGAAAAAAAAAACCTTTGGAGAAAAATGAGGAATGGTGGTATCAACCAAAGGACCAAATTCACCCTTCTTATAGAGATTGGGAAAGGGTAGTATGGTCCAATTACATTATTATTATTATTATAGTTGTTATGGCAATACCCATACAATACAATGTACAAACCACCCCACCCCAACACATAAGCTCTCTTGTTTTGATATTCACACCTTTCAACTCAAATCATTTGATGATTTTTTATAAACCCGTATTTTTGATATTTTGCTAAAGAGTAAGGTCTATTGACTACCGTTCATGTGTTGATAATGTCTTTTTTTGCTTAATTATTTGATGAAAACTAGGATAGGTGTTTCCTTATTAATAGTAAAATGATTGGTGTGGGATGTTATTTTTGTTCTTGCTATGTATTTTCGTAGCTAGGCCTTTCATGTTCATGGACCCCCTCCTTTGCAGGACACTTGCTTTTTATCTTTTCAACATCATTTGAAAATACCCTATTCCGTTACCACTATTTATAAAATAATATAAGAAGAACCCTACATACGTTTTCTAGTATTTTAATTGAATCGATGTTCTGTAATAAAAATCTAAGAATTGGCAGTTAAAAGGTATAATAATATGAACATGCATATACATATACATATCTTTTGGTAAAAAAGAAGATAAAAATCCATGTGATGGATGGTAGGCTTTTCCTCGTGATTGATCATTCATATATATAATTATTAATTGATAAAGAAGTTAACTTGTTTTAGAAAGAGAATGAGAGGAGAAAAACAGTTAAAAAAAGGAGTCTTGGTGCATTAAATCAAATCAAGGTTACAAGTAGTCACACTTTTGGTTGACTTAATGGACCATAGACAATCATATTCATATGATTTTGTTAAATTAAAAAAATAAGAGAAAGTATGGGTTATGTGAAATTCAAGGAAACACTTTAGGAAAGAGGGGACAAGAAGGAGACATAACAATGATAGTTTAATTGGATTGATTGAGCACCCAAACACATGCATTAAGTATGGATGATAAGTTTGATACCGACATTAACATCTAGAAATGAGTTGATCATCATACATGTTTTGTCCTCCATTTTTTTTTTTTTTTTTTTTTGACAGCTGAAAAATTTATATAACCTGAACAAAATTCTAGCTAGCAGCTAGAAAATATAACACAGTCATCAAACCGATACCATATCGATCAACTAAAAATTACATGACAACCTCTAAGAGACGATTGGACAACTAAAAAGTTTAACCAAAAAAATAACCAGCCTTGAATAGAAAGGAGTAGTCTGGACGTTTCAGCTTCATCAGATGCAAAGTTCTTGTTGTTCCTTAAGATTTATAATACCCAACACAGTGAAAAATTGTGGTGGAAAAAGCTTCCATTTGATTACCAGTTAACTTCAAGTGAAACCCCTAGCTAATTAATGAAGAAGCAAAAACATTAGTAGGTTCTGATGTACGTTCTGTCTTACCCCACCAATCTTGAATTCCACGAACCAACTCCGACGCAATAAGGCAGTATCTATACAATGATCTTCGCATTAAGAGGCAGTTGCACTCAAAGGACATGATGTAGACTCAAACTGAATTCCCCTTCTTGACAGGTTGCAATATGTTGCCAACCTCCCATGCATAGTTCTTCAAGCAAGGAAGTTTACTTTGTTTGGAACCGATTTGATCCATATAGTTCGAAACCTGGAAAAGGATCTAAAAGACACGTCTTTTATAGCAAATCGCAGAGAAGAAACACAGAACTCTCTTGCATACATTTTGTCCGTAATTTCCACTCCTTTATTCTTTCCAAATTTTTTCAAATTTAATTGAAGAAAACACATAAATATACATAAAACCAAAATGGTATTCTCAAACATACTTACGTTTACTCTTTTTTTTTCTTAATTTTACTAATCATACACCCTTCAAAACACATATTTTTTTCTATTTAATGATGTATAACACACCGGTGTCAGACTCATCAGACGTAGATGGTATTGGTAAAATGAAGGTTATACGTATATATAGAAATTGTCAACGAAAACTAATCAAGACCAAGATGATATTCGGTTGGTCGGAAATTTTTGTGGTTGTCTTTGAAATGAAAATTTGTCCCTAGCTCTTTTTAGTAACAGTAAATTTCATTGCAAATAATAAAATTTCTAAGCATGTTTGATAAATGTCGCCTTTCATAAGTAAGTATTTATTTGAGTCGTAAACTTTTACCTACAAATATGACCTCCATGACCAGAAAAAATGGTTTGGGATAGATTTTGGCATCTTTGGAAAGGAAAAACAATCTTGGTGGAACATTCATTATAAAGAAAAAAATTTTCTATAAAAAAATTATAATTCTCATTATATTATTGAAGTAAATGGCAAAATTATATGCCCAATATTCCTCATAAAATTTTTCCTTAGTTCCATTTGTTTATATTAGTGGTCCTAAATTCACTATGATTCATCAATAATCCACTTTTTTAATAGTAAATATATATTAAAGTTGATAAAGATAAAATGTGAAATTAAAATTGGTGGGTTCGTGGTAACTTCCAAGAGTGTGAATAAAATGGTACAAGATTATAGTTAAAAGAGCCAAAGGATCTTTTATGCAGGTTGTAAGGTATATATCATCCAACAACATTGGAGTTCGTATGGTGTTGCATCATAAAACGAGGTTCATTGTACTATAAAATCAAATAGCCTTTGTATTGTTTCAAGATTGATACCATGTCTCAGGAGATCAAGCAATCGAATTCGGCTTTTTTTAATAATGATTTGCAATTTGTTTGGCTCTTCTCACAATGCGCCCATAATTCATTGAACAATTGAAATATGTGGCAATCGGCTAATCGTTTGAATGGTATTGCTCGATGAGTATATGGGATGGGTGAATCGACAAACGATAAAAGTTTTGATCATTCAATTGTAGTTTTTTTAGTTTCTAAAACAAAAGGTTTATATGTTGGCTTTTTCGACGTTGAAGTTTAGTTCATTAGTTGGATAACAAATTAGTGACTAGTATTGAAGTATCGGTGTTTGGAGTGTATGGATTTAACTCAATTTGATCGTGGCAATATAAAATGCTATGGATGAAGCTCAAGAAACAACTATTGATTTGAAGCAAATTATTAAAAGAAACTGAAAACTTGTAATTATCTATAACCGTATCGTTAAAATGTCTGGATTTTTTTAGCAATCCTTCTTTGTTTGTGAAAAATGCTGATAAAAGCCTTTAATTCTAAACATTAAAAAATGCTCATAACTTGTAATAAAGAGATAACACATGTTTCTCTTCCTGGGCCAACCTTAGGCGTTAGAAAGAATGGCTTTAGCCCAAGACTTGGAGTCTGATAAAGAGCCGAAGAGGTTTTGAAAAAGTCCCATAAAGCAAAGTTAGTGGTCGACTCGTTGACGTTGACGTTTGTGTTTGGCCAAAAAAAACATGGTAGAATGTGAGGTGTGGTTTGGATTACATAGATTTAAAACAATATATTCTAAAATGATAGGATTTTAAAAGATGATGATTGGATTATGAAAGAGTAAATTCATTTGTTCAAAACAGGGGCGGATGTAGTATACAAACAGGGGTGTTACTCGACACCGATAAAATTTTAAAATACTGAGTTACGTATGTATCAAATATTCGAGTGACACCTAGGATTTTTTTTAGTGACACCTTCGAAAAATTTATGAAGGTATAATCTAAATATCTAATATATATTTGTTGATTTCGTTATCCAAACTTATTAAAATATTACTGAGTTTAATCCTAAAAACTTGAAAGAAATAGAAACCCAATAGAAATAAAAATGATAAGAGACTAATTGGTTGAAAAATTATCTCAAACCTTGTTGAAGACACCAGTCTAATTGGTTGAAAAAACCCTAATTGATATCATCGCTTCTCATTGGTTATGGAGGTACTTAAATATGTTGAAAACCCCCTGACCGTCTTTTTGGGACTTTGATGCATCAAAGTTATTAAGATTGGCGGAGATTTATCGAATGATTTTAATTATGATGAGAATGTTAATCTTGTGCATCAACTTGAATATTATATATTGAGAATGTGAAAGACGATCCAATATTTTCTAATTTGAATGGAGTCCGCGAGCTTGCTAAATTAATTGTGGAAACTAGGAAACATCTTTCGTATCATTTGGTTTATCCATTGTTGAAGCTAATATGTGTTTTGCGGTCGCAATTGCGACGATTAAGAAACAGTATTGTACGATGTACTATTTTAATTATAAAAAAACTTGGTATATGTTAATTTGGTTGACAACCCGTTTCGCTGACCCGATCCATATTAGAAAATATTTTGACAATATAAATTAAATTAACTCTAAAAAAGTGACACCGATAACAAAATATCATGGATCCGTCCCTGGTTCAAAATATGAACAATTACTGATATATGGCTTAAATGCTATGTTATTGTTGAGTTTAATGTTAATATTGATAATTAAAAAATAAATTATAATATTAGAAATATAATTTTTGGATATGTGTCCGTCAACTAAAGTTACAAAAGAGTATACTGTAATTGCCATTGTAGCATTTACGTAGCCCAGCCCAACTATAACTAAAACCAAAATCAAAAAGTTTTTTATGGGTCAACCAAACCAAAAATTAATTTAAAGGAATTTTTTTTTTTGTTAGCCATTAATTTTAAAGGGTATTCATTTTGCTTGAGTTCTAATAACAAATGGAAAACCATCCAGATCCATCCTACTTTGAAGAGTAGATAGATAGGTCAAAGTTTAGCAAAGACCGACATCAAAGCGGCTTAAAAAGTAGGGGTGGGGTGTTCAAAAAAAAATCCGAATCCGAGCATCCGAAAAAAAAAATCCGAAATTCCGATCCGAAACTATCCGAAATTTCGGATTCGGATTCGGATAGTAAAACTCCATATTTTCGGATAATCCGATATCCGAAAATCTAAAAAAAATATTTTTTTTTTTAACTTTTTTTTAATATCTTTAGTATTGATTATTTACATAATATTGAGTGTTTATTATTATTCTAATGTATATTTTTGAGCTTTATCTTAGTATTATAGATTATTAACTAATATTTTTATAAATTTTAGTTTTTTTATATTTTTTAGTCGTTTTAAGTAAAATAATTCTGGATACATTTAGTTTTTGATATATTTATTTTTAACATCTATTTGGATATATGAATTTGTATTTTAGATATTTAAATATTTGATTTAATTTTTAAAAAAATTAGAAAATATGAATTTTCGGATAGCAAAATTCACTATCCGAAATTTCGAATATCCGGTTTTGAACATCCCTATTAAAAAAAAGCACCAAAATTCGGTTTTGAACATCCCTTTTAAAAGCACCAAAATTCGCCGTTGCCGGGGATCGAACCCGGGTCACCCGCGTGACAGGCGGGAATACTTACCACTATACTACAACGACTTCAGTGATTTAATATGAAGTTTTCTTGTTATTATTCGATGACGTAACAATATCACAGCACGTATATGATATATCTGTTTCAAAATTCTATTTAACATTCTTATTTTATCATTCTTACGTAACACCAACTTAAAATTTTAAACACTTTTTCACGGTTTTAAAATTTTGGAAAATTAAAATAGAACTTTAGACAACGTTGATTACATATTCAGTAACCCACCCTGAAAAAAAAAAGTAAATGACAAAAAAAAAAAAAAAAAAGCACCACAGATTAACATCAATTACATGAAGAGTCAAAATTCATAACTACTCAATTAAATAATTGCCAATAAATAAAGGATTGAACAATACAATGCTATCAGGTTGAAATAGTCATGTTTCAAGGATGGCTAGCTGCAAAGAAGGTTCGATGGAAATACATGTTTTGATAATTAATTCAATTAAGCATCATCTAAACATTTTGAAGAACCCGTAAAGTGTCCGATCGATCAATCACGTTGATGCTAAACATACGTTTGGAAGCTCGCTAACAGCGCTTAACCCGTCATAGTCTGACCAGAAACAACAGTCAGCAGCTGATACCCGACAAAGTAGACCGCTTTCATGGGACTGTTGGCTTCTTCTCTGAGCTAATTCAATATATCCTTAAACTCGATACAAGGTTCGGATTTTAATTAAACTGAGCCACTAGGCTGCTTCGTAATCTTCTGCACAATCACTGTTCTTGCTCTCCTCACATCTCTACTACATTTATCCGAGTGATCACTCAATTCATCGATCGTTTTAGCAAAACCATTCACGGTTTTCTTCATTTCATCCACTGCCATTGCCACCGCCTCTTCTTCCTCTTCCTTAATCGCAAATTTCGCATTTTGCACCAAACCCTCCATCTCAATCCCCAATTTATCCACCAAAGCTTTGATGTTATCCAAATCTTTAATCACTATT
Organism: Centrapalus pauciflorus; assembly: GCA_020465985.1. NCBI lineage: Eukaryota > Viridiplantae > Streptophyta > Magnoliopsida > Asterales > Asteraceae > Centrapalus > Centrapalus pauciflorus. The sequence goes on along the minus strand of JAANYP010000582.1, from coordinate 462,562 downwards.
AAGTTCCCAACCCGCATTGAACTAATCATCTCCCTTTGCCCTTTCAATTCAGTTTCGTATTTCTTCCATAACGAATTAACCCATTTCCCCATTGACCCGAGTGGCACAGCTGCCGCAGCTGCCAATGCCGTCACCACGGGTGGTGCAGCCACGGCAGCTGCCACCACCGAGCAAATCAAAACAGTACTAAAAGTGATCACAAATATCACATTTGTCAATCTCCTCCATGTTTTGGCTGATTTCAATTTCTTATCTACTTTACGCTTTTGAATTTGAAGTTTCCTTAACATTGAAAGCTGCTGTTTATAAACAGATTGAAACAATTCGAAAAATTCTTCAGAGAATGGAGCATCTAAAGCTTCAAATCTTTTGAATTGTTCTAGGGTTTTCAAGTAATCGTTGTCTCCATCGAATTGATTGATTGCTATCTGGAGAAATGATAGACTATAGCGAGCATTTTTCAAGCAATCTTCAAGCGATGTACAGAAATCTAGGGTTAGGATACTAAGATCGAAAAATTCTCGAACTAACGACAACAATTCATCGTTATTCCAAATGTCTTCTTTAGATTCGAGAAGTATCTTGACTACTTCTTGATTCATATCTAGTAAGCTTCCAGTGACTTCACGGAGGGAGTCAAGGGATAAGGAACGGACCTCAACGCCGACGGCGAGAGAATTGATGACCCGACTGGTTCGGTATTGAAGACTTGAATCGAATGACTGGAGCTCCGGATCCGATCGGCAAGCATCTTGGTAAGAAGTTAGATCTGGACTGAGCTTCAAGTTTGATATGGATTGAGTACTGGAGGATGAAGACGGCGAGTGTGTAGATGGATTTGTTTGATTGGTGCCGGAATCTGTGCTACACACACAACCCATCGGTCGTCCAACGAGGGGATTTAGATTTATAGCCTGCAAATGGTGGAGACTGATTCGATTATAGGAGGAAAAGGGTTTGATTTTGGGAAATTTAATAAGTGATTAAAGAAGAGGTTTGGGATCTTTTGAATATCCCATTTCCGGCGTTGAATCGGAAGTCAACTGCGTGGTGTTGAAATAATGCTTGATTACGACGGAGGAACACGGTGTAGAACCTTCCTAGCTGAATAGTCAAATTACAAAATCGCCCATGTTGATTGCACCAGGGAAAAAAAAAAAAAAAATTTCTCACTTGGGGTTGTTTGATAGAGAGATTTGAGGGGAGAGAATTGTGATTTCTCTTGTTTGGAAGAAATGCTCTCACTTTTTAGGCGAAGAATTGAATTCTCTGGGAATTGTTTGAAGGCTAAATATGAAGAAATGCAATTCTCTCCATTTGGTAAGGAAATGGTGAGAATTGACTGTTTTGTGTCTTTACTCCACCTGAGCCATCATTTCTCCTCTTTATTTTCTGTTAATATCAAACAATATACACAATTTTAATTCTCCACCCAATTCCATTTCTCCCTCATTTCCATTTCCATTTCTCATCATTTTTTTTCTCTGTACCAAACGCACCCTACAATCTTTACGTCGGCTACTTCTTTTGATTTAAATGTCTAAATTTCTGTTTTAAATTGTTATAAAATACTCATACATGTTTATTTTAAACTAATTATAATTTTCATTAAATTTTTAATAATAACTCTATGTATATAATGTAGTTATCTTTTTTAAGAAATTGAATACACAATTAAATTAAAATAAAGTTATCATTTAAGTATAAAAAGCCAATAACTACCTACTTTTTTAAATTTGTGTTTTTATCTGTAAACATTTAAATTGTAATTATATTACATACAATTTCCAAATGGTGTAAGCCAATAGAAATTTACAAAATGGCAGCTTACCATTGGTTGTTTTTTTTAGTTTAAAATTTTCAAAACACATCATTATCTTAGTGTTGTCTTTTATTTACCCCTTTTATTTAATAAATTTTTGTTTAGTTCTCTTTTAAAATTTATTACTACAATATTTTCTTACACACTTAAAATAAACAATTTATTGTACATATGTTTGTAGTTTTCTTTTGAAACTATTATGTTGTCTTTAATTGTAAGAAAAAAAACTTTATAATTCAAATACACAATACAATGTGCTAATAAAATTGTTTTATAATTAAAAAGTAACAAATTAATATTTAGATTTTTTTATTACATATAATCATGTTTAGCATTGAACATTACTATTATAACGTTGGCAAGCCCTAATTGATGTATTAGAGACATTATCATTATAACTTTATTTGATTTGATCGACAAACCAACATGTTTATTTGGCGATTAAATTTAATCAGTGTCAAAATTTCAAATTATGGTTATGAATATCTAATTATTAAATTCCGCTTCCGATCCAAATTAATAAGACACGATTTGTAATTTTAACATTGCAAAATCTAGAAAACTGAAGATGGGATCCAACTAACAATATAATATTTGTTTGCTTCTTGAATATATATCCTCTTTTCAATTTCACTATTCAATTCTAACTCAGTTGTGTTTTGTTATTTGAATTATTTGAAAGTATTTATTTATTTATTTATATTTTTTTGTAATTAATATTTTATACCCCGCAACAACGCACGGGTCTTCAATAACTCGTTAAATACAATTTACACCAATCTTTATCTTCTTTTTCTCTTTATCCTGTAAATAACATCCCATAAAATGTGTATTTTTTAAAAATTTACTTTTACCACAAGCAAGTCAACCCATATATATTATAGTAAAATATATAAGAGTTTTTTTGTTAAACATAGTCATAACATAATTATTGTACTTTGTAATTTATTTACCAAATAATGATATATTTTTAAAAAAACCTTATTTTTCTCATTCTATCGTTATTTTCTTTTTTCAACTTCTATACATTTAAAGAGTAAACAACAAAAATGTCTCTATAGTTCTTTATATAAAATTTTGGTTTTCGTTTCTAAATTAATTTATACATGAATAGTTTTAAAATAGAATTTTATCTTATTATTAGTTCCTAAAACAATTTCACTTCGTCACCTTTTTAATAATGGATAGGTTATTAAATAATAGAATGTGGTTTTATTTTCTAGAAAAAAATTCTTCATTTAATCATAGATTCTGTTTATGCTCGTTTTACATGTCATATGTTTGATATAAATTAGCAATATACGCCACTTGTATAAAAGTATATTTTATAAATGTTAGATGATAGTTAATTTATATAATTGAGTCGATAGTTTAATTTACGTTCACCTAATATATACCTTCTGTATACTTTTACAAAAATTAAAAACAAGACACAACCCACTAGTAACCAACATTAGACTTTAGTTTTTATATTTAATTTTATATCAATCTGATAATTCAACAGCGACATCGTTAAAATATATTGTGATGTATACATTTCCTGAATGATAAGTATTGAGCAATGTATGGGATATTTTAGTTAAAAACCATTGAATAAACATTTTTATAAAGTTAACAGTGAATTCATTTTTAAGGACTAAAAGTAAGACAACGTTATATTTACAAAACTATTCATGTAGTTGGATATTCTTTTGTGATAAACATTAAAATTTTATATAGATTATAAGGACTATTTGTGTACTTAACTCTTTTTTAAAATAAAAGATTAAAAGTTGAAAACTATAAATAAAAATGGAGAAAGAAATAGAGGTGTTTTTTAAGGGAGAATTTCATATATACCCTTTCAAAACTTCATAATATCATATATACACAATCTAAAATTTTAATATCATATATATACCTCCTAAACATGATAATATCATATATACCCAATTTTAATTATTAATATCACATATATCCCTCTTAAACATCATTAATATCATATATACCCAAATTCATTAATTTAATTATTTTTATAACATTAAAACTCATAATGATATTGTTTATTAATTAATGACCATTATACCCTTACTATTTCTTTTTTCAACTAAATTTCAAAGGGAAAATTTCGTAAAAACCCATCAAACTACAAGTTTTTTTCGATTAAGTCCCTCAATCAATTTTTTTGTCTGATAAGTCCCTTAACTAATAAAAATCACGATTTTGGTGTTTTTTTCAAGAAAAGTTACCGGTGACCTGTTGAGCGGGTTGCAATTGCTGACGTTGATTTTTAAATCTATGATTTTTTTCGATTAAGTCCCCCAACTAAATTATTTTGTCTTATAAATCCCTTAACTAAATTATTTTGTCTTATAAATCCCTCAACTAATTTTTTTTTTGCCACATAAATCCATTATCTTGATAAAACTCATGTTATTTGTTGTTTTATCAATTCAAATGATTGTTCAATTGACACTCACTTCACACATAATGCAAAAAAAAAAATCAAACAAAATGATAAATTAAAACGATCATTTTTATTGTTTAAAGTTTAGTCGGGATGAACTATTAAATATATTTAAATATTATGGTCTAGACAAACATGGGATCGAAATAATTATCATTTATGTTTTTATATCAAACCAACTTATGTTATCCGGAATAACGGACTTTTTAAAAAAATTTATTATTTTCAAACAACCATCGTCGTTTAGAAAAAAAATATTATTTTCAAACCAAACTATTTTGGTCTAGACAAACATGACATGCTCTGTCATCGAAATAAACATCGTTGTTTTTAAAAGTTTAAAAAAAATTTCGTTTTATTTTATTGAAAAGTTGAAAGATTTAAGTAGTTCAGAGACTTATCAGGAAAAAAAATGAAATGGGGACTTAATCGAAAAAATTTTATACTTTGATGGTTTTTACAAAATAGGTTTAAACATGTTAACCTGTTATAACAGGTTAGCGGACTAATTTAAAAGGTTTAAGTAGTTTGGGGACTTATCAGAAATAAAAAATGAAATGGGGACTTGATCGAAAATTTTTTGTACTTTGATGGTTTTTTGCATAATTTTCCCAATTTCAAAATATCATATATTATCCAACTTAAATTAAAATATCATATCCCTTTTAATAATTTTATATAACTGATTTTTGTAAACTTTGATAAATAAATTCTTCAAACTAAAACACATTAACATTACAAATAAAAATAAAAAAATTGTATTATGTTTTTGCTCGTTTGCAATCATATCGTATCGTCTTATTATATTTTCTTATTTGTTTTTTCCCAACAGTAATCTATATACAATTAATTACATATTATGTTCTTTCTTTTCCTTTTCTTTTAGAATTTTATAGTTGTATCACATTTTTTTTAATTTAGTATATATTTTTTATTTTCTAATACATTAGTTTCAAATTTTTTCAAGTTTGCATTCGTTTTATAACTATTGTTTATTTAGTTTATTTTTTTAAAATTTTTAATCTAGTATTTGAGTTATAACTTGTTATCCGATGTAATTAGTTGTATATATTTTGTGTTAACGATAATCTTGTAGTTAACACAACTAATTACATCGGATAACAAATTATAACTCAGATTCCAGATTAAATATAAAAATTAAAAAAAGTAAACTAAATAAACAATAGTTATAAAATGAATGCAAACTTGAAAAAAGATTAGATACTAATGTTTAGAATACAAAAAATAGATATATACTAAATTAAAAAAAAACAAAATTTGATGCAACTATAAAGTTCGAAAAGAAAAAGAAAAAAAAAGAACATAATATGTATATAGATTACTGTAACAAAACAAATAAGAAAATATAATAAGACGATACAATTTGATTACAAACGAGCAAAATACATATACAACTTTTTTTTTTTAATGTTAATTTGCTTTAGGTTGATAAATTTATTTAGTAAAGTTTACAAAAAGCAATTATATAAAATTATTAAAAGGTATATGATATTTTAATTTAATTTGGGTAAATATGATATTTGAAGTTTAGTTGAAAGAAGAAATGAGTAAGGGTATAATGATCATTAATTAATAAGCAATATTAATTATGAGTTTTAAATGTTTTAAAAATAATAAAATTAATGAATTTGGATATATATGATATTAATGATGTTTAAGAGGGATATATGTGATATTAATAATTAAAATTGGGTATATATGATATTATGATGTTTAGGAGGGATATATATGATATTAAAATTTTAGGTTGGGTATATATGATATTATGAAGTTTTGGATGGGTATATATGAAATTCTCCCTTTTTTTTTTTTTTAAGGAAACATGACCATTTCAACCTTAAATGGTACAGCCAAGCTTTATTGTATGAAACATGACCATTTCAACCTTAAACCATTTTATAGTCTAAATCTATATCTATTATGTTTATATAATTGACTTGTTATTAGTAGGACTAATTACAAGAACTAACAATCTATTTTGTTAAAATTCACAATTATAAAAATCGATTTTAATTGGTACCGATTATGAAATTTAACTTTTTAAACTATTTTAAAATTTATCAATTATAACAATTTACTTTTTCTAAATTTCACGATTACAACTAGTCAATTAGTCACATGACATAACAAGTTTTAAATGAGGTATGATATAAATTGGTAAAGTGTAGATTAATCATTCCCACATATAGAGGAACACAAATGGTTTTCATCACGTTAAGTTTAAGATATAAAAAACTTTACCAAAGTATATTCTATGTCATTAAAAAACTGACATATCATATAGGTGTCGACTAGTTACTATAACCGTGAAAATTTAAAAGTAACATCTATAATTAGTAAATTTTAAGTAGTTTGTTATAATCATAAGAAGTCTTTGTTTCCTTATAGGCAACATGTGTCCTTTACGGTTCACAACTAATGAACTTATTACGTAGGTGTTTATATCAAAAGGTTTGTAGTCTAGCAGTATCGGGTGTCAACGAAAACTTTAAGGTTGAAAATTCGAGTCTCCTTATGGATAAAAAGTAAAGATTTTAAAGTACGATTAAATGAATGTGTGTTTAGTTGTACAAAAAACATCAAGTAGACGTTTTTGACTTTTATTTAGATTGTCTCCCACCACACTCCATGTCATTCCTCACAAATCTCTGTATCTTTTTACATCCTTCAAGCAATTAAATTAAAGTAATGGTCGATCAGTTCTCCATGCATCTGATCTTTTAGGTCTTCCTTAAATGCTGCTTGTCATCCATGGCTTTCTCGACGTTTTTGCTTCCTATCTACAATATATATAATGGATACATGTTATAAGTTTCGTTCATCTTTATCTAATATTCGAGTTATGAAATTATGAACTTGTTCAATACGCTCAGCATACGAGTGTTGGTAGCATATAATCTGAACTTTCTCTAAAATTTCACATGTTCATTGTTACTGATTTTAGAAGAGACGGGTGATACGATTGTCATGAAAATCTTAGTTTTGCTATTCAAAGACCTGTAAAGTTTAAAAAATTATTCTGTAAATGTTCATCCTTTTCTTTGGATATTCCATATACGCAAGTACATAGATTTAGTTCCAATATAATGTTATAATTCTTTTGTTTAAAAATATATACAATACTTGTTTATCAGATTATTCTTTTTAAAAACCATATACTTGATGTCAAAGAAAGTACATGATACATGAATTTGTCTAATGACCGATATATTAGATACAACATGTTCATATTGATATATGAATTTGTAGATTTCAAATTTCAATAATTGCACAGTGCATATGTATTTAAACATGTGCATACACATTTGTTACACATAATATATATGTGCATGTTGACTTGAACGTGTACATACGTATTAAATATAACTCGAAAATAATAAATCAATATATTCATTGCATAAAAAGACTTCCATAAAATATCAGATTTATGTTATGGAATGTTGTTATTATTTAAGGATTTATTAAATTAGCATTTAATAAAAAAGATATTGTTTAACTATTCTACTCTTTTGTCTACTGAAAAAAAAAAAAAAAACAAGACGAGACACCAAGACTTCACCTTTAGTTCGGATTTCATGAAACTAGAAAGTACTACTCCTAAAAATAAATTTCAAAATTGTTTTTTCATAAACAATGTTTAATTAACATTACAAAAATGATATATAAATTACACGCATATTCACACATTATAAGTGTATGAAATCATGCATCATATAAATGTATGTTCATGTATATGCAAAATTATGTAAATGTACGTTCATATTATTTTTAAGTAGTTAGAAGAGGTGAATGTATGTGAAAATTATATTTCATCATTATAATGTTAATTAAAAAAAGTTTTTAGGTGGCATCTGCTGGTGCACTGCATAAGGTATCCAACATATTAAAATATTATCATGCTTGTTAATTAGATATATAAATAATATATATATTAATTTTGATATGTAACGTGAAAAATAAAACATATAAATATTTGTTCTATAAAAAGAAAACAATATAATAAAAGAGTAAAAAAGGTTAATCATGCATAGGTTGAATATTTTCAAAATAAAAAAAATAATATATGTATGATAATAAACGCTAAATACAATTAAAAATAAATTAAAACTTAAAGTGTTTAAATAGAAATCTTAAATTATATTAATTGAGAAACTATAGGGACTAAAACTGTAATTAGTAAAATGAAAAATGATCATTTTTAAAAAGATTAGAAAAGTCAAACTGTCAAAAAACCAAATCCGTAACAAAATTTTAAAATAGGGACTATCAGTATAATAAAATGAAGTATAAGAACCAAATTCATAATTTTACCGAAAGCACCGAAATGAAATTTGTAATTTATCCAAAATTGTTTTGAGATAATAATGCAATAACAATAAGTATCAAGTATATGATTGTATGACGTTTAAACTTTGAACCGCTTTTTATGGGCCTAGTTTAGCTAGTCCGGATTGAACACTTACCAATTTTGAAGCGAAGCCCATTGGGTTTGTAACTATTTCTTCTATTTTTTTTTTTTTTTTTTCATTTGGGAAGAATTGGTCTCATATCAATAAAAGGAATGATATAACCCTTTGATTTTCTATATCGATTTTTATTAACATTATTAAAACATTAAAAAAATGAAAAATCAAGCATTTTGACACTTAAAAACAAAATGATATCCTTAAAAAAATTTGAAATTGAAACTTACAATCCTTAACAAATAATAATAAAGGATGGAGGTCACCCATCGGTAAGCCCAACCAATTTATGTTCTTAATGAGCCGAACAATCGAAGGAACAAGGCAAGGTGATAAAGGGGTGGTTGATGATTAGGTTAGTTCATGGGTGTCCATACAACAAGAATTATACGAGAAGTTGACTCTTTGCAAGAGAGGCAAACAAATTGAACTAACAAACCCTACAACCTTAAGGGACGTTTGGCTCACGGAATGAATTTTGAAATAATTATAATATGTGCAGTATATTTTGAAGTCTTTTACAAAAACAATAAACAAACATGTGTTTAAATTCTATCAAAATTTACGATTGAATGTATCTATCATTTCTTACTATTTGTAAATAAATTTATATTCTAAGCCTCCACACAAATCATACATTTAGCTAGGGTTAAACATCATTTTACACCTCAACAAATCAACTAACATATACCATAAATTAAATTTCAATCTGCGAGTCAAACATCCACTTAGTGTCATCGTTTATAAGTTTTGTTCGAACATAGATAGCTCTTTTTTTACAATGGGAAAAAGCGTTAAAAAAAGAGGAAATTTAGTATGTATGATGAAAGTTTTAATATTAATCTTTTTGGTAGGTTCCCATTAAGCAAGCTTATAGTCTATTTTTGATACGTAACATGAAAAATAAAAAACATAAATATTTATTATATAACAGGAAAACAATATAATAAAAGAGTAAAAAAATTAGACAGGTTGAATATTTTAAAATAAAAAATAAATACATGTATGATAATAAATGTTGAATAAAAATAAAAATAAAATAAAAACTAATGTTTTTAAATAAGAACCTTAAACGAGATTAATTGAAAAACTAAATAGATTAAAACTGTAATTAGCAAAAGGACAAATGATCATTTTTAAAAAGATTAGAAAAGTCAAACCGTCAAAAGACCAAACCCATAATAAAACTTTAAAATAGGTATTGCCAGTATAATAAATAAATTGAAATCCATAATCTCCACGAAAGCAAAGAAATGAAGTTTAATTTACCCAAGATTGTTTTGAGATGATAACGCAATAACAAGAAGTATTCAAGCATATGATTGTATGACGTTAACCTTTGAACCGCTTTTTATGGGCCTAGTTTAGCTAGGCCGGATTGAACACTTACCAATTTTGAAGCTAAGCCCATTTAAGCTAGGCCGGATTGATCACTTACCAATAGAGGTGCACGAAAAATCCGGTTATCCGATTTTGATCCGAATCCGATCCGAAACCGGTTTCCTTGTAACCGGTTTTTTTTGAAACCGGACCGGTTTTAAACCAAACCGGTTTTTCAACCGGTTAATCAGTTTATCAGACGACCGGTTTTTTTACCGGATAATTAACCGGTTTTTTTGTAACCGGTTAAAAAACCGGTTTTTATCCGAAAAAAAATCCGATTTTTATCCCATTCGAAAATATAGCCGTTTGAACAATTATAGCCGTTTTTTGACCGTTTTTTCTTCAAAAAATTACCATTTTGCCACCCAATGGTTTATAAATAGGTTAGAAATGTTTTTGGTTGATTACAATTGATTCAAAACACTCTCAATTGATATTTTCGGTATTCTCCAACTCTCTCGTTTGATATTTTCGGTATTCTCCAACTTTCTCGTTTGATATTTTCGGTATTCTCAAACTCTCGTAATCCCGAAAATTCCAAGTAATCTTTTTCTTTCATCTCAAATGGCTTCTAACACTCCCGAAACGACCGGACAATCTTCCGTCGGTGGAAATCTTGAAGTTGTTCGGGTGCTCGAGAATAAACGTAACAAAGAAATTTGGGATCATTATGATTTGTGTGAAATGTCAAATGGTTCGAGAAAGGCTCGTTGCAAACTTTGTCAAAAGTTTTTTTGCGGCCGAAGGAAACACGACGTTGAAAAATCATATTACAAAAGCATGCAAGGCACTTCGGATGAGAGCCGATCCTACCCAACCGAACGTTACCCCGCAAGGTGGCGTTTTTATTTACGATAATGATAAATTACGGGAAGCGTTTACAAAATTCGTGATTACGAAATCGTTGCCGTTTGATCACTTTGACGATGAAGCTTTCACGACGATGATTCAACAATTGATGCAACCACGCTATACGCAAGTAAGTCGTACTACCCTTCGTCGTGACGCTTTAAAAATGTGGAGTGTTGCGAGGGAAAAAATGATTTTGGGTTTTCTAGAACATAATTATAGTGTTTCGTTAACTTGCGACGTTTGGAGCGCTCCTCACAACACCGGAAATTCTTTTTTAGCCGTTACGGCACATTGGTTAGATTCAAAAACTTGGCAAATGATGAAAAGAACAATCGCGTTTGATTTATTTGGCGAACCACATACCGGTGCAAATTTATTTGCACTTTTAAAACGTGTGATTTGCCTTTATAAATTAGAAGCAAAAGTATTTTCGATTTCTTTTGATAATGCGTCGAATAATACAAACGCGGTTACTAGATTAAAATTGCTATTAAATCCTATTTTAGATGGCGCTTTTTTTCATACTCGTTGTGTTGCACATATTATTAATTTATCCGTGCAAGCCGGGTTGGAGGTTATTGAACCGATTAGATTAGAATTTAGAGCGATGATAAAATCGGTTCTTTGTAGTAATAGCCAAAGACTAAATGCATATAGACGTTATTGTAAATCGGTTAATAAAAAAGCTTTAAGTGCGAATTTAGACGTTCCAACTCGTTGGAACTCGACATGGATGATGATGCACTCCGCGTTAAGGCAAAGGGAAACGTTGCAAGCGTTTCACAATCGCCTATACGAGAAGGGCCATGTTCCAAGTGTTTATCCGAGTTCGAGTTGGGAAATGATTGCGAAAATAACCGATTTGTTAAAAGTTTTTAAAGACGCAACAACTTTTTTATCCGGTGTATATTATCCTACTAGCCCTTTGGTTTTAAATCAAATTTATATGTTAGCTTCCAAATTAAATGATTATGAATTTGAAGGCCAAGTATTTGACAATATTGGCAAAGCAATGAAAGAAAAACTTTTGAAATATTTTAAGGAAATCCCACCGGTTTTTACTTGTGCCGCCGCTTTAAACCCGACGGTAAATGTTGGTGGCGTTGAAACATTAATTGAAAGTATTGCATTTGCTTTTGGTTTACACGAAGATTTAACCGAGCCCAATTTTATTCAAAACCAAATAAACTATTTTAACAAATGTTTCCGGGAGTTATTCGATAAATATTTAACTAAATATGGTGCGAGTAATATAATACAAGAACAAATGAGGAGAGGGGAATCATCTAGTAGGGGAACCGGTATATCTCTTTTTAACACACTTTTAAATTCGCAATCGAAACGAGCACGTACTAATACCCCGACTAGCGAGTTAGGACACTATATTGCAAGTGATATTATTTCAACTATGACATATGATGAGTTTGAAAACCTTGATCTTTTGGCTTGGTGGAAAGAAAAGGAACCGGTATATCCGATTCTAGCCGCCATGGCCCGTGATTTACTAACCGTCCAAGCTTCCACGGTAGCTTCGGAATCCGCTTTTTCTGTTAGTGGCAGGGTTATATCGCAACGGAGGTCGAGACTAAGTCCGGAGTCGATAGAATGTTGTATATGTTTGAAGGATTATTTGGATGGAGCGGCTCGAGTGCAACACGTAACGACATTAGAAGATTCAATCGACGTCGAGTTGGAAACAAATATACACAACGAAGAAGTTGAACTTGGAATATCACCTCCAAACGAAGAAAACGAAGACGACGATGATATAGAACCCGAATACCAAAATTTGGGTGCATAGAAGAAAAGAAAAAAAAGATTGTGAATTTTTAGTTGTCGTAGTTTGAAACTTTGAATTATAAGTTGTAGTTTGAATTATAAGTTGTCGTAGTTTGAATTGTAAGTTGTCGTAATTTGAATTTTTAAACTTCTTATGTATTTTATAATCAAATATAATATAAAAATATATTTGATTGGAGTAAAATATATGTGTTTAACTTAATTTATAAATTATAATTAATTATAAATTTGTTAATTTCTTAGATTTATAGAATTATAGCCCAAAAATTAAAAAATGATGGCCCAAAAAAACAATACCCAAAATGGGAGCCCAAAAAAGAAATGTTAGCCCAAAAAGAAATGTTAGCCCATACAAAAGAGGAGCCCAACCGAAGCCCAAAAAAAAAAAAAAATTCTGAAAAAATCGGTTTTTTTGTAACCGGTTTTCGAAAAATCCGGTTTTTTTGTAACCTAAACCGGTTGTACCGGTTCCACTTTATCCCCCTCAAAACCGGTTAGAATCCGGTCCGGTTTTTTAAATAACCGGTTTTTTTTTTTTTTTGCAAAAATACCGGTCCGGTTTTTATCCGAACCGGTTCGGTTACAAACCGGTCAATGTGCATCTCTACTTACCAATATTGAAGCGAAGCCCATTTGGTTTGTAACTATTTCCTCTGTTTGGGAAGAATTGGTCTCATATCAATAAAAGGAATGATATAACCCTATGATTTTCTATTTCGATTTTTATTAACGTTATTAAAACATGAAAAAAGAACGAAAATTCAAGCATATTGACACTTAAAAATAAAATGATATCCTAGAAAATTTGAAACTGAAACTTACAAGCCTTAAGAAATAATAATAAAGGAAGGAGGTCAGCCAACGGTAAGCCCAACCAATTTTTTGTTCTTAACTAGCCGAACAACTAAGAATCAAGGCGAGATGATAAAGGGGTGGCTGATGATTAGATCATGGGTGTCGATACAACAGAATTTATGAGAAGTTGACTCTTTGCAAGAGAGGCAAACGAATTGAACTAACAAACCCTACAATCTGATAGACGTTTGGCTCACTGAATGAATTTGAAATAATTAGAATATGTTTGTAGTTTATTTTGAAGTTTTTTACAAAAACAATAAACAAACATGTTTTTAAACTCTATCAAAGTCTACGGTTGAATGTATCTATTATTCCTAACTATTTGTAAATAAATTAATATTCCTAGCCTTTACACAACTCATACATTTAGCTAGACTTAAACATCATTTTACACATCAACCAATCTACTAAAATATACCATAAATTAAATTTCAATTAATTTTACATTTCATTCTGCGAGTCAAACATCCATTTAGTGTCATCGTTTATAAGTTTTGTTCGAACATAGATAGCTCTTTTTTTCAATGGGACAAAACGTATAAAAAAAAAAAAAGAAGAAGAAGTAGAAGTAGAAGTAGAAGAAGAAGGAAATTTAGGATGTATGATGAAAGTTTTAACATTAATCTTTTTGGTAGGTTCCCATTAAGCAAGCTTATAGTCTATTTTATACATCTTGGATATATGGAAGGGGGAAATTATTTAATACCCACTTGATGGACTTTCACATTGACTCGAATAGAAGATATACCTGAACAAAGCTAATTGAACTAAAAAAATGAGCACATTCGTAAAAAGGGTGCTACAGGGCTGTGCAAATTGTGAAAACCAGTCCGGAAATGAATAAAATCCAAACCGAGAACCAAACAATATGGGATCAGTTCCGGTTCGGTTAGGTTTTGATTCAGTCCTGGTTTTTTAGGCTTTTACAACAAAAAATACAACCGAAACAAATACGACCAATCCGGTCCGGTTTCGATTTGAGCCCTCTTTGGACCTTTGAATACTCACCCTTAAATAAAAGAGGTAGAAAAGAATCTGATATGATGCTGACGTGACCAGAGAGATAGAGGGATGGAAGACTACCACTCACTCGATTATTATTCTTCACCATACGATTGGTGTTAATAATCTTTTTTAAGAATCATGTTAAATGTTAACATTACACAGGGGCGGACCTAATGAGTTGATATGAGTGTCATTCTACACTGATAATTTTTCAAAATATTGAGTTATGTATGTATCAAAAATTCAAGTGACACCTAGACTATTTTTTTAAGTGACACTTACGAAAGATTTGTAAAAATATTAGATACACATCCAATTTACATTTATTGTTTGTATTACCAAAATTTATTGAAATATTACCGTGTTTAATCAAAAACTTAAAAGAAAAAAATAGCCCAATAGAAGTTGGTCAAATCCAAATTGCACAATTCAATTGGTAATGATTTTATAAAGGCTTGTTGCGTTTGTTATATTGAAAATGAATTATTAGTTAATGTTTTTGAACGAATATATGATGACAAGATTTCAAAAAATGAAGACTCGAATACAACAATTATAAAACATTAGGACTTACGGTAATTGTTGGTTTTAAGCTTTAATGTTATTGTGCTAATACATTGTATACTTTTTTAATCAGAAATCTCTTGTTATTTTGTTAATTTGGTGTAGACATCCCGTTTCAAATGCCCAATCCGTCTTAGAAAAAGCTTAAAGATCTAAGTATTAAACTTACTTTAAAAAAATGACACCAATGACAAACATTAATGAATTCGTCCTGACCTTACATACAGGAAAAAAAAATTCATCCAATTTAAGCATTTCTTATAATAATGTCTAAACATTGATTTATAGAAATAAAAAAAAACAAAAAATTGATGTGTGTATTTGTTACCATTATGTATAAAGAAAAGAAGTTCTATAAGAAAGAGTAAAGTGTTGAAGAGAAAGAGTTGATAAAATGGTGGGAACTGTTGGGGTGAGCATGGGACGGTTCGGTTTTTGGCCGAACCTAAACCGAAAATTCCGGTTTTTGAAATGGAGAAACCATTCGGTTTCGGTTTTTCGGTTTGCACCCGTGGGTTTTTAGTTTTTCGAAAACGGTTTGGGTTATGGGTTTCCCGAAAAATTTTAGCCATTTTTTCAACTAAACTTGAGTTTTCTTTACTAAAGTTATGATTTTATTTTCTAATATTAAACACTATTTGATACATCATTAAAAAATAATTGCTTGAGTTTGGATTTTTAATCGACTTATGTGTTAGTTTGATACTTTGATTTACTAAAATTGGATATTAAATATTAATTTAGTTAGTTTGATACTTTAACTTATTAAACTTACTAACTTAGACTTTGAAATAATTTAAGTAAGTTCATCAAGTAGATTTATAATAAGAATGTTTATACCAATTAATTAGCAATCTCTAAATAATTAAAATAAGCATATTAACAATATCAATTAATTAGCATTTTAACATCATAAATATCAATTATACATATATAATTGAAAATTGCTTCAATGTGAATGTAAATAAAAGAAGCTTTGTAATATAAAAGTAGAACATACCATCAAATATAAGTGAAAATAGAAATAACTCAATAAATATATAAAATATTTATAAAAATTGAATTAATTTTAAGAAACCGGGTCGGTTCGGTTTTTTCGGTTCGGTCATGACATGGAATCCGAAACCAAACCGTTTACTCCGGTTTTTTGGGTTTCCAGTTTGGTTTTTGCTCACCTCTAGGTGGGAGGATGATATATCATGAGGGGGTTCAATGGAAAACCAAAATGCATTTGAAAACCTCCATGCACCACCACAAATGCATCACAATTCTCGCGTGATGCATCATTATTTTCACATGATGCATCACCTGATCCAATGACTATAAAGTGGTTCTACGGTTTTTCGATGCATATATGTTTTCCATTAAACCCATCCCGGTATATGTTATATATGTGGACTGTGGAGGTTGTATCTAGAACAGATTCTACTAGCTGGAGGTATCATCTTTATCCAAGGCAGACACGTTTAGTTAGCTTTCTTTTTAATTTTTGTTTTTTTTCTTATCTGATTTCATGGACCAATTTCTCACCAACCCATTTCATGCATGTATATGGTATTCTCTCCATCTTTTTCTCCACCAAGCCCAACACATGTACATATCAACGTAATTCGGTTACATTCACAGTTTACCTATAGATGCACCGTTACCCGTTTTAATTCCATCCGGTTCGGTTTTTATCCGATCCGTTTTTTTAATAACCAGTTTGGATCTTAATTGCTTTTGGACCTAATAAAATGTAACTGGTTTCAGATAATAAAAAACCGAGACTTTTCAAAAAAAAAAAAAAACGGCTATTTAAAAAATCTGAGTTTTTTTCGAATTTATACCTTTTTTTTTTTTAATTTTAGACTTTCAATTTTGGTTTGACCATTTTTTTATCATCTATTTGATGCATCTTTCGTTTGGGCTTTTAAATTTATTTTATAATTTATACATTATAATGTATACATTTATATCTTATAACTATAATTAAAATAATAAAACTCTAAACATATATAATTTTATTCCAATCAAATATGTTTTATAGTATATAAATACATAACAAGTTTAAAATTATAATATTAGTGTAGTCCAAAATCGATTTTTTTCCTTTATTATAGCCGGTTAATTATCCGATAAAATCCGGTTTACCCAATAAAACCGGTTCGTATAAAATCTGTGTTACTAATTTTGACAAATTTAAATTATGATTTGAATTTCAGTTTAAACTAATTTTATATTTGTGTTACTAAATACTATATTATTTATTTTGTTATATCATATCACTGAACTTGAAGTAAAAACATTTTTTTTTCAACTACAAATGCAATATTTTCTCAGTTTAAAAAATCAAACATAATCCATGGTTTATAATTTGAAGACTCATGTTTATTTATGTATATAGATATCCAACAACCATTAGTAAATAACTATATATGATGTAAATTATTTTAATTAAATGTTAGTTTTTATGTTATTTTTTATAAGCCAGATTTAGATTACATATTTAGATTTTATTTTATTTATAAAAGATTGATAATAGATCTTATTGTATAGATAAAAATATAAAACTATATTTCATAAATTTTGTGTTTAGATAAGTTTAATGTTTTACGTGCTTAAATTTAATTGAGCAAACAAAGCTTTTAGTTTTTTGATATTGAAATAATCTCACATGCCAATAAAAAAAAATTAATTTTGGGTTGAAAGTTTATTATAAATTTTTTGCATGACGTCCTATATTGATTTTATAGAAAATTTGATATTAAGAAACATTACGAATGTTAAAATTAAATTTAATTTTAGATAAACTAGATATATGCTATGTTTATGTGATTTTTTAAATAATGCAAATTTATTTTCAAATTTATATTTCTACAAAATAATGCATTTATTATATAATAAATTAAATTCATCACAGACTATATTTGCAATTAAATTAATAGCCTATATTATATAGTTTATTTACTAGTTAGGATAACGTAGTAACAATGTCACACGTTGACACGTTGCTAAACTGTCAGTAAAAAGTAAAAACATGGTGAGATTTGAAACTCTCTAGGTAAACACTACATATCTACAACTATGTTTTTGGACTAGCATTTTTCTATTAGTTTATGTTTTAAAATTTATTTGGCCATCTCCAAAGAAAAATCTACTCCATCCATCATTCCTAACTTTGTTGGAATATGAACAATTGAACATGTTTTTCACACTCATACATATGATAATGTATACGTATTTTATTTATTTTTAGAGAAAATTACTAAAATAGTCAAAAATCATAACTCGTTATTAAGTTTTAGCCAAATAATATCAATCTAACCAAAATAGCCATACTTTATGTTACCACATTTACGTGATCTGTACTTTTCATTAATATATTAATGCATTACATTACAAAATGTAATTGGTAACGTAAAGTAGTGGTACTTTACGTTACCATATTTAAATGTTTTTCATTCCCAATAAAAAGTAGGTGGCTTGTCATTTCATGGTAAACACCTTTTGGTAACGTAAAGTACCACCTTTTCTAACGTAATGCATTAAACTATTAATAAAAGGTACAGATAACGTAAATGATGGCTATCACGAAAATGTGGTAACGTAAAGTGTGACTATTATGGTTAGATTGATATTATTTGGCTAAAACTTAATAATAGGGTGTGATTTTTGATTATTTTAGTAATTATCCCTTATTTTTAACATATATGTTTTTTATTTGAAAGGTATTTTAACATTTTTTTTTTAAATTATGAACTATGTATTCAAATTATAATAAATGTTGGGATGTTATCTGCATTCAAATAAATTTATAACTAATGTTATATGCATCCTTTTTACTTCTCACATCCCCTCTATATCTATTATATAAGTTATATTAACCCATCATAATTCAAATAATTGATTTAAATAGGGTTAAATGCAGACTCATTTTACTAAAATTCATGATTATATATGGCAATCTATTTTAAATTTATATCAATTACAACAATCTACTTTTTTACTTTTCATATTTTTATAAGTGACATCATTTAAATTAGTTTTTATAATTTTACAATTATAACAATTTATTTTTTATTATTTTTTACAATTATAATAACCTGCTTTAAATTTTATTAATTATAACAATCAATTTTTAATTGTTCATGAATAAGCAACTAATCATTTATTGTGACAAGTCAAATTTTATTATTATTTTATTATTTTTTTTTAATTTTTGAACGGCAAACTATCCTACTCCTACTTTTAATCTTTACCTTTGCTCCAAGACTTACTTTTTCCACCTAAATTTCAACTTGCCTCCGACGGGAGTCGAACCCTTGACCTCTCACATATACCAAATGGGCTAAACCCCATTGGTACAAGTCAAATTTTATGAAGTACAATTTAAAAAAGTGTTAATCGAACATTCCGGTCTATAAAATACAATGGGTTTTCATCAAAGCACGCTAATCAAACCGTAATCCAATAATTAAATTGGTTTCGACTATGACGAGCAAAAAATCCGTTTATATCTGAACTGAACCGAACCGATTCAAACTGGTTCTAGGATTTAATTTTAAGTATATTCATAATCGATTTAACCCAAGCTGATCCCTAGTTAACTTTAACGAGGCTATGATATCATGATTAGAAGTTTAGAAGTATTAATTGTAGTGTTACGGATATGTAAAGGTACACGTGTAATTATTGCCATGTCATCAGCTACCGAAATTAATCAGACGGTGGAAAGAGACAAGTGTATGGCGATTAATTAATGTGGTCATGTGAAGGCTCACGAGTGATTTCCTGGTGAAGGTTGTTGTGCTATTGCTATTTTTCAGTTTTGGCAATAAAGACAATTTGACAAATTTATACTTCGCTCCATGTAGTATTGCCAAAATTTTATATTTAATCTCTAACTTTTTTTAATTTTCGTATTGTTTTAGTTTATAATTTTGTTTAAATTGATCAAAAATTTAAAAATACACAACAAAAACTGGAACATAAAACTCGGATTGACAAACTTAAATATCATGACAATTCAAATTAAATTCATTTCAAACAAACTAGCATGAATTAAATAAACAAAATTGATACAAACCATTATTGCTAAAAGAACTTGAATAGTTGAATTCATAGTTAAAAGATAAAAAAACATTCATTACAGAAATCTAACAGTAAAAAGTTCCAAAAAACTATAATCATTTTGTTTGAGATCTTAAATGATTTCCAACGGAAAACAAATCCGTCGAAGACTAACAATTCCTTTGAGTTCAACCCCGTCGAAGAAAGCAAACATGTATCAAACTCTTTGATGAACAAACATTTAGATTCATTCATGTTCAAATTGATTATCAGTCCAAATCAATTTTGTTCCAAATCTATTTAGATGGACAAGATCGGTTCAAATTAAAGTGTTCGGGTTAAAACACTTTTATCTAAACCCTTGTACTTAACCTGATGTCTAGATTGACACGTCGAGATGGATGGAGAAAGGAGATGATGGTCAACGGGACGAGAGGAAAAGGGAAATGGTTACATGCAGTGGTTTATAGCAAGCGAGGTTTAAAAACAAAATGATGAACACAAATAACAGGAATTAGGTCACACACACATACATGAGATTGAGAGACAATCATCATAAACAACTAATCATTTATTGTGAGACAATCATCATAAACAAGATGAACACGATCAGAGTTTCATCGATTCGATTTTGGAAGACGAATACGACCACACCGCAATCTGTTTTGAGAGACTAATTCGACACATAGCATAGAGGATTAGACCCTTATGTTCCTAGGATCCAAGGATTGGGTGACTATGAGGGTGCACAAAAATGGCCATAACTGCGGGCCTGCGTTTTAGGCCCCTGAATTGCCACATTGAAGGTTCCAGTAATGAGTATGTCAGTTTTAAGGCCCAAAAAAGCTTTCTAAATGGAGTTATCGATTCTTTTATGTTTTTTTCCCATATTGTTTGAGTTGACTTCTTTGATCCATGGATTTTTGGCCCAGCTTAAAAATTCTGCTTGTTTTAAAGTCATATTGAAGCAAATAGATGATCACTGATCATTTTATTATGATGAAAACTCATTTTTTTTTCTCTTTAATTTTGTGTTCTTGGATTGAACCAGATTTGAAACCTAATCCTTAGTATTCGTCGAATCAACTTAGGTTCGAAGAGACTGTCTTGAGAATTCTATGAATCAACAGGATTAATCAGTGTTCTTTGTTTGTTGCGCTACATTAGAGACTAAGTGTGGGTTTCATCTATCGGTGTCATCCCTCTACTTCGAGTGAGGTCATCAAGTATCATCAATAGGGTTTGAAGATGAGTTTCCACCAACATGTTTCGATTGGTTTCATCTAGTAATTTGCGCAAAGTCGAGATTGAAATCATCTACCATGCTTCAATTTGGATTCGAGTGACCAAAGATGTCAACTACTTCGATTTTTGTTGGTGGGATAAGGGTTTAATTATTTTTAGTTTTTGAGTAATAACAATAATAGAATAAATGAATGAATAGTTAGAATTTAAACATACATTATATTAGGGATTAAAAACATAAATCTTTAAAGTGATATTTGTGTAAAAAAAAATCTTCAAGTTAGATTATTTTTTAGATTAAAACCCCCTACCTTTTTTCATCGTACAAAAAACCTCCATTCGGTAAAATATTACAGAAATGAGATGTTACTTATGGTAATCAGTTGAAAGTCACAGGTCATCGTTAACATATAACCAGTGACCACTAAAAGGAAAAATTTTACGTTACTTTCCCATCTTTAAAATGAAAAATTTTCTTTATTAAATTTTGAACAAGTCAATCGAAATCTAAAACTGCTAATAAAAGAGTAAACAGATTGTTATTTTTCATATTCTTATGATGCCAATTGACATATTCTACTACTGACATATGAAAAATTAGTATTTTAATATTAATTACAAGAATTTAAATTAGTTTTCTTTTAACATTAGATTATGATTAGATCCATCAAATTACAACAAACAATTTTTAAAAGATTCATTAGTTAATTATTTAAATGATGATTATAATGATAATAATAAATTTAAAAATTATTGATAATCATCTTTTCCGTTTAGATGATTTATACATAAAATTAGTTACAATAAAATATATTAAATATTATTAGTATTAAAAGTTTGAATGCACCTATATCTAATATTAATTTTTTTTAATTTTAAGTTTATATAGTTTTACGCAAAAAAATTTATTAAGTTATTAACATAATACACGATTTGATTACCCAGTTAGGAATTGTAATGCAATGTAGTTTTGAAAAGTAAAAGACTAAATCCAAAATTTTAGCTATATGCCTGTATTATATATAAGGATAAAAAAATGTTACTTTGTCTAAAAAAAATAATTGTAACATTAAGACTTTTGACTAGGGATGACAATCGTCACCCGATCCAATAATCATCCACCATTGATGGATATGAACAAAGTTAAATAAATAAATAAATATCAGATATGAAGCGGATATAGATGAATATTGTATAAGATATGGATGAAGATTTCTCATCAATCGACAATATTCATTTACCTTATATTAATATTTTCTTACATTATTATGTTATGATATTATGTAGAATATGGTTCGAGAGAGTACCACACATTATGCAGCGCCCCAAAAGGTACCACATTTAGAAAAACTTTTTAGAATTTTTTTTTCAAAACATGTTTTAATTAACATTATGAAGATCATATGTAAATTTTACATACATTCACATCTCCTAGCTCCTAAAATTGATATGAACACACACTTATATAATTTTGAATGTATGTGAACGTGCATTTATGTGATGCGTGTTTTCATGCACTTAGAGTGTTCAGATTTGTGTGAAATTTAGATATGATCTGTGTAATGTTAATTAAAACATGTTCATGAAAAATTTTTCAAGAAAATTACTTTTAAGGATAGTACCTCCTGGTGCGCTGCATAATGAGTGGTATTCAATTGAACCTAAATCTACACACACACATTTGTTATATTTTATTGCATAATTAATTAGATTTGAAAATATAATAACTCATATTAAGTTGTCATAACATTATTTATTTATGGTAAGAAAATGAGTCAAAGACCAAAGCGCCCCATACCATTAGCTTAATCTAATTTGCTCTTTAACTATCTTTTTCTTGATAAACTCCATTAGACATCCTAACTCCAAAATTTCAAGTTCTAATTAGTTCGAACAATTTAGCCTTCGATTTCTAAAGTGATCTCTATTAAATAACCTAATAATTTGTGTTATAATATTTATAAAAAAATTTATGTTTTGTTTGTATTTGTTTTAAAGTATATTTGGATTAATCTTTTATTTAAATCAAACTATGTATTGCGAGTGATGACAAATGTTAAAACAATACACTATAGTAATTTTAAAAAAAATTATTCTATCCAACGGACATCCACTAATTCATTTCATCCAATGGATATGGATAGATAAAATTAATTTGAATGTATATGGATATAAATGTGGATTATGAAAAACTTAAATGAATATGGACATCAATTCATCCAAATTGTCATCCCTGCTTTTGATGTATTGAACGAGGACAAAAGGTTTTATTAAATGCTTTTTTTAGTTTTTCCTAAAAAAAGTAAAACTAATAATTGAAGGCTTGAGCCTTAAAGCTTTGAAAAAGAAATATATTTTTTAATATTTTATTTATTATGACAATATCAAATAAATTTTGACATTAATTTCTTATACTTTTAATTTTAGAAAGAGGATTATTTGATCTTATCATTAACGATAATTAAGATTAGTGGCACCTATAAATAGGCACGACTGAAATTCTCGGATATACCAACACAAGAAAACGGGAGAGATTGAGTTTCATCAATGGCGTTCTACAATAAATTAGTACAACGATTATTCAACAAATGTAGCAACAAATTCACAAATCAAAGGTTAAGGAGTTGCCGCATTTCTTCATCATCATCAGCTGCTGTTCAATCCATGATGCCACCGGATCCGGACAGAGTAGCGCCTGATCCCGGAGACGAATCCATTTTCCGACGGTTTCTCCAGCGCCAGCCGTTGTTTCCGTCTCCTTCGGCAGCGTTGCCTGAGATCCTCCGTCCTGGCGGTGAGAAGCTGTTGGAGAGGCTTAGAGAGATGGACATTGCCAGAAACCGAGTACGTCTCAACGGATTAATTGCACCTGCGTCTTTTTCGGTGGCTGACGCTAAGAAAATCCTTAGGGCTTCGCAAATTGAGACGGTGAAATCGAAGTTGAGGAGTAATCGGAAAAGTCATGTGTCGTATACCGAGTTTATTAATATGTGTGTTGATGGATGTTCAAACAGAGATCAAGGTTTAGATCTAGCAAAAGTTCTAGATGATTCCGGTTCAGTGATCGTATTAGGAGACGTCGTTTTCCTCAAGCCTGAACAGGTTTGTTGATTGATCTATCTCTCTAATTTCACTTTAAAATCGGTGTTTAATTCGTAGGCTTTAGTTCATTTATTAATCAAATTGTCAGTTCATTTATGTTGTATCTCATATTTATCGATCATATGAACAATTAATGGTTTGCAATGCAGGTGGTGAAAGCCGTTAATGGCCTGATGGCCGGAGACGATCTCCCGGTGAAGGAACTTGAAGAGATGGAGAGGTGGAAGTCAGAGATCGACGGAAAGGCAGAAACGATGGTCCGGCGGGAGCTTTGGGGTGGATTGGGGTACCTGGTGGTGCAGACGGTGGGATTCATGAGGCTAACATTTTGGGAACTGTCATGGGATGTGATGGAGCCGATTTGCTTCTATGTAACATCAATGTATTTCATGATGGGATATGCGTTCTTCATGAGAACTATGACAGAGCCATCGTTTGAAGGGATATTTCAGAGCAGGTTTCGTACGAAGCAGAAGAAGGTGATGAAGATGGAAGGGTTTGATTTTCAGAAATATAACGAGTTAAAGAAAGCTTGTGGTTCTTATCATCCATGGCCCACAGAAAAATTAACTAATCAATCTTTAATTTGATCATAAATCTAATTATTTAAGTCTCTGAGATACAGTTTTGTTTTCATAAACCCTTGTTAATGATATAATTAGGAGCGGTTTTGATGATGCAAATTGCAATGTTAATGGGATGATTTTCATTTTTGTTTTGTGGTTTAATTATTGATTTCGTGGAAACCCGAAACCTTTAGAAAGGTTAAAGAAAACATAGCCAAAAGGAGTAAAATAGTAAATTACAAACGGCCTAGGAACCGTGTTGACTGGACCATGTTACGACTTTTATTTTCTTCAAAAAGGTCAAATTGTGTGTATTTTATCATTTTATGTATGTTGTTGTAACTTGTAATGTCAAGAAACAAAGGAACATTCAATATTGATGGAGCAAGGGTGAAGCCTAAAATGGTAAAATGACTTGAAAATTTCAAATTAACATACTTAAACAACCGTAATTTATTTATATGTGTTAAAGTGAAAAAAATACAATTGAAAAATCACAATTTTACATGGATAAGATGTCATAAACTATCTACCACTTGACTCGGACAAATAGAGTATGTGGATTCTATGTAGTTCCGAGAGTTTTAAATTTTTGTTTTTAAAAACTGTAGGACCTATTGTTAAATATGAACTTAAAAAATTGAACCATTTGAGAATTTAATACAAAAAGTTAAGAGTTTTTTTGGTTAAACAATATCATTAAAATAGTGACAAATTTTTATTCTTAATTAATAGGCGTTAATATATGTCCTTTGATACTTTTAAGTATATCAATAATTATTTTTACTAAATATCTTTATTAAAATCAAACACTATTATACAAACTAAAGTTTTGGTTGTAAAAACTTAAGTTCGCAACTACAATAAAATGCAACAAACATACCATATAATAATTTAACCATTTTCAAATGTACATATAACTGTTTTTAGGAAAAGTAAGTAATTTGATAACACTAATTGTGAAAAAAAATTCTTAATAGTAAACCAAAATATAATGTGAACTTTTTGTTTTTTTTTTGTTTTTTGTTTTTTTTAATCTAAGGGTCATTCAGTCAAATGTTTGTGTTAAAGTCTTCATTTTCTCGAGGCAAGAACGCAAAGTAGCAACGCAAACAAGTAGCCACGTAGGGAAGAATGTGGGTCATGCTAGAGTTTACAATTATATATATATATATATATATATATATATATATATATATATACACACATAGGGGAGGGTTCAATGTAAAACCACTATGCACGTGAAAACTATGGAAACCTACGCATACCGTCCGATTTGGTGCATTTCATGAAAAACGCGGTGGCATGATCGTAAATAAGGTGATGCATCATGCGGGATTTTGATGCATCACGCGAGAAATTTGATGCATCATGCGGGATTTTGATCCATCACGCGGGGAATTTGATGCATTTGTGGTGGTGCAGTGCGGTTTTCACATGTTTTCAGGTGCATTGTACCTCCCACTATATATATATATATATATATATATATATATATATATATATATATATATATATATATATATATATATATATATATATATATATATATATATATATATATATATATATATATGGGTTCAAACGAGTAACATTAGTTTTGCAGAGTACCGGATGCACCTCGCTTAAAGCCATTTTTTTAAAATTTCTTTTTATGATCATGTTTAAATCAATAATATAAGACTACTTGCAAAAAAGCACACATAAACACACACTAGAACTATGTGAAACGTGTGTGTTCACATGAACTGCACAGTTGTAAACGTATGTTCACACTAAGCATGTTTACATAAATTTTTTCACGTTCACATGACCTTTACGATGCTAGAAAGTGTGAATGTATGTAATTTTTTTACAAATAGTATTATGGTATTATTTGTATCTAAATGAATATGAAAAAAAAAAATTCAGAGCATTTTCACATCCGAAACCCGTGTATTCACAGGTACTCACGATACTCTGTATTCACAGGGTTGGGTTCCGGTAAGAACGCTCAATTCCGTGAGAACCACTCCAAAATGCACAAATCTGTACATCAAATGCACAAATTTGAAAATTAAATTTATAACTTAAAATCATTATTGGTATTTAATATTTTATGATAATCTAACATTATAATTACCTTTAAAACTTAAATTCATTAAATTATACACTAAATGCACAAATTTGAACGTTAAATGCACAAATTTTATCAAAAACATAAATTCGTACATAAAGTGGATAAATACATCACTAAATGTGTAAATGTTTACTAGAAATGTATAAGTTTATCAAATGTAATAACTTTAGTATCAAATACACAATTTTATAAATTGGATGCACAAATACATATAACAATCCAAATATTGCATTTATAATACAATAAATTCCATCATAAACCACGTCGCCTTTAAATTTGGATGGCATGGAAACAGCGCCACCTGCCTCACATCCAAAATTGATATTTGGAGACTGTTAAAATCACTGTTCATATTCAGCTCCACTTAATCATTTAGGGGTGAGCACGGGGCGGTTCGGTTCGGTTTCTACCGCAATCCGAACCCAAACCGAAAATTTCGGTTTCTGGATTTGAGAAACCGTTTGGTGTTCGGTTTTTCCGGGTTCGGTTTTTCGGTTTTCCGGTTGTCGGATTTTCGGTTTGCACCCACGGTTTTTGGGTTTTCGGTTTCTTAAAACGGTTTGCATTTTGGGTTTAAAACCGGTTTGGGTTTTGGGTTCAACTACATTCATCACACAACTGTAAATCTGAAATAGACATGTTCACAAAACCTAAATCTATAAAACCTATATCACATATTACAAGCCATTAACATCATATGAAACTCATAAAATCCATAAATCACAAACCTTTCGGTGGTTGGAGAGATGAGTCACCGGAGGAGAAGGAAAGTCGAACGGAAGGGGGTGGAGGAAGCAAGTGGTCGACGGTGGTGGGGCTGGGGTCGACGGTGGTGGAGGCAACGAGGTTGAACGGTGGTGGACTGGGGTTGACGTAAGTGGAGGCAGCGAGTGGTGGAGACGCGGAGTTGAAGCTTGGAGACTTGGAGTTGTGCAAAATACCAAAATTTACCCTAACAATGTTGGAGTTGTGCTGCACTGCTGCTGAGCCTGCTGTGGAGTCACAGCCAAAAACAAATTGCCAAGTGAAGAAGTCAAGATTCAAGAAGAGGGAGGCGCAGAGAAGAGGCACAAATTGACGGAGGAGTAAAAGTAAAGTTAAACCTAGGAATATTTTATTTATTTTAAAACTAATATAATAGAATATATTAAAAAATTAAATTATTTATTAATTCGGTTCGGTTCCGGATTTTCGGTTCGACAATCCGAAACCAAACCGTTTGGAACGGTTTTTCCGGTTTCGGTTTTTCCGGGTTATCGGTTTTTCGGTTTTTTCGGTTTGGTTTTTCCGGGTTTTTCGGTTTTTTGGTTTTCCGGTTTGGTTTGTGCTCACCCCTATAATCATTGATGGTTGTTGGTTACGACTATAGTCTTTTTAAAATCTTCTTAAAACTAACATATCACATTCAACGATTATATAATATTTCTGACTGATATGAAAAGTGAAAACGGTTGTTGATTTTGAATATGTGCAGAAAAAGATGTTTGAAAAACCAAGAAGAAAAGATATACATACATAAATACATGATATGTATATGTAGAGGGAGGTTCAATGGAAAACCATCATGCACCTGAAAACTTGTGAAAACTGCATTGCACCACCACAAATGCATCAAATTCCCCGCGTGATACATCAAAATCCCGCATGATGCATCAAATTTCCCGCGTGATGCATCAAAATCCTGCGTGATGCATCACCTTATTTACGATCATGCAACCGCGTTTTTCATGAAATGCACCTAATCAGACGATATGCGTAGGTTTCCATAGTTTTCAGGTGCATAGTGGTTTTCTATTGAACCCACCCTTGCATATGTATACAGGCTTAAGTTAAAATGAGAAAGTTAAAAATATATTGAGAAGTGTGAGAAGAACTATGATACACTAATTTTATACATTAATTCATTTATTATTGAATTTGTGATTCATTATTTATAAATTCAAAAATTAATGAATCAATGTTAAAAAAGTAATGAATTGTTGATTTATTTTATCTGAAATTTATGATTCATTATTTATATATTCAAAAAATTGTGAATCTATGTGTAAAAAATAAATCACAGTGCTTCTAAACTTTCTCAAGAGATTTTAGCTTCTCATTTGATCATATATATATATAAACGAGCTTTGATTTCATTA
The DNA here is from genome assembly GCA_020465985.1 of Centrapalus pauciflorus. Lineage (NCBI taxonomy): Eukaryota > Viridiplantae > Streptophyta > Magnoliopsida > Asterales > Asteraceae > Centrapalus > Centrapalus pauciflorus. The sequence continues at coordinate 433,126 of JAANYP010000582.1, read as the reverse complement.
GTGGGTTGTACCCTTTCATGAAACGTTACATCTTTTTGTATTTAGTTATTAACATCTACCAAATAACTGACAGTCTCTCATTTGTATCAGTAAGTCACTAAATTTCTGATAAATATAGGGTGCTAAAAATGTAAGTTGCTAGTACATAAGTCACTGGCAAGGCATACCAGTGAGTAACTGTGTATCAACAAGTGTTGACTTGTTGATAAACTTCAATGATATTGCAATAATCTCAATTAGTATATGCAACTTTAGTGTCTAATAACAAATTTCAAATAATAAAGGATTATACACATACACATACACATACACACGCACACACAAACATATAATCCTTACAAATCTCTTTTTAACTATATTTTCAAGTCATTCAAACATATCAAGTATACTTGGGGGGCATTTGGTTTGTGGCTTTTATGAGATTCACTGTGATTTGCATTTATAATTTCTGTGTTTGGTTCGCAGATTTCAGTAAAAAATTAAAATCCTATGATTTTTTTTAAATCTCATCCTTTTGTGTTTTTAAAAACTCAGCTTACCCCTAAGATTTTAAATCCAATTACTTTACATTCTTCAGATTAATAATTTTTTTTTCTTAAAGAAATGCAGATTTCTTTGACAAAATTCTGATAAATAAAATTACTGCATAATGCAAATATTTTGACAAAATGTAAATCCAAAAAAAAAAATCTGTTAACCAAACGCTCATTTAGACTCATAAAGAGATAGAATTTCTATTTTTTTCTTATATGTAGGACAAAGTTTTATCAACCAAATCACTGGTAAATTGAGATCATCCAACAATTATTGTTCACATTTTGTGTACTTCTTTGGTAATTAAAATGTCGAAAATTTAATCAAGACTCTTACGAACACATGGAGAAATTTAAAATGCGATAAATTGATGAAAGAGAAAATATGGATGAGAACTGAGAAGTTTGACAAGTTTATGAGTTATCACGAGAAAAAGAAGAAAAAACCAGTATCCATTTCAAATTTATTTGCAAATTAATATAAAAGAAAATGTATAATTGTAATATTGTTATATATTTTTTTAATTTATAAAATAATATGGAAATAAAAATCTTCCAAAGTGTAGTGGATCAGTGCAATTAAATATTCAACCAATTCATCCAATGTTAAACTAGCTGAATACCCGTGCGTTGCTCGGGTGATGTGTGATGAAATTAATATTTATAATTAATTTTTTTTGAACGGAAAATTAACATACTCCTATTGCTAAACTCTCATTTTGCCCCGGATGGAGACTTCAGAAGCTACTTCCACTGCCTAAATTCCAACTTGTCTCCGACGAGAGTTGAATCCGTGACCCAACACTTACACGTCACCTCTCATATCAAATGGGCTACACCCCATTGATTTTTATAATTAATTGATGACACAACAAAAATTTATTTTTTTAAAGAAAACTATACATTGTTTGCGAAGAAAATGTTACTTATATTAATCATGAATATTAATTATTACACATAATTATATTTGAAGTCTATACATATCTAGTTTAATACATGTGAGTTGATCAAAAGACTGATTTTAGTTATAAAAAAAATCATGTATAAGAATGAAGAATATAGGAAAATAATAATAATTTACAATGAAATGAAAACCCATCATTTTTCCATCAACTAATATACAAACACATATTTGCAAAGTATTACTTACAATATCGTCTAACATAATTATATAATAACAATTTATTTAAACCAATTAATAAAATGTTATCAAACAAAAACATTTATCATAAAAAAATTTAATAAATCTTAATAAAATCACATTGAACAATTAAAATGGCAAATGACATTTCTCATTGGCTAAAAATTTATTTGAAACATTATTGCTTCATTATTAGCAGGGATCTTCATTGTTTTTCATGGTATACTGAAAAAAATATTAAAATATGTGTAATTTTGAAACATTAATACATAAAAAACACAAAATAATGAGAAGCTTTAAATGTAAAAAAAGTATATCAACACGATGTTTTTTTCTGAGGTTTGAATTAGGGATGACACAATTTTGATCCAACGCACGGGACGATAAAAATGGCTCGTAGTAAAAAAAGTAAGCTAGCACATAATTTTTTCTAAATAATGAATGTCATATGTTTACCTATTTTATAATATATGCTGATTAAAAAACTACTTTTTATATGTTTATCTGCCGTATTTTATATGTTTATTAAACCGAATAATCAATAAAATTTAAATCTAAATGTAAATGTTATATATATTTAATAAGTTTTTTTCCATTTGCTTATAAATTTATTAGATAAACATTATATAAAATTATTAAATTTAAAAGAAAGTAAACAAACGATATATAAAAAAATATTTCATTATATTTTGTTAATTATAATAGAATATATAATATTGTTTTATCTGTAAACTAAAATTTTAATCTATATTAATTAAAATATATATATTTATAAATGAAAAATTTAGAATAATCAACTATTTATATCTGTTTTATAAAACTATAAAAATAATAATTTTGAATAATTAATGTTTAGTTGTCATTTGTATACGTAGATAAATATCCCATTATTTTATGCAAGTTTGTTAGTATTGATAGAATTGCTGGTGTTATCCCATTATTTTCTGAATTTTAACAAACTATATTGCGCCAATCAGCGTCCTTAATTTTCTGAATTTTAACCAATCATGTTGTGCCTAATAAGCCTTAATTTTCTGAATTTTAACCACTAATATTGCGTCACGTGAGCATTTTTTCTCTTTGCTCCGTCAGCAATATATATATATATATATATATATATATATATATATATATATATATATATATATATATATAATTTGAATGGGATTCTAAACATATATTCTCTTTTGTTAAACGTATATTCAAGTTGAAAAAGAGTATCATAAGGTTTAGCTCAATGCATTTAATTACATGGTTCAAACTTAAACTTGTCTTACCATCTATAATTTAGGGTGACAATTTCAGCTCGTTCAATCAAACGGGTTAAATGGTTTGACGGTCAGAAGTCATAAATTTTACATAATTTTGAATTTTTTTTCAAATAACAAATTTTTTAATACACCGTTTTATAAACTTTCATTTTTTTTAAAAAAAAGTTATGTTCTATCTTAGGTTTTTACAACGAGTCCATTTAATTGTTCGGTCCGTTTGGTCCGTTGGCTCAAAATTGCCACCCGTAATCTAATTACATATTATGAATCAATTAATATAATGAGGTTTAGCTCAATGCATTTAATTACATATTATGTTGTTATATGTTCTACATCAAACTTGGACCACCACGAGTCTTCCTAGGGTATTCGATGATAGAAAGTCTTTTTTGAACTTCTTTCAACTTGTATATATGATGTTCTTTTTGAGCTTTGAACAACGTCAACATATAAATATGTAACTGACTAATCCTTTGACTAGGCTAATGCGTTTAACGTGTCATTGGGCACCAGGGCCGGCCCTGAACAAGGTTAACACGAGCAACCGTTCAGGACCCATTCTCATAATATCTATTATATACTTAGGTCAATGATTAAACAAAGTTATTGACTAGTAAAGTTTTTAGTTTTAAAATTATATAATCATAAGTTTTTTTAATGTTAATTTATAATTTTTACTTGAATTTTGCTTATTTTGAATATACATATATATATTTATAGAGCCCATTTTATGTTTTTACCCGGAGCTTGAAAATGATTGGACCGACCCTGTTGGACACAGTAATCTAACAAATGTCTTATTCATAGACTTTGCCATGTTATACCACGTTTAATTAGTTTGAGTCGAACCTTGTATATTATACCTTTACGTTCTATTTGGTATAATTGAATCACAGAAGAAATTAAATGGTCTGCTCTTTTAAATAAAGTTATAAAAAAAAATATTTTTTACAAATAGGATGAAATAAATAATATGTTGAATGAATACGGTAAAAATTACAATAAACCAATTTTTATTTATGTAGCTTCCAATAACTCAAAAATTCATTCCATTTCTACACACAAGCTTAACAAAGTAATGAAACATCCAAATGTAATATCTCATTCATTCATTATTTATTTTTTTATCATTTGGTTCATTCCAATCTCCAAGCAACTAGATCCTTACATTCTTTTGCTTTCATCTAATTATATTTAATTTTATCTAAAATTATCATTCGCCCTAAAACCAACCCTATACTCAATTGGATCTAGTCCTTTTAATTAGACGAGTTTAAACCCCAATAGACACTAGTTGGTATTTATTTAATTCATTAAAACCGATCAATCTCAATCTTAATCTTGGACCCTGATAAGTCTAAAGTCATGTCATTGGATCTGGTTCTTTTTAGACGTAAAAGTTAGAATCTAACATATACGATAGTGTGTGGTTAATTAAAAAAAGAAAAAAAATATTGATATTGCCCGATTAGACTCAAACAAACTTAAATTTTTTTATTAAGAACATAGTCGTCCAAACTTTCATTAAAACCAATTAGTATTGGGCCTTTTAAGGTTGAAATCAACCGAAATCAGTTACACCGAATGTTGCACATATTTAGGGATAAGTGAAGTGTGAAGGAAATTGGAGGAGAGTAGTAAGATGCAAGGAAGATAAGGTTTGGATGAGGAAATTGCTGATTTTGGAAGCGTATGCCGGCTATCAAAACCTCGCTATTTACCAATGCTTTTCCCTCTACCCCGTACCTTCTTCTTCATAACTAAGACTCAAATAATAAATGGATTTTTTGACAACCAATTATGTCAAATATGATTGTTTATTCATTCTGTTTCTATCAATGTTTGTTTAATCAACGAGTACGTAAATAAATATTCACTTGATATAAAACAACTTTGTCTAGTGTATAAAACTACAATATTATCAAATATTTCTTAAAAACATTGTTGAGGTTTGTTCTAGCAAAAAGTGTAATGAAACATAGTTTATACAAATACAATGATATCTGCTTGTCATAAATACCAAAATATCAAATCAAAACACGTAGAAAATACATAACCTAAATGTACACAAAAAATACATATCCTAAATCGAAACAATATTGAAAGTATATAGCTATTTCAAATCATTTTCCCTATGTATTTGTACACATTCCACATTCATTTATTTAACTAGATTGATGATGATAACTAGATAGGAATAGGATGGATGAGATCGAATGAATATGAATGAAGTCGGATTGTGATTGTGATATCGCAACCATATATTACATAACACTAATCCTAATTATTAAACCAATAAAATAAATGAAAAATGTCAAGTGTACGCATGAGCTATGCGATGACACGGATTCGTGTTTAATTTGTAAATAAAATGGTATATGGCAAATGATGAGTTGGAATTATTTCAAGTTCAAGCTTTGAAAAAATAAAATAAAGATGGAATAATTATCTTGTTGTTTTATATGAAAAAATATCATAAAAGATTATTATAAATAGAGATTCGAGAATAAGAAAATAATTCAACTTTACATTAAAATGTAAATGTGTGTATATATATAAATATAATTACTACCAATTTTTTGACAATCTAGAGTTACGATCTCGATCATCTTAAATCACATACATCTACGATCTATACATAGTTTATGGGTCTGATAATCACATATCATTTTATTTACTTATATAAAAATGTTTTATTTTTCAGAATATGCACATACATATAAGAAAGTATCATGTTATTAATATATATAATCAAAGCCGTCTAATGGATTTATGAGGTACCGTGCTTAAGATTACAACATAATCTCTTAAAATTTTTAAATAGTAAATTGATTATTTTGATACTCAATTTTAATAGGTAAAGTGGAGGTTGTGAATAACAAAAAACTTATTAGTGAAAAATTAAAATAAATAATACGAATCAAATTGAATTTGACATGAATTCCATTCTAATGTACCAACGCAAAATGTATACATGTCAGATACAGACTAGTTGTATTGGTCTAAATTTAAATCTTTATTATAACTGTAACGCCCTACGAAATTAGGAGACCCTGTGCGATTGAACCTCCGGCACATCTAAAAACACCCGTGTATATAATGGTACCAAAGATTATAGTAGTTTGACCCTTGAAATTAGTTTGATGATAAATGACAAATTAAAATATATTATGTTTTTTTTTGCATTAAAAAAATGTATTAACCTCCAGAATAAACACGCATACTAAATATGTATATCATGATAGGGATGCCACTCAAAACTTAATGTGAATGCGGCCATTGGATGCGGTCAAATATTAAATGTAATCTATTTTTGAATTAATGTTGATGACACCATGACTGACTCACCATCATCATCCCCTCCCATGCATCATCATACATATTAAATGTAATCTACTTCTTATAAATTATATAAATAGGGGTGGGTTCAATGGAAAACCACTATGCACCTGAAAACTATGAAAACCTACGAATACCGTCCGATTTGGTGCATTTCATGAAAAACGCGGTGGCATGATCGTAAATAAGGTGATGCATCACGCGGGAAATTTGATGCATCACGCGGGGAATTTGATGCATTTCTGGTGGTGCTGTGCGGTTTTCACAAGTTTTCAGGTGCATTGTGGTTTTCTATTGAACCTCCCTCTATATAAATATATTACCAATTAAGTAGAGAGAGAAAAATATAACATATCATCGTCTTGACCGTTAAATTAAGCCAAATTTTAATATCAGTCGTTTAAAATGTTAAATGTGTTAAGGTGACCTTAAGGTTGAGGAATTCAACTCTCATTATAAACTAAAATATACTTTTAAAAGTAGGATTACATGAGTGTTTTATTGATGATTATCTTTTCCATGATTTTTGATTTTCAATAAATTTTAATATTATTAAATAGAATATTTTTATTTTTTAATTAAATATGATAAGTTCCTTAATGTTACAAAAAAAATTATTTTTTTATTCAATTATAGTTAAGTAAATATTTCAATATTTTATTATTCAGTTATGATACAAAATAGTAATTTATTTTTTGTACAATTGTGTTAGAAAATTTAATTGTTTTTGGAATGAAATAGTTATGAACACCCTACTTTGATAATTATGTTAACTATTTATCATTTATAGCGGTTAAAAATTAAATGTCATTTAAAGGATTTTTAATTCTACCTACGATAAGTATACATTTTCTTATTTATTTATTTAAGACTATTAATTAAATATTAAGTACTTATTTTAATAAAATTAATGATAAAGTTTATTGATTTGTGTGATTGTTATTATTTCAATAATGTAAACTAGTTATAAATGTAATAAATCATAAGAATTATATATATATATATATATATATATATATATATATATATATATATATATGTGTGTGTGTGTGTGTGTGTGTGTGTGTGTGTGTGTGTGTGTGTGTGTGTGTGATCACATAATAATACATATTTCAATAAATAACAGAAAATTCATCTTTAACTTTATAGACATAAATTTGAATAATTATAGTAAATTTTTATTAATAAACAATTAAAAAAGTTTAAATTAAACAATCCAAAAACTTTAATTATTAATTGTTTGTTTTAAAATTTTTTATTACTACAACTAATTGGCTACTTTTTTAGAACATTTTTAAATGTTATTAGTTTTTTACACAATGATAAACACAAGTTATACACAATGATTAAAATAATTTTTTCAGAAGATTTAATTATCAAATTTGATTAAATTAATAAAATTAAGAAAATATAACTATCTTTTGTTTTCGCAAGAAAGCAAATGTTTTAATTCAGTCGTTGGATCATGGTCCACAGTAAAAAGAAATACAAAAAAAAACTATAAAGTTTTTAAAAATATACAAACATACATTATATTATTATAACAAACTACAAATAATTGTAAACGTATCAAACAAAATAACCCGGGTAATAGACGGATAAAATACTATTATTTTATGTTACAGAGTGATCAATTATATGATGTAGGCTTAGTTCCATTTTGGTTAAAAAATGAGTTTTCTTTTACCTATATAATATGTATATAAACCATTGTTGAAAAGTAAACCCAATCATAATTAGGAGTGAGCTCGGTACCATACCGAACCGAACCGGTACCCATCCCGAAAATACCGAAACCGAATTATTAGTTTTGGAAGAACCGAATACCGAACCGTATAATTTTATATGGTGCCGGTTCGGTACTGAATACCGAATTTTAGCTAATTTAAGAATCGAATACCGAACCGAAAGTACCGAATACCGAATTTTAGCAAATTTAAAAACCGAATACCGAACCGAATAAATTAATTCGGTACCGGTCGGTACCGGTTCGGTACCGGTTCGGGTTCGGAAAATGGTACCCATTGCTCACCCCTAATCATAATCACATGTTTTAATGATCGTATTAATTAGGCCATAAGGGTAGTATTTAATCACGGTTTTTTGTCTTCGTTATAATGGCTAGCAAACGTCCATATTGTATATGACGTTTTTGTCCTTCGATATTTAAAATTTTAAATTTATACTTAAATATGGACAGAGGCTTTTTAATAAAATATGATAAGTATAATATTACGTATATACAATAATAAATTAATATTGTCTCTTTTTAAAAAATAAATTAATATTACGTACATACAATTTATTTTAAAACAATAAAATAATATTAGTTCTATACTTTTGATTTATTTTAAATTTAAAACTAACTTACTGTATCAAATAAAAACGTAATTTTACTTTTGATCATTTCTAACTATATAATTTCCTTATTTTACTATTTATACTAGTGAACGATTGTTTTCCATATTTTATTTTGTTAATCATGTATTATTAGATATAGTATTTGATAAGAATATATTTTCATCTATCATTTTGTTTTTATTAAAACCTTTTATTAAGTTAGATGACGTCGTCGTAAAAGTATTTGTAAACTATGTTAACATGAATGATAAAAATACGTTATTATACACACACTGATACCAGTAACTGAAAAGTTAGGTCGAAAACATGATTGGCTTGCATCAGTTAGACCGATTCAATTCCATGTATAGTTTTTCTCCATTTATTACTAAAAAAATAAAATCGAATCAAGACGAAATTATTTAGAAAAAGAACCCAAAATCGTCCAATGGTACCCGTTTCGAGCTGGTCCAATATAGTTCGTTGATTTCACGTTGCAGTCCCAAGTTTTACACATCCCTATTCGATTATCTGGGGGAACGCATGGGCAAATTCACTTGTCATAAACATTCAACAACGTAATAAAGATAAATATTAATCAAATTAATTAACTCACTTTAACTTTTTATCATGTTTAGTTCTTTAAGTTTATTTTCTAAATTAAAACCATAAAAATAATTTGAGTGTGAAGAAGTCTAAATTATCATTTTTGAAAAGAAATTATTGATTAAGTTACTAAACTGTACATGCATTATAAGGAACAAAATTTTGATTTATAAACATGGTAAAAGAACTTTGCTATATAAAAAAAAGTCAAGGTTTAGAGTTCAAAAGATAAAACTATAAAAATAAATAACCTTTGTGTTAGAAGTTAGAATTCATCATTGCAAGAAGTGTTGCACTGTAAAGGGGCGCTTTACGGGAATGAATTTTAAAAGAATTGGAATTTGTTTATAATGTATTTTGAAATTTTGATAACAAAAACAATGAATAAAAATGTTTTTACATTCCATCAAAAATCCATGATTGAAGGAATCGATTATTCTTAGTTATTCGTAAATGAATTTAGAATCCTAATATTCCACAAAACCCTTCTTTACCTAGCCTTTAATACCATTTCACACTTCAACCAATCTAACTGATATATACTATAAATTAAATCTCATATAATGCAAATTCCATTCTTCAATACAAATGACAGAGGTTTATTTATGTATAGTTTTGGTGAAAGAATGAATTTGATGGATATGCTTAAGACTGGGCCTAAAACTGAGAAATGGCTGAGTGGGCTCAGTTGGCTGCAGTCTGCAATCAGCCCATCATCATTGTCACATAACTGCATAAGTAAGCCTTCAAGGCTTCAATGTACAGAAGTCTAGTCTCTAGGGTTAAAAACAACTGTTAAAAAGTATATTAGTTAAGTTATATTAATTATTAGTTAAAAACTATGGTTGATTATATATTAAATTAAATACAAAACACATATAAGTTTTTAATTAAAACATAGAAAAAAAAAAAATAGAAAGTAGAAAACAAGTCGGAATAAGTAGAAGCTTAAAAAACATGATGAAAACGATAGCCCATTAAAAATCCAAATAAACTAAACCTAACAGGAAACTACATATAACTTATTTAATAATTAAAGACAAAACAATAATAAAATAAAATATGATATTCACACTATCTTCTCAGAAAAGGAGGGGTTTTGAACCCCAAACCATCCTGCATTTTGCTCATTGTTGCATTATTTAGAGGCATGTAGAATGGGGACTGGACCGAAAAACCAAACGGAATTGGTACCATGCGCTTTGGTTAAGGCTTTTAACTATTAGTGATTTTTGATTTTTCGGTCCGGATTTATATTTTTATATTTGTAAAAGTTCGGATAACCGGTACCGGTGCCATCCTGGATTGGACATAACATTATTTGTGTTTTAACTGATAAAATATGCATTTTCATCCACTTAATCATGAGCAGAACTTTTACGAATAAATTTAAAAATAAATCATTAACAACACCATCTCCTATGCCTAATCTATATCTATCTATATATATTAATAAAGCAAAATCATTTTGTCACGTGTCACTCTGTCGTGGCATCTTAATTTCATTTTTCCGCCTTTTTTCTTACCATATTTTCATTCTAATATTAAGGAAAGTAAATTTAATAACTATAATTATCTTTTATAAATTGTTTATGATATTTTATTTTTTTTATTAATTAAAAAATTAATAAATCTATATATAGAGTTAAAAATCAATGAATTAATATAACCTTCTATTCCAGTCAGTAAAATTTTTATTTATTCGTATATTATGTATTTTAATTTTATAGTTTATATCGTTTAGATAATTTATTTATTGAGTTTTAATATTAGCATTTAATTATTAAAAATTTATAATTGTAATATACTATTTTAATTTTATATGTATTTTAAAAAAGTATTATTTTATAAATATATCCCATGTAATACATGGGCAAATAACTAGTAGTATATATATATATATAGGAAGTATTACAGAAGCTGTTTTGGCAAGTGATCTCAATATGTGTATAATTACTTAAGATGGTTATCATTTTTTAAGAACGAACAAACTCTATACCATTTTTTAAGATAATTATTTTAAAAAACCAATTTGCCACATCTTCAATTGTCTTATGAAATTACATCTCGTTTGCTTCTTTTTCAACGAAAATTTAATAAGAAGTCATTTTTACTTTAAATGATGTTTTAATGATTTTATTTTATCGGTGTTTGATCGGATATTAATAATTTGATTGTAGTTCGATATGAGGACTTGTTTTAATGTTAAAGACTCTTCGCAACTATGATTCCATACCTCTTTAGTCTTTTAAACATGTATGCATGTAAGATCAAATATATCAACTAAAAAGTAAAAACATATAAAACTTTTGTAGAAAAGTGGAGTTTCTCTGTTGGCAGTGGTCGTAGACGATTTTATTGATTTAAGTAGAAGTTTCAAATATAAATATTACAAGGCTTACTAGGAACTTAGGATGAGGGTGGCAAAATTTTATAAAATTTTTTTTAAGGCCGGATATTATTAAAAACAAAGGTTTCAAGAAGAAACCAAGTAAACCATAAACAAACTCAGAACAAACACATGGATCTAGGATTAGAGATCCAATCAACTAAACATCCATTTGGAACATTTATTCCGACCCAATTTTTAATCCAAAGCAAAATAATATTTTGGATTAGCGGTAAGATGTCCTCCAAACGGAATTTCCTATCTGACTCCTCATCCACAACACGAACACAATTTCTCCATCCCCAAATGGCCCAAAAAGCCACCAAGCAAACCCTGTGTAACGCCTTAGATTGCCCTTTAGACCCAATTTTACGACTTTTTAACCAATAATATCTTTTATGGAGTCCACCTGATGAAGATTTCTATTCCACCACCCTCCAAATTTATGCCAAACCGACTCACTCTTTTTAGCATCCTCAATTTGAAGACCCAATCGTAGCAAATTATCTCAGGTAGGAAACTTGTTATAAAACAATCTCTACACACAAATGTTTCACTTTATTAGGAACAACAAAATTTGTCACCAATCTGATAATTATTCATCAAATGCATTTGCAATAAAGAACATACTAGAGGCATACAAACGCCACGCCCATTTGTCTGAATCAGACTGTCATGGCCCAATATTGCGAAGCAGAGCAAACAGTTGGATGCAATCCTCACACGCACGACCCCTTGGTTATGATCTCCAGTCCCACGAAAACATCCTTTTCCCCGTCTAAACATTTAATCCTCTTCGCAACATTACAATCTTTTGAAATTTTCCACCGCATATAGCCTTGGAAACTAAATTGATAACTTATCTCCAAAATTTCACCATGGATCTAGCCAGAATTTTGTGTCCTACAATCACAAATACTTTTAGAATCCGAATTAAGAAAAGGAATCCCCGTTGCGTCTATCTCTCTAACTCCTTTAATAATATCTCTCCAAATCGAGAACCCCCACAAGGTAAAAGAGGAGAATCGAAACCACCCGAGTCACCGTGTATGACCATGGGCATCTTTCATCATAAAGCATCTTTATCTTCCAAGAAACACCAGTACTATTTGCCAAGGAGAGCTAAGTTTTTAGCCTTTAAGTTTTCAACTCCCAATTCCCCACAATTTGTAGGAGCAGTGACAACATTCCAAGAAATCCAATGCATCCTATTTCCCCATCTGTAATCCCCAAAAGAGTCGCTTTATGATCCTGTTAATTTGTTTGATCACTATCGTCGGAGCACGCAATAAGATAAGAAATAGAGAGGTAATGCATAAAGCGTAGGGGTGGCAATCTTGACCCAACGGGCCGAAGAAATAAATTGACCCATCGTAAAAAACTAAGATAGAATATAAATTTTTTTAAAAAAAGAAAATCTATTTAATGATGTATTAAAAAAATTGTTCCTTGAAAAAAATTTCAAAATTATGTAAAATTTATGACTTTTGGTCGTCAAACCGCTTGACTTGTTTGCTTGAATGGGCTCAAATTGCCACCCTTACATGAATGGTATACTTTAAAGGGTAAAGTGTTGTTTGTTTTTAAAGAGGTTGAATTATGTGGTCTGCAGACTTAGCTGTAGAAATCCGTGGTCAGAAGAGATGACTTAAAGGTCTGTAGACGTCCGCAGACGATGCGGCAGACGCGGGAAGACGTCTAATATATGTCAGAATAATGATTATACATATTTTTCAGTTGTTATTTAAATCAAGAAACTATAAATAAAATGGTTATGATAATCTATTTATATATTTTAGTCATCTTAATTTTTTAAGGTTTAGAAAATATGATAAAAAAATATATATATAAAATACGACCTTAATTCTTTTAACATCAAATCGTCATAGCTTTCGTGAAGGAATCTAAGACCCCAACATCGCGATATGCGAAAACATAGTTTCAAAACAGAATTTTTCCTATAATATTTGAAAATGAAAAAGGAAAAGGAAAAGAAAGGAAGTTAGAGATGGTATCTATCAATGTTAGATCATATATCAACAATTTTTTATATTTTCTTAATTTTATTCTTTTATCATACAGAAAGGCAATTAATGTTGATTTCAGTTTTAAGTAAAGTATAATGTCTTCTCCAAAAAATGTGATGCATTTAAAAAATGATCAAATTACCATAATTTACTAACAATAACACTACAAATGATCAAATTAATCTTTTTTTAAATGAATTATAAGCATGTTATTTTTATGAGAGAAAGCATAATATATCATCTAAAACAAAAATTAATAATAAATGTCTTATATATTTATGTTTGGTTAAGTGTAAAGATCAAGGTGACATCTTTCTAAAATTACCAATGCTAAAAACTAAAATAAAAATTGGCCATTGATAAAAAAAAACAAAGAAAATAATAATAATAATTGACATTAATGTCTCCTACATTTATTGAAAGAAAAGGTGGTTATGATGTTGATAGTTTGAGGAAGAAAAAAAGTTTTGTCGGGTATTGGGTCAATAGTCCAGTAATCGTTGTTCATTGAACCTTTTGGGGTCATCCAAAATGGTTATTCACACCGATTACTTTTAAGGGTTAAAGTCATACAAATGTGTTACTTTATTGAAATTACTTAAATAATTAATTTAACTAATTTTTTAAGCACCAACTGAAAAAAGACAAAACACAAATTGAAAAAAAGAGGAATTGGACCGAATAGACTGAACCCGAAATAACTGAAAATGTCTAAAATTAAGAACCGTGAACCGGTCCGAAATTAAAGCAGTCTGGTTAATTCCCGGCTTTTACAAAGAAAAATAAAGATCGGACCGGACCGAACCCAGTGGAACCGTAAATCAAATTATATGAACAGAGAACCGGCTCGAAAATAAAATGCTCCGGTTGACATAAAATGGGGTTTTTCGATCATCCCTAGTTCTCTCTATGTCAAGACTTGGTAATTCTTGTTCGGGGACATGTAATTCATTTTAGAGTTTTATCATAATTAACTTATTTATATACTTTCGGTTTTGAAACCGAGAGTTCTTTTAATTGCAAGATGCAAAGAACTAACTTCTACAAACACAACAATATTACATCAACCATAAAGACGCAGAAACAAACAATACTATAAACTTTATGGAAGATATTTTGCATACATTGAGATTTTTCAAACGAGATTTTAGGAAAGTCCCTGTGAGCCCTTTCATGGTGAGCATGCTGCAGTCTTTAACACAAATCTCCTCCATCGGATATAATTTCATTTCGAGTTTAAATATGCGGTCATCAAATTTATGATGATCGCAAATAGTGTTGACGATTATCTTCCTCAGATTATCCGGGATGCATTTAAAAGACGGAATGCATCAGGGTTTTTTCCAAATGCTTCGAAACAACATTCCAACAATGATGGACTGCTTATGACATGATTAGACACACGTGAAATTACGTCCATTTCTTGTCTTTGATTTTCTGTGAGAGTGGAGTTCATGAGCTCTAAGTATTTTTGGAGTGCGCCAATATCCTCTTGAGAGACACCGATTCCCGACCTCAAATCATCGTGTATACTAAACACTAGGATTTCTTTCTTTGTGATTTCATGATCACAGTTACGATCCATATTGAGAGAAAGAATGTGGGTAAACAAATCGATCTCAGCACTGTTTGAAGGGTTTACGAGTGAGGTTTCTTGATTCTTGATTCTTGAAAGTGAAAGTGAATGTTCTAGTTTCTACGAGTGACACTCTTGATTCTTGAAACTCTGTGTTTCTTTCTGGTGAATGTTGGGTTGCACTACATGGAAGTCTATAATCCACAGGATTTATAAATTACTTTTTAATTACCGTCATAATTTGGAGAGGATCCACCAAAACTCCTATCAAAGAAAGAAATCCTAGTGTTTAGTATAGATTTAGCACAAGTTTCCCACATTCTTCAGTATGGATCATAACTGTGATCATGAAATCACAAAGAAAGAAATCCTAGTGTTTAGTATAGATTTGGAGTCGGGAATTGGTGTCTTTCAAGAGGATATCGGTTGAAGTACTCCAAAATACAATGTAGATATTGTATTTGCTAAGAGCTCATGAACTCCACTCTTACTGAAAATCTAAGACAAGAAATGAACGTAATTTCACGTGCGTGTAATGATGTCATAAGCAGTTCGTCACTGTTGGAATGTTGTTTCGAAGCATTCAGAAAAAACTTGATGCACTTTCGTCTTTTGAATGCATCCCGGATAATTTGAGTAAGATAACAGTCAACATTATTTGCGATCATCATAAATTTGATGACCGTGTATTTGAACTCTAAATGAAATTATATCCTATAGAGGAGATTTGTGTTAAAGACTGCAACAGGCTCTCATCATGAGCTCATTGTCAAACACACCATGAGTTCAGCTCACAGCTCCAACTTGAAACTACATGTAATTGTGATAAGCATACGTATAGCTAAAAAAGTAAGATTATGGATTTCACTTGTAACAGAATTTTATACTCTTGGCTTTATAGAAGATAAGTCTAGTTCTCATCGTTGGACAAAGATTGACATATCCTTAATCATTTGATAATATAAATTATTTTACTATTCAAACAATAAAATACAATAACTTTTTTATTTAATAATTTTTTTTAAATTGTAATGCTATAAGCATGCAAATATTTTTTTATGCGTTCAATACAAGCATATATAAATACAATATATGGATCTATATATAATATATATCCTTTTTATATATGAATCTTCTTTAAGTGTTTCAAAAGTTACACTTAACAAATGACATTAAATATTTCCTCTCTCTCTCTTTCTCTCATGTTTATTTTATATAAAGTAGCTTTCATGATCACAACTCAAAAAAAGACAATTAAAACATACTTGCAGTCAATAATGCAATGTATAATGTTGAATTAGGTCATTATCGTATTATTTTTGATAAATTAAATGCTATTGAGTGTCTGAGTGAGAATCTTGTAAAGTTTCGTTACAATTGAAAAGGATTTGTTAACCAATGTAATACTCGTGCGATACAACCGGTTAGAAATTTAAATCATAAAATATGCTTTGTTGTAAGCGGAAGAAAATTTCATAAGAAATAACAAATACTCAAAAATAGACTCTTAAATGACAAAAAATTGGATTATAAATATTGTATAAAATGTAATTTGATATTGAAATGAAAGTTATCAAGAATAGCATGCTTTTAAGTGTTTCTACTCTTTGTTATTATTAAAGAACTAATGAGTTTATATGGTTGAGATGTAAAATTAAAATGAATATGACTCTATATTCATACAGTGGATTTGATTTGATTTATGTTTATATATTGGATTTTACCCTTTTTTTTATATTGAAACATAGATTAAAATAAATGGTTCACAATGGTATATTTATAATTTTATATATATACGAAATTTTATATATTAAAAGTTGCAAGTAAAATAACAAAAAATGATAATAAATATTGTTAATGGTTAAAAGATGTATGTAAATTCATAGTTAGTAATGATGGTTTACTTATGGTTAAACGTTGTTATACTTGAGTTAGGGCTGTGCATTCGGTTCGGTCCACCAATTTTCAGTTTTTAACCCAACCCAAATTGAAATTTAAACTTTATATCATATTGTTATTTTTTTGTAGTTCACAGTGAAACAACATTTTTAAATATAATTTCTAAACCATATAAAAAGTATATAGAATAGTTATTGAGTTCTTTCGTATAAATATAATCATGTAAAGGGTTTTTTACGGTGTAAATTTTTTTTTCCTATTATAATACTATAGAGATTAATATAGAGAACTTAATATGAGTATAATATGTTTGATTGTTTATTTTGTTCAAACAAAATACAATAAACTTGATAATTTCACAAAAAGAAATAGTTGAGGGAGAAAGTTAAACAAAACAATAAAACATTTACGAAACCGTACCGGTTCTAGCCGGTTCGGTTCAAATGCTCATCCCTAACTTGAGTTAACACAATCAAGTTTTAGCGATTAGTCGATCCGACGATGTATTTCTACTAAAGGGAATAGGTTAAACTAATTATAACTATCTATTGCTAGCGGTGCTTAAAGCCTCCAGCAATTCTCAACCGTCCGATCTTAATCCATTGATCATGAGCCGTTGATAAGGAGTCATTTAGATAGTTACAAAATTACCCTTCTTTTACATACTATAGCGGTTACACAAACAAGGGCATAGACGTAAAATTACAAATCAACTTCCATTATATTAATATTATATTTACGTCATTTGTGAGAGATAGTGGGGAGTTATGCAGTTTTTTAGATAGTGGGGGAGATAGTGGGGAGTTATGGAGTTTTTTAAATAGTGGGGAGGTTACTAAGTTTTTTAGATAATTAAATGGATAAATAAAGTAGTTTAGATAGTTAAAATGTTAGCAGTTATTTACATTATTAGAATAATGTAAAAATAACGATGAGGTTGGGTACTTACCAGAATTTGCCACACAGGACGTGGACCTGGCCCATAAAGCTTCGGTTTGGCCATTGTCATTCTTTACTCATTTAACCAGTGTGTAATTAATACATTTATATATACAAAACGTTAAAAAATAGTTTCATATATTTTCTTTTCGTTGGTTTTATAACACAAATAGGTTAAACTTCATACATATAATAACTGAGTTTGATGTATATAAAGATACATTATATTATTAAAATACTATTTATAAAATTTTTAAACGGTAAACCCGGGCACCGCACGGGAAAAATACTAGTTTGGTTTGGTTCTTAGTTAAATTTATCGTTCAAGTAAATAAATGTTAATTGAGTTAACACAAAGTTAATTAAAAAAAATACATTTTATGAGGAAAACATACTTAGTTAATTAGCATTGCAATTAATTTTCAGCTACTTATCAATTATGTAAAAAACAATATTTTAGTTTATAAGGTATTATTATATTCTAAAATTATTACTCGGTCTGTCTTGAAAGATAAAATTAAATAAATTTCATTTTTACGGTTTTAAACTGAAAATTAAATTTGCAAAGAACTTGTAATGAGTTGCTACGAGAATTTTGATTTTTTTATTTGTTTTTTAAATCAAGATTAAAGGATTGAACTTTCCAATTTTAAAGGTATAATTAGTTTAATTACATAACTATGATATCAAAACGTATAAGATATATTTTGAAAAAAACATCCAAAGCATCAAATGATAATCTTGAAGTTTTCCACAACCACTCCATATATGGAGACATTATATATACTTATATTTACCAAATCACCTACACCAATAGAAACCTACCACTTGGCCAATCATGATTGGTTGGTGAGTTTTTATTTTCTAATTTAAACTTTTCATAACACATTTATCTTTGTGTTATCTTTTATTTGACCCTTTTAGTTTAATAAATTTTTGTTTAGTTCTCTTTTAAAATTTATTATTACAATATTTTATTACACACTTAAAATTGTGATTTTAATCATACATATGTTTGTAGTTGTCTTTTAAAACCATTATGTTTTGTTTAATTGTATCAAAATATAATCAAGTTTAACATTAAACATTACTATTATAATGTTGGCAGACCCTAATCGATGTGCTAGAGATATTACCATTATAACTTTATTTGTCTTGATCGTAAAACCAACAAATTAAATTGGTGATTAAACCTAATCAATGTCACAATTTCAAATTATGATTATATATATATATATATATATATATATATATATATATATATATATATATATATATATATATATATATATGTATGTATGTATCACTATATCAGATTTTCAATTTCACTCTTTGATCCTGGTTCAGTTGGGTTTCATTATTTGAATTGTTTGAAAAATATTTTTTTTTTATATTTATATATGTAATTAATATTTTAGACCCCGTAGCAATGGGTGTATCTTCAATAACTAGTTACATACATTAGGAACATCAACATACATTCACTTAAACAAGTATTTCACATTTAATTTTTAGTTTGTATTAACTTATTATTTTTTTTAACATCTATGATATGCTTTTATTTTTCTAAAGTTCTGATTATTTTTTACTAGAATTAATATAAACAAAAGCAATTTTATATCTGGATAACTTAAAATGATGTTTTATACTTCTAATATCTGGGCATTATTTGTTTACCTTTTCATGTAACTATTAAAAAGTCATTTTAATTCAAGTGGTTTTTTAATGATTCTAATAAGAAGTAAACAATAACCACTTTAGAGATGACAAAAGAAAAAACCAAAACCGATAGGGAATTTGTCTAAACGAGACAAGTTTTCAACAAACCCGGTCATTTAAACGGGTAAGAAACAATGATGAGATTCATGATACAGGCTCCACTACTAAAAATATCAATTAAGCATAAAGTTAGTAAATAAAAAGGGATCATTATAGATTAAATTGACATTAAAATTGAAACAAAATTTAGGAATACCAATCACGATAGATTTGAAAGTGGAATTACTTCTTTGATATGTGAAAAAAAAAATAAAAATAAAAATAATTTGCTATAATAAGACATAAACTCTGTTTGGTCCCGTTTGTTTGTAACTAATAATGTATGAAAATGATCTTAAATTTGAATTTTAGATCTAAAGTTGCTTTAAATTGTTTGTTTAAATTCAGATATAAGAAGTTTTATGCTCTGAATTTGCATTTGAATTTTAAGAGATAAAAAATAATCTAAAGTCAGATTAAAATATCTTAATATGAGATCTTAAGACATGCGTTGTTTCATAATTCAAGTATTTAATATTTTAGAAAATAAAAAATACCTTAATTTAAATTAAAGTCATTAGTTCATTTGGTTGTGAAAAGCATGAATGTTCATAGATGATCAACCACTTAACTGAAAAAATCTGATGGTTAATCGGACATGTTGGTTTGAGGATTTTGTGAATCTAGAACCTAAATTGAAACAACCAGTTAACGATTTTTTTTAAAACTTTATATTATAAACTACAACGATTAATATCTAAATACTTCTTAAAATTTCAAGATAAGAAATTTATGATTTAAGGTACAATGTATTAATAAAATTTTATTAAAAGATTGAATATTATTTATCAAATCTAATAAAATAAACAAAATATTTTATATCTTATTAAATTAGTATCTAAACATATAATTTTGATTGTTTTAAGTAATGAAATCAATTTCGGTTAACTAGTGGGAAATAACTTATATTTTAATTTGGATAAATGACTAAAATTATAATCTTTTTTTGGATTAACCGTCCAGTTATAAATACATGAACCTAACCGAAACCTAAGCAAAAATTTTTTGTTCGATTAATTAAATTAAAACTTATAAAAAATGGGTTCGATTATTCTCAAAATCGTAACAATATTTTTCATATGATTTTTTTGTTTAGAAATTTACTGAACATCCAATAGGAAAAAACAAAAAAAGTTGAAATGAAGGAAAGTAAAGTGTACGGGTAAAGGCAGACGCGTGGCCTTATGCGGAGGAGGCCTACAAGGCGGATGATTACAGAGCGACAGAAAAACTTAAGAAAGAGTCGCATGATTCATAGACTATTATTTACTCTTTCTTATCACTATACGACAAAAACCCACTCAATTTCTTTCTTTTCATGAAGTTTTTATCTTCCCGGACATCCTCCCCTCCCCTCCCTTTTACCTTTCTAAACCTGCTTCAGCTACCCTGAAACGAAGGAGATGTAAACTCTTTGTCATTTTCGCTCCTTCTGTTACCTCCATCAGTACCTCATATATGTATATATGTACATATAAAAAGAGATTGTTTGTGAGTCTGTGTCTGTGTGTGAAGAAAGGAGGCATGCCCAGATTTTTCCCAACAAAGTGTATAGTTTCCGCTTTCTTATTCTTGCTTTTTTAATCTTTCAAACCCTTCTTCTTCTTCTTCTTCTTTTAATGTTGTTGTGTGTTGACTCTTTGATTTCATAAGATCATCATCAACTGTTTGTTTTCTTCATTTCGGGAATCTGCATGTTTCACTGTGATCTCAAATCTGGTCATTGTTTTATTATATGCGTTTAAAACATCAAAGATTGCTGAAAAAATGCAGGTCTATGCTTGATTCTTGTTAGTTCTTGCTTAGAAACATTTTGACCATTTTTTATTTCTTGATCTTGACTAAGACACTCATTGGGGTGTTGTTCAGTTCTTAAATCTTAATAAACATTCAGTGTGGACCCAGTAATGGACCCATGACCGAAATTATATTATTGTACTTGCACTTCTTCTTGTGTTTGATTTGGTCTACTATGTTCTTAATGTTGTTGATCTTTTAGTTTTTCCTCTTTCTAATGAATCATTAGTTACATTTAGTTCATGATTTACTAGCTATGGCTTCAAGATTGTGTGTTGTTACCTCCATGCAATTGTAATTATATGTCAATATATGCTTTTGTAAGAGACTAATTCGTTCTTGGTCTGAAAGATTGATTGTTTGTTTGTTTCTTGCTCAACATTCTCTTAGGAGTGTTTGGTGAAAGTGATTGTGTCTAACCCCATTATTTTGGGGCAAATAATCAGGATTAGGTAAGTGGATCGTGTTTATGATTATTACATTTTTTAGGAGTGAAAAAATTAGTTTGATACTTGCCATCACTGAAATGAGCATCAAAGGATAGTTAAAGTACAATTACATTTCATACCCACTACATTTAGTTCAAGATTCTATAGTTATGGTGTCAAGAGTGTGTTTAAATTAAAGTTGTGGTTAATAATTTTTCTTTAAGAAGACACTAACTTGTTAGACCAGAAGATTGATTGTTTGTTTCTTTATTGCCCAACATTCTTAGTGGAATGTTAGTACAAGATTACTAAATAAGCATCTTATTCTCGATATTATCTTGTTTATTTAAGTTCATCTAATTCACTACTGTTTCTGAGGTTTTCTTAATTGGATTCTTTCGATATTTGTTGTGTGAAATGATGAGAAATATATATAACTGGTGCAGGAATTGCTTAAGAAGAACTTTGTTGATCCTGGTGATGCGCCTTCTGGTTCACCGTGTATTGTTGGGTACCTATCTCAGTGGACTGGCATGGAGTCGTTTGTTGAACAATCGGCGTTGTCTAATAAATTAAGTTTGAAGATGGGATCTTCAACCCCATGTCATCGAAACACAAAGCAAGTAGGACTTCAATTTCAGTTTCAAGATCAAGGTTCATCATCAACTCAATCCACATGTCAGTCTTACCCTGAAGTTGCTAGTTTTTTTTTTAAACGACAATCTAACCTACTCTTACTTCTACTCCTAAACTACCCTTTTGCTTCAAACGAGGACTTCAGAAATTATTTGCACCACCTAATAACTTGCCTTGAACAGGAGTCGAACCCGTGAACTCATACTTACATGTCATCCCTCTTACCAAATGGGCTATCAGTACGTGGAAAACAAATTTTCAATTCAAGCAGGCAGTTTTTTAACCTTGTTTAATTACATTTCTAGTATAGCACAAAAAACTATGTCATTAATTTATTTATATTTATTTCTTAATTGTACATGTATTTTATAATTAACAGGTGGTTTTTATTATATTTTATGGTACCACCACCGCCCCTCTATGAAAACAAAAACTAATAAAACTAAAATTAACAAACTTTAACACGGAGAAATGGGCCACACACCTCAAATGTCTTTGTCTTTAATGTCTCTACAACCAGTCTGATCGGTTTCTATGGTAGTAGTGACACACCGATCAGCCGTCTTCCGCCTTCCCTTCAAATGACTGTTGACGTAAAAGTTCAAAAAAAGAAGCAAAATTGCGGTGTTGAGGATCGAATTGAATCCCCATGCTCCAATTCCATTGCACCCGCCTTTCTTGAAGTGGAGGAGAAGAACTCCAACGTGACAGACGATGTTTCCGGCGAGTAGAACCATCTGACAATTGATGACGAACGGAAAGCATGCGCTCCGGAGACCAATTGCCGTCCAGAATCGGTAGCCGTACACGATGGAGTAAATGAAAGTCGTTAACAGGATTCCAAGGATTTGAAACGATTGGGAGAACTCAAGCCATATAAATGACATGATTATGAGAATTGAGTGGTTGAAGAGGCGGAAAAACGATAGGTTCCTGCGACGTAGAATGGCGAAAAACGTTCGGATGGTGTGTAGGAAACGGGTCAAGTAAAAGATGTAGGACCAAAAAAAGACCCGACCCGATGGGCGCGTGCCTAATGGGAAGCATAAGAACCATTGGAAAGGTGTGGTCTTGGTTCGTCGCCAAAACCATCGTGTGTCGCGAATCTCGGCGGCAGCAGAGAAGAGAATCCCGGTGAAGATTGTGACGGAGATGAGGGCCATGGACAGGGAGTGGAGGGCTGGGATTGGGCCGAGCGGGACGGGCCGGCGGCGGTGGTAAAGGAGGAAGTGGAGGAGGAGGGCGAGGAGGATGTAGGTGGTGATGGAGGTGAAGAGGAATGACCACGTGGAGCCCCAGGATTGGGTGTGGCTCCACCTGAATTTGACTATTGAAGGATGTTCCGATAGGTAATAGATTAATGATGTATTTTGGGTCATCGTCCTGGTAGTGGCCGTTGACCCGTCGTCAGAACACCAATAAACGGAGGTGGCCGGCGGTGGTTGGTGATCGGTAAATAAGAAAGTATCTAAATGGAGATATGGTTAAAGAAGAAGGGTCATGATACACGAGGGGTTAAGGGTCTACAAGAAAACAATAAATTTGACTGGTTGTTATTTATTTGTGGGTATGGGGATTTTATATGGTTTTGAAGAAAACCCATTAATATAAAAGTAGAAAGATTTTAATTTTAAAGTTACTTTGATTTTTTTTGATAATACATAAATATATATATATTATTTTATGATATGATGTAAAATAAATATTATAATAAAGATTCCCACACGTAACGCATTTGAAACGTTTTTGTAAAATGATAGAATAACTTGTTTTTGTTGGGTTTAACATGCATTTCTATTTTCTAGAAATCTACTGTTCATGATTCCCAAAAACTTTTTTACATTTATAATATAAAAAGTATATTTTGTCATTATTTTTTAATAAAGTAACTTTGATTATATTTTGTTTATAATATATAAACAAGACAGACATCTAATTCACATGATTGTGGCACCTCGTTTGTGTTTAGCGATTAACCAGTTCGACAATGACTAAGAATGGTAAGAAAATACAAAATGCTACAAACTTGACTTTTCAAGATCACGTTCGGTTCTTAAAACTCTATCTAAGTCCGTCTAACTCGAGTCTTCAACAATTAAGGGAACAATGAACTCAAACTTTGAACACATCAGTGAGAATCAAAGAGAAGTTCTATTGCTTTGAGAGAACTTTACAAGAATATTTTACAAGAACACTTTCAAACTTTGAAGGTGGTTTTACAAATGAACATCTCCTTCTTTTATACTACCACTATGTGATTCTAGAACACTTTCAAACTTTGGAGGTGGTTTTACAAATCAACGTACCCGTGAGATTCTAGCGTGCCCTGTTGTGAATGATCATATATATATTTGCATAGACGTATATAAGACAACATTATAAGACTTTTAATCAAAAAGACCAACATTATAATTTAAAAAATAAAATATTGTGAATGGTAAAAAAAGCATCTGTGAATGATGTAAATGATCATTCACTTGGATGACCATTCATGATAATGTAGACCTTCCACATTATTTCGAAACCTTCTAGAATATTCTAAATTAAGTCAAAGAACATTTCATCGCCTTCTAGAACTTTCTAAAGAGTTCAAGATCATTCCAAAGAAATCTAGAGCTTTCGATGAAGTATTTGTCCTTCGATAGTTATACAAAATGCTCAATATAAGTCTTTAGCTTCTTATAATCGTTTGGAATGCCCGGACATTCCCTTAACGACTAGAAAATTAGGCTAGTCATGACAAAAAACTATTATTCTTTTTTATAACATTTTAAAAATATTGTTATAAATAGTAAAATTATAAAAAAGTTGTTATTTTTAACAAACCCCAATTTTAATATTATATAACATTATTCTACTATTATTAATTAATAAGAAACCAAAATATTATTCATTTTATAAAACAAAAAATTAAACATTTTGTAATACAACAAATAAATATGAAAATATTAATTGATGAAGAAATTACGATCTAAGGATGGAAAATGAAAAAAAAAAATCAAAAAGTGAATGATGTCAACCGGAAATATATATTTCTTTCAGGTAGTCAATTCTCATATCGTATATGTATAATCTACAGGGGCTGGTTTCTGGTGTACATAGACATAGTCGTGTGAACAGACAATAACATGTTTACTCATATCCTCTAAAATTATAAGTTGTAATTATGCATATCTTTTACGACTATATTTCATATGTTACCAAACACTGCAATCATAACTCATAAGTTGCGTCTTCCTACATGTCATTTAGCAGGTATAAATCATGGTTGCCACATCCCAGATGTCATTCATGTGACAAAGTCATCCCCGTTCAAGGTGGAAGCAAGATGTCGATATCAATATCTTCCTTACACCATATCCATTGGTTTTAAGGCTTGTTGACGTCTGTGTTTGCATATGCCTACTATCATGTCATTCCAAAATTTTTGGTTGTAATCTTGAGGCATTATATTCCATACGTTCATGATCATAAGTTTCAATGAAAAATCAATATTTTGATAACAAGAAATAAATTCGACGTAGACTGTTTTCAATAATGTATATGTAATTAATAGATGTATTTACCCATGTTGCAATGGGTCCAAATCCACTATTAAAAATTTCATTTATTAAATATAGTTAATCAAAAATAAATAAATTTATATAGAAGAAAAAACAAATTTTAAGTATTCATTAACTCAAATTATTAATATAGTCAAATACATTATAAAGATTATTTCTAAAATGATAATAAAAAAAGTAAACCAAAGAAAAATTAAACTAAACAAAAAAGAAAACAAAGAGAAATTAAAAAAAAAAAAACCACAGATATGTGGTTTACTTTGTCGCAAACAGAGTATTCCATGGTTAAAAATCACATAAAACTTATGAAAAATTAAATACTTGAGAGTATGTGGCAATAAGATAAAACAAAATAAAATATAAAACATAAAAAAATAGCACCATGGAAAATGTTAGTAATAAAATAGTACTAGTAAAAAGACTTTCAGAAACAAAATCATAAAAAAGTCAAAATTATTTTTTTAAAGTAGTCCAAGTCAATGGCAAAACTGAATATTTTAAGAAAGCAAATAAATATATGAATGTAAAATTTCCACATGTTATATAGAATTTTGAATTATCATACTTAAATATTTTGAACCATATTTAAATATTTTTATGTCTATTGTTTTCTTTTATAAATGTGATCACTATGGTGATTTCGATGAAATAGAAAGATCAAAATGATAAAAAAAAAAAAAAAAAAAAATCGATATGTTTATTGACTAATTGTTATAAAAAGATGAAGGAAGACCACTTCCCCATCTTTTATCTGAACAAATCGAAGAACCTAATGGATCGAATTCATCCTTGGCTTCTACGAAAGAAATAGGCCTTAAAAGCTTGAAATTTTATATCACAAAATATAAGTTGCACGAGATCCCTGAGAGGGAGACAAAACTTACAAGCAAGATCCTCGTATATATAACTAAACATTACAAATCCCCTTGATTGGAGGCCCCAACCCCTTATTTTCAAATCTTTTTTCTATTTCTATTTTCAATCAATAATAATGAGAATGAAGTCCTCCAATCCTAAAGAGAACGATGGTGAATGGCGATTATCCAACCGTCTAAGGTGGAACGAATGACCAGCGTTGATGTATTTGTGATGAGTAGTAGATATGCGATGGTTGGTGCAATGAAGGGCTTATGCTTTATATGAATTATAAAGAATTAATAATGTCAATAGTTATATTAACCCGTTATTAGATATGCAAAAATAAACTTAAAATTATATTAGTATTCATCAAGTTTGTTAAGCTGTAAAACTAAACAAAAAAAAGTGTAACGATTATTATACAGCAACTTTGATATTCATGATGATCATTTGAGTTTGTCATAATCGACTACTTCAATTGATATCTATAAATTTACGTAAACCATTGTTGTATATTATCTCAAAAGTTAATGAGTCAATTTTATAATAGATGGATTGGATACAATACATATAAAGAAGTAAAATTCAATGTAATTGGAATTTAAGTTTAACTTGTTTTAAACTTTTGATAACAATGATGAAGAGTTAAATTGTAGTTATTTAATATCAATTTCTTTATTTATATGAATTTGACATTTTAACCGACTCATACATGAGTTAAATTCTAATCTAAATCCTTAACCTATACTAAAAACTATTTTTTTATCTCTCACCACCAAACGCATTATAACTAAAATTTAAAATACAACTTTTTCGAATTTTATTTTACGAACCTAACACCAACTTAACGTTTTATAAATAGAATTTAGTTTTGTTATTTGAATGAATGAAGGAAAAACTTTATTTGAAACAACGTAACGTATGATATAAGGTAGAAGAGTAGAAGTAGGTAGGTCAACTTCTAATGAGTTTTACTAGTCACGTAAAGTGCAAAAGTTTTATACGGAGACATGGGTATTCTACATAAGCTTCCTCAAATCGACGTAAAGATTTCATTTCATTGATCACCTAATAATTGACCGTTAACTTTGTTAGTTTCTTACTTCTTTCCGTGATAGTAATTACAAATAATATTTTAATTATCATTATGGTATTTTTGGTGATATTAAATCCCAATTTATTTTATCAATAAGATAAAGTTCTAAGCCTCTTTTAATTATAGTTATGTAATTTTTGAATAAGAATCTAATTTGTTACATGGCGTCAAATGTTTCATCTAAAAAGATAAGCACACTTATTTTTCTAAAAATAGTATTAAACATACATACATTTCATTATTTCTAATATCTATAAACATTAATACATAATTAACTCTATCTACTATTTGACATTATAATAGTAATAAAGAACGTCAAACAATATTAAATATAAAGAGTAAACCTAACCGTATTAATAAAATCATATTTATAATATTATTTTACTGTTATAAAATATATAAAAACATTTTGTTTTACGTAAAATTAAAATTTAAAATTATATCGATATTATATATATATATATATATATATATATATATATATATATATATATATATATATATATATATATATATATATATATATATATATATATATGGGGGGTTCAATGGAAAACCACCATGCACTGGAAAACTTGTGAAAATCGCACTGCACCACCACAAATGCATCAAATTTCTCGCGTGATGCATTAAAATCCCGCGTGATGCATCATCTTATTTACGATCATGTCACCGCGTTTTTCATGAAATGCACCAAATCGGACGGTATGCGTAGGTTTCCATAGTTTTCACGTGCATAGTGGTTTTCCATTGAATCTACCCCCATATATATATATATATATATATATATATATATATATATATATATATATATATATATATATATATATATATATATATATATATATATATATATATATATATATATATATATATATATAGTGATGAGATCCATTGTGAACATTTTTATTTGTTATGAACATCGTGAACCAATGAAAGAACGACACATCATCAATGATTTACCATTTATTAAATAATTTTTAAAAAAAACTTACCAAAAGGTAAAGTGAGAATGGAAGCTATAACATATCATTTCAACCCATTGAACCCAATAAATCTGTTGACCCCAATAAACTCGTTGAACCAAATGCATCCTATCTGTAGTTCATTGTTGAACCCTTTAAACCTGTTAGATAATAGATACCAACAAACCCATTGAACCCAATAAATCTGTTGAACTCATTACATTTGTTGCACCCGTTGAACCTTATATATACTCCTTCTAGTGGTTTTCATTAAAAAGGATTGAATTGGTTTTTATTCTACGCATTTGATGAACCCTTTAAGAGAGTGGGGAGTACCCAAGCCGAAGGCTGGCCGGCTTCGCCACATCAGCCTAGGTCGGCGGCTACACCACCCCCGCCCCCGGCCCCGCGCAAAACGAACCCCGGCCCGGCTCCCGCTCCCCGCTGCACCCCGCTCCCTTTTCTTGTCTTTTATCTCCAACGGTCTAGTGACCGTTTAAAATAAAAAAAAAATTTATTAAATATTTTTCCCTATAAATATATCTTCACAACACATCCATTTTCACCACTTTCACCATTTTCATCATCTCTTCCACACTCTTTCCCATTTCTCTCAATCTCTATATTTTTTAAAGTCATGGATCGAAACACCGGCAAACAATCCGCCCCAAGTCGAAAACACGGCAAACAACCGGCTTCTCAATCAAACCATTCTTTCCGCCCACCGCAAAATTTTACGGATAACTCGGCACCATACGTGCCACACTTTTCACCCCCCAATCCACAATATTACCAGTCATCCCCACCCAATCCACAATATTACCAACCATCCCCACCCAATCCACAATATTATCAACCATCCCCACCCAATCCACAATATTACCAACCATCCCCACCCAATCCGCAATATTCCCAACCATCCCCACCCAATCCGCAATATTCCTCGCGAGAATTTCACGAGGGTTTCAAACCATTTTCTTATCGGGACCCCGCATCTAGAGACGAGGACGACGAGGAGACGGTACCCAAAACTCAGGTAAACACCGATTCCGACGATTCCGAGGAGGAGACGATTCCGGTAAACACCGCGGCAACCGGGTCTACATGAAAGGCTCCAATGAAACCGAAAATGTGGACCTCCATCGAAGAAAAGGCTTTGGCGGAAGCCTGGATCGATATTTCCGAAGATCCAACTACCGGAAATAATAAAAAACGTTCAAATTTTTGGGGACGAATCCTCGAAAATTTTGATAGCCGAGTTGGTGGAACTAGCCGCACCACCCACCAACTTAATTCAAAGTAGAAAGACATGAACCGCAATTGTACAAAATTTGGCGGCATGTTTAACAACAATACGATGCAGCGACGGAGCAGGGAAAACGATTACGACGTTTTCACCAACACCCAAGAACAATACAAGGCCCTCAATAAAGGTAAGCCATTTCCACACCAATCGGCTTGGAAGGTGCTTCGACGTCATTCAAAGTGGAACCCCGTTCCACAAATGGATGATTTGGTTGAGCCGCAAAGAAAGCGGTCCAAAACTTCCGAATCTAACACGATCGGAACACCGTCTTCTGATGCGGCATTTTTAGGTGTTGACATTGACGAAGATGACGAGGGCGACGCGGATCTTCAGCAGCTTGAACGACCACGCCGCAAGGGGAAAAAACCGGCATCAACATCAGTCGACCCAGAGATGCAATCAAAATTCGAAAGGATTTCAACATCTCACGAGAAAGATGTTGAAGATAAATTACGTTACCGAGCACTACTTGCAGAATTGAAACGATCAAAACAAGAAAAAGACTTGGAGTTGAAAGAGAAAAGATATAATGTGTACATTGCGTCACTGAATCAACAACAACACGATCGTGACTTGGAATTTTTCATTCGGCCACACGACTATGTGCAAGGTGCTGCTTTGGAAACCGCATTGGCCCACAAAAAAAGCATTGCGGAGCGTTGGGGATGGCGACTATAGTTTCGTAAGTTTTTAATTATGTAATTTTTTTAGATTATGTACTTTTTTTAATTTTTAATTTTTAGTTTCGTAAGTTTTTATTTTTTAGTTTCATAAGTTTTTATTTTTTAGTTTCGTAAGTTTTTATTTTTTAGTTTCGTAATTTTATTATGTAAACTTTTAAATATTTATGAAATTAATTATTTTATATTTAATAATTGTTTTCTTAATTAAAATGTTAAAAAAATTAAGAAAGATGGAAATGTTAAGAAATGTGGGTATTTCCTAGTTAGAAAGGTGGGGAAAGATGGAGAGAGAAAAGCTGATGTGGCGCTGACGTGTACAGAAAGGTGGGTTTGGGAATGGGAGGTACTCCCATCACTCTAACCTTTCAATTATTTAGAAAAAGAAGGAACAAAAAAATAATATTAGCAGTAGCAATTAAGATTAGGCCTAAAAACTTGATCTCGCAAGGACCATTTGAAAACAACATGTAACTGGATCAAACACTTTAGATTTCAACTTCTTATTTCTTAAAGGTTAGCGAGTGATGAAAGAGGGAGTCGTAATATGTTTCACAAAACTAATTGAAGTTTTCGGTTAGAACTTTTAGGAGCTATGTATTTCTAGAACAAGTAAAGCGTTTAGTTTTACAAATGTGTTTGAGAAACTAGTTGTAATTATAACTTAATTACATCTTAAATAACAAATAAATTTATGAAGATTTGTACTGTACGATTATTAGATGGGTAAAAAAGTAATTTTGTTAATTCAAAAACTTAAGTTTATTTAAATAGTTATCTCAAGTAGCTATAATTTTAGAGTTTTTTTTCTAGATGAAAATCACAAACTCTTCCTACTATGAAGCTTCTAATTTTTTTATAAACAAAAACTTGACCTCCCAAAAGCTATTAAAAATTGCATGTCAAACACGTCCTTATTATAATTTTTAAATTTATTGTTGGATATATTAAACAAAATTCAAGTTTACTACTTTATGCTTATAATTCTGAACATTTTTTTTGCGCTACAATTGTGAGAAGTGAAAACACATGTTGAGAGAGTTCCAACAATAACAAAACCTTAAACCTCATCTCCAAACTATAAAACAAGATATAGAAAGACAATATTAACAGATTTTGTATTCTGAAGAGAATTAAATAGGCTTAGAATATGTGATGAAAGACGATTAAGTATATCTTAGAATTTTAGTTAGAGTTGTTGTAAATAGGTCATATTTAACGGTATATTGATTTGATTAAAAATAATAATGTATCAGAAGATTAAAGTTTTTATATTTTAGTCTACTCCTCAGTTAGAATTGTATGTATAGTTTGGTGTAAAGGAAAACAAATGAAGGATATTTGTATATTAATTACGACTCTAACAAGCACATGCGATAACAAACATAATTAATACTAAACAAAAGCGAGTTATTTGATTTTGGTGGTTTAAATAAGGTTTTATTTGGCAAAAGTTGATTGCGACGCAGTGCAACTAATATTTTTAACGATTTTGGAACAAAAGGTTTTGAACCCGAGTCATTGTAGTCTTGATTCAATTGGTGAAATTCAAGCTAGGAATTTTGTTTGGAACTTTGGATGTTGTGTTGCTTCTACGAGTTTATTATTTCTTAAAAAGTAAGGTGGATAACGTCGAGTGTTTGGTAATTTCTCTTTGGGTTGTAGACTTGTAGCAAAGACGGTCTTATGGGTTGGTTTTGGTGTTTTGGATGTTTGAGGTGTTGTTTAGTGGTCTCTATTATTTCGTCTATTGTTCATATAGGCTATGTTTGATGCAAAGTAAAGTAAAATAAAAAAGACATGTTTGGAAAGAAAAAATAAAGCTTTTAATTTCCAGGAAAAACTCTTATAAAACACCAATAATGTAGTGTTCGATAAGAATTGGAGTTTTTGATCACACATAATTATTTTTTATCCTATAACTAATTATAAAACTATAATTTTTAATTAATATTAATGTTGTTTTATGTAATTCAATACTAAAAGTTACAGCTAACTACTTTTACAAAAGATATTTATAAAACTAAAAGTTCTAGCTCACTACTAAAAGCTCTATTTCTATTAACAACTAGAAGTTATAGATAGTTTTGTCAATCATACCCATAATATATCAACATTAAAAAAAAAAAAAAGATGATTAAAATCAACACGTGTGAAAAATAGATATTCTATTTCTAGATGGAATTTAGTTGGTCACATAAGAAGAGGCAGGTTATGTTTTCATGGATTCTAAAAATGTACTAAACTTCATTTATTTAAAGTACAACACCTAAATAATAACGTGTATAATATTTTTCCGTTCACATGAATTTGGAATCTATAGTTTCTAAAGAGTATAGTCTGTATAAATTAAATAGTAACATCAATAAACCAAGTTGAAACCATACAAGAATCAGTCAACTGTTTAGATACTCGGTTCTAATTACGACAATATAACTAAATCTTGATCGAATCTTATTTTCAAAACCAGATTTTTTTGTTTTTTTGTTTTTGCGTTCGAGTTGAGCTTATCATTGTCGGTTTCTTGGTTTTTAAAATAAAATCATTTTGGTTCGGCCCTAATCAGGTCTAGATTGGTACCATTTATCTATAGTGCAAGGCGTATTTATATAATATATATATGTCTAATCTCGATTACAGATTATGGGCCAAGCCCATTAAGGTATTGGATCTGGATCTTTCAGTAGTCATTTTTCTATAATGCAAAATTTACATGAAATACATGTCCAGCTATTTGCCTATTTTTGAAAATCTATAATCTTAATTGTCTTTTTTCCAAAAATTGCAAAGAAATACCAATTTAACTGAGTAAGACTTTACCAAACCAGTAGTACTTTAGTCCTCTCTAAATTTTTACAAGAACTCGTTGAATAATGTTAAGTTTGAGGATATAAAAATGAACACCAACGGTTCGGAAATTTTGCTTTATGTTTATCTTAAAATATTAATAATGTTAATAGAGCATGTTAATTTTGTATTTCAAAATTTCTTATCTAGTATTGCTTTTATACAAAGATTATAATTCACAAAAAGTTTATAACACTGGATTTTCGTTTGGCGCATTAAAGGTTATGCTCAGCGCATGTGGGAGCGCTACCTCTTTTCTTGGTGCGAGGAAGGGTTCGCTAAACGTATACGGGAAAGCTTGGCGTGGGATTTCTCGTTTCCTCTCACTTAAACATGATTTGCATTCAATTTCACTACCAATTTCAATTTTTCGTATAAATTCGGACGATCCAAACACCACCTAAAAATTCATTTAACTAAGTTTACTCCAATCCTTTAACTTATCTAACCCAAAGTCATACTAATTGATTATCCATATATTATGCTCCCATATATCTACTTATCTGTTAATGTAATAAATAAGAATGTGAACATTGAAATGTTATTCAAATTCGTTTTTATATTCATAGCATTGGAATCATAGGATCTTACTAAAGTACTATAATATTTAGTATATGTGTGTTATAAATTATGTGAAGAAATAGTTTGAAGTCAAATAAATAAATATTTCAAATTTCAAATGTTATAAAGTTAATTCATTACAAGTCATGAGGACTTGATTTAATTAATTACAGTTATTATTTTTAAAGTGAATTGAAATGCTTGAGTTCATTAAATATACATTTATGGGTAAAGTATTTACCCATTACCTAATTTTTTAAACAAAGTTAAGTTATTAACTTATTTATAGTTTTTCTAAGTTTTATATTTGAGTCTACGTAACTAAGAGCATATGATGATTATAAGATCCAATATGTCATATATCTGATCAATACGTTTTCAGTGATCAAGATCAATAAATCATAATATTGAGATCATAATAATCATGTTAATATATATCTTCCGAACGTTTAATCGTTTTATTTGGTAGCCGTGTGTAATATGATATATTATTAACTCTACGGTTTGTTTCTTATCAAATACTTTTTCAAATAAATCAAATTTTAAGTATAGCTAGTCGTATAGATATACTTCATTAGTGTTTTGATTCTAGATATATAAGTATCGATTTCAATAAATAAGATACTCTATATTGTATTTTATTGATGATACATCATATAAATAAAATATAGATATATATAGTTAGAATGGAGACTAATAGACAAACGAATCTAAAGTCATCAAATAATATCAGACACTTTATTTTTATTAAATATAAAAAACTCGAACTGGTATAATAATATGGTTTTCTTATGTTATTTAATGCTTTAATTAATAACTTACAAAACTCATATAAATAGACAAGAAATTATATGGTGTCGTTTGGTTTGGAGGATTTCAACAACTCAATTAGGATTTGGATTTAGAAATCAACTCATGACATGTTTGGATAAAAACTAAATACTAAACTATGACCGGCCATCATATTAGCAAATAAACGTATTCCTAAGCTTATTCATTTAGTATTTCATATTACTCACTTCTTCTCATTTCATAATCCATCTATCCCCCTAATGATTTTAAAATCCTATTATTTTGGAATCCATCATTTTAAATTCATGCAATTCAAACGACACCTAAGGTGCCGTTTGGTTTGAAGGATTTAAACAACTCATTTAAGATTTGGGGATTTAGAAATCAACTCATGACATGTTTGGATAAAAACTAAAAAGAAAGGATTTGCTTCATTTAGTATTTCATATTACTCACTTCTTCTCATTTCATAATCCATCTATCCCCTAATGATTTTAAAATCCTATTATTTTGGAATCTATCATTTTAAATTCATGCAATTCAAACGACACCTAAGTATTGTCGTGCTTATTACATATACATCTTGGTTAATAGTTTAATCTGCCTCTTGTCAATTTCTATCCATCCCTCACGTCTTTCATTCTAACCTTGTAACCTGCCTCCTACGTTTACTCTTTCTAATTCTATGACCTTTCACTTCCCTTATTTATTCGGGAGAATTTCATATATATACTTGTAAACTTTAAATATTACGCATGTATCTTTGTAAAAAATCTTATTACATATATATCATTCTAAACCTTTAAATATCACATATATATCCAAACTACTGTTTTAAATTTAATTACATCATTCAAAAAAATATAAAATATTATTTCTTAATTAATTTATTATTGAATTAAATTAAAAAAATAATATTTCTTTATTTTTGTAATTTATTTTTGTTGGGATTTAAGAGGGTAGTTTAGGTATTCAAATTTTTTTTTAAATGATAAAATAAATTTATAATAACCATTTGGATATATACGTGAGATTTAAAAGGATATATATTTAATAAGGAATTTTGCAAAGATATATGCACAATATTTAAAGTTTACAATGATATATATGAAATTCTTCCTATTTATTTATTTTAATAAATTTAAGTATTATATCAATTTAATTCATGTTCATTCTGCATTTTGACTTGTAGGGTACCCTTTTTTTTTAATGATTTAATATAGTTACTTTGTTAAGGGCTTTCCAAACAAGCAGAAGTATGTAGTTGAGGTCGATTTACCGATTAAAGTTTTATTTGAACTATTGTTATATTTAAATAATTTAACAATCACCTACGTACACTTGTTAACATAGACGACTTGCTTATTGTAGTACTTATTAAATGATTTTTGCCTTTGATAATCACAATACCTTGTAACAACTTGTAAACGAAGTTGAATTTGAATTCGATGGAGTCACTTTGTGATTTGTAGAGAATTCTTCTATTAAGATTTTAAACTAATTTATCTATATAATGCATAACAAATCTCCCTTCAAGTATATATATTGTAACAAGATTTGTATGATTCAAAAGATTCATAAAAGTGTTTGCAACATAGTTCACAATATTCAAAAGATTCATAACAGTGTATGTAACAAAATTCATAAGCTTCAACATAGATCCGGCATATTTATAGGATTCAACAAACTTCATAGAATACAACAAGATTCATAGGTTAATAGAAGACTTTGTTGGAATCTGCAAGAATATTCATAAAATTCAAAGCCATTTAATTTTGTAATTATTACAATGTTCACAACAAATATAGTGTTCACAAAAGGTCATTTGTGTTTATAGGGGTGGGTTCAATGGAGAACCTCTATGCATCGAAGAAACTTGGAGAACCACAATGCATCGCTAGAAAATCGTAATATATCACGTGGACGTCGATGCATGGAGGTTCTCCATTGAACCCCACTGTGTGTGTATGTATGTTGGGTTCACGTGAGTACCATTAGTTATGCAGAGTACCGGCGGTACCTCGATTAAAATCGTTTTTTGAGATTTTTTTTCATAATCATCTTTAAATGAATAATACAAGACCACTTGTAAAAAAATCACAAATAAATTGCACAGTTGTAAACGTATGTTCACACTAAGCATGTTCACATAAAATTTTTCACGTTCACGTGATTTTTTAGATGCTAAAAAGTGTGAATTATGTAATTTTTTTTACAAATAGCCTAATATTATTTGTATCTAAATGAATATGAAAAACTTTTTTTTAAAAAAAAAAAAAAACTTTTTTTCGAAGAATGTTCACATATGAAACCATTTTGTTCACAGGTAGTCACAGTATATATGTGTGTGTGAGAGAGATATATTGGTTCTACATCTAAAAAATATATTAACATATAGTTTGTTTATTTTAAATGAAACAATTGTAGTCTATGTTCAAAAACTTTTTCTCATTTTCTTTAACTTTTTCAAGATCTACCAACACATTACCCTAAAAGTTACCAAAAAAGTCAATGTGCAATATAATGTGGGCGTGGACTTTTGGGTCCAAGCTCTTAACTCACCGAACCCAATGTGTCGGTGTGAAGTGTGAACCAACATGGAGGATTGGAGGTCCGTTTAAAAGAACTAAATACATACAATCAAAGAAGTTCTCACTGAAGTTTGTGGGTGTCATTTCAATCAAGAGTTTGAAACAAGGATTGGGTTTTATGAATATGCCATGTGCCGAACATGGGGTTTATGTCAATTGAAATTATATAGAAAAATGATGGACCCCATTTCCATCATTATTGGAATTGAAGGGGGGTGATATGAAACTTTATCCTATTTTGTCTACAAGTTACAAAAATAATCCACCACCAACACCATATGTCAAGGGCACATGCCATCCAATAATATTTGTCATGATGCCATATCATCTTGCTACTTATGTAAGTTGATTACCTTTTTTTTTTTTTTTTTTTTTTTTTTTTTTTTTTTTAAATTTAAACTAAGAGGAACAGTTAACCAATTCTTGGAAACGTTTTGATGATATTTATTCTTTGGCTAACACAATTTTCACCCTTTTAATTAGGCTTCTATTTCAAAATTTCCAAATCTTTCTACTTTTCTTATTTGATGTTCTTAGCATGAATGGTGTAAAAGCAAATATTAACAACAATCATGTGTTATCTTGAATAATGCAGGTATATAAAATCTTGATTTTTTTTTTCTTTTATCTACTTAGGTTTGTCTATAATTTGTTTAAACTCTTCTAACACGATTCTATCTCTCAATGACACAAATACACACACATACACATAATGATTTTATATTTTTTCAATTTTTTTTGAATATTCACCACTGAATATTCGACATTGACTAGTCAACATTGAATCATCTGAACTTTATATAATCATCATCGAATATATGTTAAAATTTGAGCATTCAACATCAAATATATGGTCCTACGGTTTTGCACCAAATTTAGGTTCTTTAATGATCCCAACCATGTGTGTGTGTATGTGTGCGCGCGTGTATAAAGTTAACGAGCTACGCTTAGATTGCTTACAGTGCTAACAATGTAACTTGTATTGCAAATTATACGTATTTTATAAGATAATGATTTCTTAATTTGACCTACTAACAATGCATTTTCATATGCAATTATGTATTTCATACTTGTTTCCTTCACATGTACAATAGGTGACATGAAAAAGAAGATGCATTTTACTTAACATACAAGGATATGATGTTGCTAATGCTAGCTAGCTAGGTCCATGGTTTGTGGTAACTTTAATATAATTTTATTATAAGTAGCAAAGTGATTTTTGAATTTATAGTCAAAAAGCTAAAAAAATATTGCAGGCATTGAGTGGCTAAAAGGGAATTCAATCAACCTCCTTGATTCGGGAGGATGCTCGCTCACACTTGAAATCATCATATCTTCTTTATGCTTATTGCTTCCCCTTTTAACCTTTTTATTCATGA
This sequence comes from Centrapalus pauciflorus, assembly GCA_020465985.1. Classification (NCBI taxonomy): domain Eukaryota; kingdom Viridiplantae; phylum Streptophyta; class Magnoliopsida; order Asterales; family Asteraceae; genus Centrapalus; species Centrapalus pauciflorus. Next base: position 393,749 of record JAANYP010000582.1, on the reverse strand, counting down.
TATGTCTTGCTTTACCCATGGGTCAAATTTTATGAAATTAATTCAAATATTACTTGACTTGTTTTATAGATATTTGAAATTTTATCCTTGTTTCTTAGAAACATTTCACAATTTAATTAATCTTTAAGCTATTTTATTGAATTATATAAAGTTCAGTGTCAACAGTTCACTTTATAGTTTAGAGTAATAAACTTTGAACATAAACTTACAAAATAAATAATATGAAGAAGGGTTTATGTAGGATTTATCGGTCATAAATCACCATAAAATTTTAAAACAACCCATATCATCTCGTCAGAAATACATAGAAATAGATTTTGATAAATGGTTAATATTAAAAAACCCAATCAACGATTCTATTTTTCAATTAAGTTTCTAAACATTTTTTCAATTGCTTAAGTCTCTAAACTATATTTGTATTATTCAAAAATATATATTATTTATAGGCTACCGAAGTACCTAATAAAATACAATTGATAAAACAAAAAAGTAAAGAGAGAGACAGAGAGAGTATTTAATGTATTTTTTTTTATCATATTTCAATTACTAAATTTTTATCCATACCAAGGAGATTATTATACTATAAAAATTGTCTCACTTAATTCATTGGTTGATCATATTATCAGTTTTACAAACTAAAAAATAATCTAGTGTCAGATGTGATATCTCAATAAATGACGTATCAATTAATTAAGTAAATATGACATCAATTTAATGTTTTTGATAAACCATATACTATAAGCCTTTTGCTATCAGTCGATCTTATTTCATTTAATTAGTTGACAATTCATATATAAAATTCCACATTTGGTGACTAATCAAATTCTAACATGTAAATCTTCTATTCAGTCGGCTTCGATATTAAAGATGAATTTCAAGCAAATTTGTTTTCTAGGTTAAAATTCAGGGCTAATTGTAAGTCTATGTTGTGGGCTTGTGGCCTTTATGGTATTCTTACCCAATTTCTTTGTTGTAATCTTTTAGCTACTGTTTTCGTTTGCTAGCTTCTTGCTAGTATTTTCTTTAATATATTCAAAATTTCGGGTTTTGGGGGTGATGACAATGCCGAAGCTTCCAGTTCGTTATCTTTTTGTTGTTCAAAAAAATAAATGGTAACCTAATGACCTAATCGAGACAAATATTATTATACATAATAATCAACTTTGTATGTAAAGAAATTCAGTAACTAAAATAAAACATATGAAAAGCACATTGAATGATATTCAACAACATAATCCCAATAAATAATTATTAATATTGGACGGATCATAAAGTTATAATAACTTAATTAAATGATACGAAAAGATATATTCCCTCCGTCGCAATTTAAATGCCCATATATCTATTTTAAATTGTCTCAAAATAAATGTTCACTTTCAAAAATGGATTACAATAACGTATAAAATTCCAATAATAACATTATGTTTAAAATGTAGATATCTTTTTTTTAAAATTGATAAAATAAATAAATAAGGACAAAGTTGTCATTTAAGGATAAAGTTGAACAATAATTCCCTTTTTTTTTAAACTGTGTATTTTTGTCCAGTAGACATTTAAAATGGGACGGAGGGAGTAGTAATTTATAGGTGAAAAACTAAAAATTACTAATAAAGCATAACCTTTTTATAATTTTACAAAAACAATTATTAGTCGTAACGAGTTTGTCTAAAAAAGTCGATTACATTTAGTAAATTAGTAAGTGATAAAAAAGAATGCTAAAATACTATTCAAATCTATATATTGAAAAACATACATCAATCTTGTACATGTTTTGTAATTTCTTTGTGAAGACGAGAGTTGATAAGATTTGACATTTTGTCTCCTGAAGATAGTGATGTCACTAAAAACTTGTCTAACCACAATCTGCGTTGAACACCATATTCATTATTCATTTGCAACTCTGATGAGAAGAAACCAGAAAGTTGATTATCTTAGAGAAATATGGTAGTGAAACATAAACGAACATGGGAATCACTTTAATGTACATGTTATTGTGAATCTCACTTTCCGATAACAACAATTTGTTGTCACTAAATAACCAAATTTTGTCATGGGATAATACACAACAAAAATGCATTAGTTCCATACTGATAAATTTGTTTGTATATATATTGCTTTCCCAACGAAATCAAGTGGTGAAGATTCGTTAACTTCCAATTCAACCGACTAAAGAGGTTGAAACCGTTGTTCTCTTAATAGCGCTCTTGTCTTAATAGCATCAAAGTTGTTAAGACAACAGTTTTCACTACCAATACCCGAATCTTAACAGTATTAAAGTTGTTAAGACAACAGTTTGTCTTATCTTAAGAGCAACAAAACTGTTAAGACAGCTTATCTTAACGTCAACAGAGCTCTTAAGATAGCAGAAAGTTGAAAAGTTGTTAAGCTTATCTTAACAACAACAAATCACTTTAGAAATTCATATTTGTTTTCGGTTAGTTGCCCCTTAACCTCTACTTTAGCGCCCGGGTCTTGAGTTTGGTCAAACTTATATGAATGTGCTTTTCGCACCTCCCAAACTCGTTCTAGTTACAACCAAAGTCAATTAATTTGGTTAACAAATTACACTAAAATAATTACATTCCTATCCCATTTATTGTAATCTAATAGTAGCAACGATATACAAACAAATCATTCATATATGGGTTGATGTCGTATAATATCAACATAATTTTTTAAATGTATCATATGATACATGAACTTTTTTTCTTAAGTATATGATATATGTAATTTGGTTTATCAGTTAAATACAGTACATTTCTACATAGTCTAGCTTTCTATTTGTATGTAAACAGGACTCTATGTAGGTTATACCATATTAAAATAGAAAATTAAAGTACATGTATTATAGGTGTAATAAAAAAAGTTCATGTATCATATCAATGCATTTGAAAAAATACGTAGTAAAAGTTGTTGTATCTCCCTATTGTTTGGTGCATTTGGTGTTTTAATGTGTTGTCAAAAAATTTTCTAAGAAAAAATTCATTGTTTTATCGGGGTGGCAATTTCAACCCGACGAGCGGGATGGTCAAAATGACGTATAGTTAAAAACTAATAAGGTAAAACACACTTATTTTAAAAGTGAAATTTTAGAAAATGATTCATCAAACAAATAATTTTTTTGAAAAAAAGTAATATTATGTTAATCTTTTGTCTTTTGGTCGTCGACCCATTCGACCCGTTTGCTTGAAGAGACTGTAATCGTTACACGTATTGATTTGGTTTGGTTCATATCATGTTAGGTTTCATCCATATTAACACCCCTAACTTAATAATGGAAATTAATTATTATATGTTCAAACTGGGATGTGTTTGGTTCATAGTACATCTATCATAAAGGTGCAATTTAGACTCATATTTATCAAGAATTGTACAGATAATTAATATAAAATATCTAAACATGTTTCTTTTGTTAGAAAAAGAAAACTAAAGATTGTTGTAGGGGTGGGGTGGGGTCGGGTCGGGTCTCTGTTTCGAATTTGAAAAAATGGGCAAGTATGCATGTTGTATTTGGGGCCACAAATTAAAAGGTTGATAGATAAAGGGGTCTCAATTTTATTAGAGGGTTACGTGTTAGCAAAGAAGCAAACTTTATTGCCATAATAATTAGAACCATGCTTCTCTTTCATTTTCGTTGAATATCTTTTCATATCATGAAATTAGCATTTAACAACACCATTTTCTGATTTATACAAAAATCTTTAAAATTTTACTAATTGTTTTTAACAAACACTCTCAAACGAATATAAAAAAAAGAAGGAATTGTACGTTGAGGCCTTATAACCTTTTAAGATATTGTCTTCCATTAAGTCGGAATTCTGAGTTTGGGTGTGTTAGTTTTTGTTTTTATGTTGCCATTTTGATATTTTCTATTTTTAAAATGGACACTTTGATTGGTTTTTAGTGTTTTAATTGGATAGGTTCGTTTATTCTAGCTTCGTATCTTCTAGCTAGTTGGTTTTACTTTAATTATAAGAACATATAATTTTTATAGAGTTTTTAACACAAATATTGTCATTTAAAAAAATAATTAATAGAACATAGTCATTTCAAATTTATGTACCTAAACATAGCAGGTTTTATATTTTATTATTTTTGTAAGTTAAAAATATAATTGACAAAGCTATGTTTAATGTTTACATCCTTCTCATCGGAAATTGCTTCTTCATCATATCCACCCTTCCACACTTATCTCCATAAATTTGCTACTTACAAGATCCTTTGCCGATCGTATTTCCCTGTCGAGCATCTTGCCTCTTGACTCGTAAATGCAGGCGAACGCCATCCAAACATATTGAAATGTTGATTGATAAATTATGAAACACATATAATGTTTGTCTATGTTTTTTTTTTTGTCTTACTACGAACATATATAGGAACAAAACAATATATAGAAGATGATGAAGATGAGGTCGTTGATATAATTTTTATTCCAGATTTAGGTGACGAAGTGAGGTGAGATGAAGGTTGTCGGTGGTAGACTGGTAGTGGAAGTGTGGGTTTCCTACCTTGACAAAGACGGTGATTCAATGAAAATGGTAGTCATTCACTACAAGAATTAGTGGTAATAGAGGCGACAGGCATTAGGGGCGAAAACTAGTATTAGAGGCGACCGAAAGAAGAATAATGTTTAATAACGCTTTAAAATTATAGTAATAATGTTTAAAAGAAGAATGATTTTAAGGCTATAAAGTTATTAAATATTTAAAACAATGATTTGGTAAATAAATTTAAAAGTACTTTGGAGAATAAAATTTAAAAACACTATGATTAGGAAGAACACTCAATTTTTGGATGGTTAGAGGAATTAAATAGTAAATACTTCAAAATAGCCAAATAGGGACGTAAAACAATGACTTATGGAGTTACGGTATATAAGCAAAAGGGTTAATCTTAGAAAGAATAAATTTATTATGATTAAGTCATTGAAAATTTTTATTATTATATAGATCTTTTGACATTTTTTTGTAGATTATTAACTAGTAAATGATATGGAGAGTTAAAAAAGTCTAGTAAAAATATTTATATATAATATAAATTCATATCATACTATACTTTAAATGCATATTCGGGATTTGGGGCTGTGCTAGAGTTATAACAACTGACAATGTAAATGATTCAATACCTAACATCAATTAAAATATTAAATACATGAAGTATAATTCTGATTTATTGATTTTTAATTTTTAATTTAACTTAAACCTTATTTGTTTAGTTTTAATAAACTACTAAAACGTTATTTTACTTTTAAAGACTTCTTATTAATTATATTAAAAAGTAATTTTAAAAAAAACAACATTTACATGATAAAAAATATAACTATTATTATCAACAATATGCATCTATTTTCTTACATTTATTGGAGATTCATAAAAGTAATAGTACCAATTTTGATAGAAGATCTTCAATTTTATTTATTATCGTTGCATGTGTTAGACTAGAATTTTTTTTAATCATACGTATATTTGGAAAAAATAGTTGTGATCAAATTATTATCTTTTTTATAAGAATGTTTCATAAAAACAACAAAAACTATTAAAAAATGTTCATTCTAGTATGTATTTTTAAGTGATCAATTTTATTGCAATGAGTTAAGCGGTTTCATTTGTATAAAAATTTCACATGTCGTAATGTGTAAACACATTTTTTATGATTATTTATCAAAAAACTGACAATAAGATTATAAAAAAGAAATCAAAATAGAAATTAACTAATAGGATAACAAAATAAATGAAGTTAGATTTCAAACTATTTCACGACAACAAATATATTGTCCCCTTTTGTCGGCTTCCATTTTCTTGGTGTTTCTATCTTACATAGTTTACATGTATGGAACAAAGTTTTACTTTTTAACGCATATTTAAGACATGACAATTGAAAATTTTAGATTTTTTTTCATGTCTATTTGGTGTTACACATGTTCTTATATGATGCATCATGATACGTGATAGGTAATTGTTCATAAGCTGGATCAACAAGAGGACTGATTGATCAAAGTTCATATCGAATCATGCTTGACGTATCTTCTCCAACCAGTATTTTATTTGGTAGCTTTAGGCTTTTCAAGTTATTATTATAACAATTAGGATTTAAACCATTCATAGACTTAAGTTTTGTAATTGAGAATCTTGTCAAAAGATTGAACTTTCATTTATGGTAATATATTCCATTCTTATTTTCTTGTTGTAATTGTTTTTATTATTTTTCATTTTTAAAAAAGATTACACTCGAATGATGTATGCAATATAAAAAAAACTAAAAGGTACGTGCCATTAAAAGTACCATAAAATGATTAATTTTAACAAATTATATAGCGACATAAAATGTGTGTCACAAAGATATTCTCTTTAATGTGACAATTAAAAGTGTCACTAAAAGCATATTCATAGCCTTAATTTAGGACGTATATAATGACACAAAAATGTGTGCCACAAATTTTTTTTATTTATTGTGGCTAAAAAAAAGTGTCATTAAAACCCAAAAGGGCTGCGGCATAACAAAAACGTGTCACATAGGTTTTTAGTGGTAGCGCTTCTAGTGACACTTTTTTTTTGTGCCGCTGATTATAAAGAAGGTCTTTAGTGACACTTTTCGTATTTTTAGTGACACATTTTCTATGCCACTGAATGTCATTTTTTTGTAGTGTAAAATATAGGATAAATAAATATTTCAGTAAATTAAACATCTATACTTTATAACTCAGCAAATTAAACATTTACACTTAACAAATAAACACTTAAAATGAGAAATACAAATTTTTATACCTAGATAGAGAGAGAGAGAGAAAGAGAGAGAGGCTAGATAGAGAGAGAGAGACCGACAGAAGGCCAGAATTCCAGAAACGTGGTCGTCTCTCGTCTGTCGTCGGTGATGTCAGCTGCATCGTCGTCGGTCGTCGTCGAGACAAAGAACTCAGAAACGCTGAAGGCCGAAGCAGTGAAGACGTGAAACGTGGCTGAACTCAATGAACTTATGAAAGCGATTAAGAGTTTTTCTAAGGTTTGGGCTGTATTTTTGTGGGCTTTTTATAAAATCTTTTGAGTTGATTATTTATTTTTGTTTTTATTTTTTGTTGGGCATTATTTTCTTTTAATTTTTTATGATTAGAACTCAGTAATATTTCAATAAATTTGAATAATAAAAACAACAAGTATGAAGTAGATTTGTTTATAATGGTTTTATAAATTTTTCGTAGGTGTCACTAAAAAAAAAATCCTAGATGTCACTTGAGTTTTTGATACATACGTATATCAGTATTTTGAAAATTTATCGGTGTCGAGTGACACCCGTAAATTCATACTAGGTCCGCCCATGTTGCTAGATGTTTGATTATCTTAATCAAGTAAGAGTTTGCACAATATTCTGTTCATTCGTCTTTTGACGGGATATGTTAGATATTGTACATGGTTGTCTATAGGCATTCGTGGTTGTTTCCTTTTCTTGTGGTTTTATATTTCTTTTTTTTAAATAAATATATTAATTTTCTTTTTGAAAAAATATACGATTCCAGTAAACGAAATAGCCTTTTTTATAAGGTATATTGATTGATGTGTGAAGAGTGTAGAAGGTGGTGGGTGTGAGAATTTATTTCGGAAAAAGGTACATAAAAATAATCTATGTTTGAAGGGTATGAAATATACATGATTTATTATGTAAAAAACCAACATGTTTTTACGTTTTTTGCGTTTTCGTTCATTCATATTATTTTTTTCCATAAAAAACCTCGAGTTATTTTTTTCTTTTTGGTTTAGTAAAATTTGGACATTAGACCCCGGTTATAATTTATGAACCAGGTTTTTAAAAACTGAAAACCGGATTCTAATGTCTAAGTTTCACTAAACAAAAAAAAATATTAAATTGATGACTTTGATGGAAAAATAAAATAAAATAAAATGAAGAGACCAAAACGCATAAAACATGAAAACATGTTGGTTTTTTTAATAATTAACCAAAATATACATGAATTATGAAACATATTCGGCTATTCCTATTCAAATATACAACGTGGATGCCTCACACTTGCCCTAGCCCATAACAAATAACCATGGCTCCACTATGTCTACTCTCTGCCCCTTTTCTTTAATAATTTTTTTTATTCTCTTTTCTAAATAACATAGTATATATGTGTGTATATACCTTTTATTAAGGAGAGTTGTGAGGAGGAGCATGTAAAAGCATTCAAAATCCACCAAGAGGCTACAATTAAGTTGAGTTGAAGTTAAGAATAATTAAATTAATTATTACAAGTCGACTTGGTTTTTATAAGTCAATAAATAATAGTAATAATAAAAGAGATTATTAAAAGTTATGGTAGAAATAGAATAATTTAAGAATTTAGGATGAAGTGAATTAGGAATTAATTTAGAATTCTTGTAGAATGTGTAATGAATGCTGCTGCATATTTTTAGAGTCAAATTGACAGCACACCCACCATTAACGAAGACTTTTTGGTCATTTCATGCCTCCGATCCTATTTTCTTGCCAACATTAACTCTTCATTTATATACATCCCTTTTTTAATAACACTCAATTTTCACCATTTTACTACTTATATGTGATGTTACGAACGAGTTTTTTTTTTTTAAAATTATCAACTAGTATTTTTTTAATGCTACTTATATTCTTATCTATTTATTTTATGCTACCAATTAAATGGAAAATCGCTAGACCATAACTCCTGTGAGTTTTAATGATCTCCTCAAAATTTATAAAATTATTTATACAATCTATATCTTTTCTTAAAGGCAGAATATTATAGCAAACAAAACTCGAACAAGAATTCTGCAAGGAGCATGTAGAATCAACAAACAAGCTAACGAAAAACAAACACGACTCGTACAAAAGCCACCTGAAACGAAAACCCAAAAGCAAACACCCAACTCAAAAAAACATAAACCCGAAAGCCCAATTGAAAGAAGATTTATGTCACCGAAACTTTGTCAAGTAAAACGCACTCAATTGAACATCAAATCGAGTAAGAGGCAAAGAAGTCATGCTCTCTGAAAAAAGACTTCAAGTTTCTTGAATTTCATATCAAATTATATAAGGAAGACCATAATACAACTTGCTAGATAACCTTCTGATCGGGAAAAAATTCGGCTTACCATCATGAACAATAAAGTCCCTAAGGGAGATCTGAGAAGGAAAATAGAAATCCCTCCACGAGAATATGTAACTCCAAATGGTCACACTTTCAGGACCAATGCTGCCTCCTCACCACATCAAAGACAAAGGATCGAACTAATATCAACAAACTTCTCCGCATGGAGTTCACAAATCGGAAGACGTTTTTATGAAGCCTCCAAATAAAGACACAAACCTTCTTCGGAATCCACTTATTCCACACGGAACTTGTACCTATATGTAGCAATAAAGTTTAGAGTTTTAGATTCAATAATGTCTTTCAACTACTTGACCGAAAACAACCCCTTTCCATCGTTGCTAAACCACCAAGATTAGCAAGTTCATCTAGCGTTGCCTCTAGGGACACTAATTAAAACTTTTTGAGTTTGCATAATTAAGCTTAAGATATTTAGAAGACGTTTGACTCGTATAATGAAATCTGAAAAAAAAAAAATTAATTTATAGTATATAAACAGTTAATTGGTTGAGGTATATAATGATTTTAATCAATGCTAGCTAACGTTGTTAATAGTATGGAATCTGAAGTAAGGGAAGAAGGTGGAGATATATAGTCCATACTTCATACATCAAATAATTTGAGATCTCGAATTTTTGAATCTTCCTTGAACATAGCTACTACATCGTGGTGACTAAGTTTGAACATGGCTTAATTGCTAAACAAGTCGGAACTCATTTTAGTTCAACTTTTGACAGTCATTCATTTTAAATGTTTAGTATCATGTGTGCTTTAGTTATTCGTTTAAGGAGGCGTTTGATTTTATTTACTAAGAATTATTATTAGATTATTATGTTATAGTAACACAAATAATATATTTTAAATGTTTGAATGCATTGTTCGATAATTGATCAAGACAAATCTAGTTTAAGGACATAAACAATTAAATAAGAGTTGATTTAATCACGAAAATAAAAATAAAATTATTGGGTTTTTCAATATTAAAAAAAAATATCTAAAACACTAAAAATACGAGTTTCATAAAAATAATACAGTGATAAAAATCAAAAATTTATACCGAGAGGAAATGTTTTTTTTGTTTTTTTTTGTTTTTATATTATATAGTAATATAATATGATTAAATATATAATCTCCTACTATATTTTCCAACATATTTTAGCTTTGAAAGTGCATATCATCCCCACTGATAAGTGGGGAGAGAGAAACAGAGAGACCCCTTATGCTTTCTTCATAGAAATGCCTTCTTCAAATCTCTCTCTTCTATTAACACTTCTACTGGTTTCCACCGACGCCATTTCCGCCACCACCTCCACCTTCAAAGAAGCACCCAAATTCTACAACTCCCCAAACTGCCCTTCCGCCGACCTCCACATCTGCTCTACCAATGCCGTCCACGTCGCTATGACCCTCGACGCCGCCTACCTCCGCGGATCCATGGCTGCCATCTTCTCCGTCCTCCAACATTCCACCTGCCCGGAAAACATCCGCTTCCATTTCGTAGCCTCCGCCTCCGCACACACCGACAACATACACCTCACTATCTCCACCTCCTTCCCTTATCTCCGCTTCAACGTCTACCGGTTTGACGACTCCGCTGTCTTAGGCCTCATCTCCACATCCATCCGCTCAGCCCTCGACTGCCCGTTAAACTACGCCAGAAACTACCTCGCCGATCTCCTTCCAACATGTGTTAACAAAGTCGTTTACCTCGACTCCGATCTCGTACTTGTGGATGACATTGCGAAACTCGCTGACACCCCATTCGGCAATGAAAACGTCCTCGCTGCACCAGAATACTGTAACGCGAACTTCACCTCTTATTTCACGCCGACGTTTTGGTCGAACCCTTCACTCTCAATCACATTCGCTGACCGGAAAGCATGCTACTTTAACACTGGCGTAATGGTGATCGATCTTGAAAGATGGCGAAATGGAGATTACACTAGAAAGATTATAGAATGGATGGAGCTTCAGAAAAGAATGAGGATTTACGAACTGGGATCTTTACCTCCATTTTTACTAGTGTTCGCCGGGAACATAGCTCCGGTGGATCACAGATGGAACCAACATGGATTAGGTGGTGATAATTTTCAAGGTCTTTGCCGGGATTTGCATCCGGGACCGGTGAGTTTACTGCATTGGAGTGGAAAAGGGAAGCCTTGGGTTAGATTAGATGGGAATAGAGCTTGTCCCATGGATGCACTTTGGGCGCCATATGATCTTTTGCAAACTCCAAATGTTCTTGAATCTTGATCCAGGTACAAAAGAATTTTCCAACAATTTTCCCCAAATCATAAAATCAAAATTTATACACCCATCAATATATATATATATACATATACATGTGTATCTTCGATCCATCAACGACTCTAATGCGTCGTTTGATGATAGTCGATCGAGATGATATATATATATATATATATATATATATATATATATATATACTTGATCGATCGATCACTGTACTTTTTGGGGAAAGAACGTTGTATGTAAATTGTTACGGCACTATAGATATAAATATATACAAGTACTAGATTTCGATCTTTTTACTAGTATAGTACTTAAACGATATCAAATATAAGATATTTTGTTCATCATATCGATCTTATGATAAACATATTTGAGCAACATGGTTTGTCAGTTTGAGTTAAATTAAGCTAGTTATATAAAATTTAGATGCGGGTTTAGCTGAGCTAATTTTTATGAAAGATGATTGTATTTATTCAAATATGTGTGACGATGAATTTAGATCTGCTCTTTTGATCTAGTAAAACGTCTGAATATAATGATCAAGAAGGAAATAAATCAATGGTAGTACCGACAGAAGAATTCTCGAGCTGATTAATGCATTTGAAAATGGAGGGCAATTAGAATGTTATGTTCATATCTTATTTAAATCGAAAATTGAAGTTGAATGTTTTTTTTTTTCCTTTCTTTAAAAGAAAAAAGTTTTAACCCGTATATGACTATATGTTTATGTAGCTTTTATTTTCACAAATAGGTAATAAACTAATAATTAAAAACTTAATAATATTGGTTCTTTCGATCAGTTATGGATCTAGTCATTTGACAAGTAACGAATTCCAGGACAACCAATAATAAACTTGTGAATATTTAGTTAAAAAATAAATGAATATCCAAATGAATAAAAGTAATATTCAAAGGTTTGATTACGTAAATTGAATGAATATTCAAAAATAAATATAACTAGTGGTGGGTTCAATGAAGAACCTTAATGCATCGAAAAACCTTGGAGAACCACAATGCATCGCTACAATATCGTAGTGCATCATGCAGGAAGTCGATGTATCACACGTGAATTTGATGCATCACGTGGAAATAATGATGCATCACGCAGGAATTGTGATGCATTTAGGTGGTGCATAAAGGTTCTTCGATTTTCTTCGATGCATGAAGGTTCTCTATTGAACCCCTCAATATAACTATATATTTTTCAGTTTAAAAAAATATTATATGATAACTTATATATTTATAAGAAAATTCGTACATTAGTAGTTAATACACATTCCAAATCTTGAAATTTTGGTGGGAAAGGACAAAGGTAATTATGCCTATTATTTTCTTCATTTGTCATAACCTAAATAATTTAAATTCAAGAAAGTTTTATTTTTGTTCAAAATTAATAACATGGGGCCTTGTTCATGTGAAAATGCCGGGTTTGGGTATCGCCCACCAAAGGCCCACTTTCCCGTCGTTTAAATCTCACTGGTTTCTGTTTCTTCATGTAAGGAAAAAAAGTTTTATTCTTCTATATTATTTTTTTTCCTCTTTAAAATCTGAAAAATCATGTCCATAAAAAGATGAATATGGAAGTCTTTAGAATCCATTTGACAATATCTGAACATATGATTTGAGTTCGTACACAGATATTTTGTTATATCGAAATTTTAACCTCATCTTGACAGATCAATTTATCAGTTTTAGCCTAACAAACTTGTTCAGATCCATAATTATTGGCAAAAAGAAAAAAAAGGGTTCGTTTGTTTTTTAAGTGATTAGACGTCTAATGTCTTATTACATCTGTTTAATAAAGAGATGACGTTAAATTTCTATTGACCAAACTAGAGATTAGAGACAATTAATATATTAGATATTAAATCAAACAAGGCCAAAAATACTATTTATCAACTGTTAAGAAAAGGCCACAAATTATCATTTTGTGATAATTTAAATCACTGACTTAAGTTAAATGTTAGAAAGCTCCAATATATTGTCGGTGCTACTTGCTCTTTTCAAAAAGAAGAAAAATATATCATAATGAGCCATAAATAGAGCGAAAGCGAGATGAGAAACAAATCGATATCGAGCTTGAAAGCTATAGTCCACATGGTGAACAAGTTATTGGTGTAAAAGAAGAGATCTCGCAATATACGTTGATACGTTCACATCAATATTTTATGGTTGCAAAAGCATCACAATCTGGTTGCAAATTGTGTTCAACCTTAATTATATTAATTTTAGCACATTTTATTAATAACAAAAAGAAAAGTTTTAATATAAAATATCTTTAGATTACATGGTATCGATCATCAGCAATGATTAGAATGGTTTTATTAGTCTAGAGTCTTGATATGATAAAAAGTAGAAATAATAATAAAATTTATAAATTTGTCAAGAACAAGCGAATGCACATGCATGAAGAAATTATTAAACATTATTAGCACATCATTAAGTTGATTAGTAATTTCATAGCTTCCAATTTTAATCAAAGTTAATAGACACAAGAACAAACAATCCAGTTTAATAAATATAAACGATAAATAAATCAAATTAACAAAAAAGATATAAATATAATTGAATCACATAATCAAAAGTAAACTCCAAAATCATTTCTAAAAGCAAAACTTTTTTTTATCTCTTGAGCAAGAGTTTTTGGTTTCGAGTTTTTAATAAAACTAAAAACATGATGATTTTTGATAAAACACATTTTAGATATGAAAATGTGTTTAAATGTATTATATATATTTTTTATCTTTTTATTTTTTTCACCCCCATTTATCACATTTTAGAGACACCATTGGTGTGACTAGATTAAAAACTAATGACAAAAATCTCAAAAAGGATATTTCAAGTTTACTTGTAATTTTGAAAACTGAAAATTAAACCGAAAACAATGGATTTAAATGACAAAAACTTGTCAAATAAATAGGTCAATTCTTGATCTTTACAAAATTGGAATGATCTATCATTTTTCCATCACCTAGCTAGATCGGTGTCTTTACTGTTAATTATTAATATTGTAAATCTCGTTTTAGGAGTTGTTTATTTCAATTTCGTAATATGTAATCCGAAACACACAATGACGGTGTTGGGTATACATATTCAAACGTGACGGGTGATACTTTTACAAACATATGGATTAAATTTGTAGATAATAAAATAACGAAGGGATGAAATGTTTCTGTTCTTAATGAGGATTCGTTTGTTTCGATGCAAAAGAAGGCACTTCTATGGATCATGAACACAAGTAACGATCTTCACTTCAACTGGAAATTATGAATTACTAATCCAAGAGTGATATCTTCTGATTCTTGATTGTTTGTTTGGTCCATGTAGTTGTTCGTTTGGTTTGTTCCACTTAGATAGTTGTTATGTTCCGTCTGCTCTCTCTCTCTCTCAAAGTTTGTTTCTCTTTGTAGCTCTTTAGTGTTTACCACTTCCGATGGAATGAATAAAATTTGCTTTCGGGAAAAAAAGATTGTCAAGGGGTTTTTGGCCTAATAATTCCAATGTGTTTTTCCAACCAAATATTTGTGGATTTCGCCTAATAATACCAACATTTTTTCTCAAGTAAGGGGGTGTTTGTTTATTTCTTAATGGAATCATTAAGAAGTCATTCAAAGGTAAAATGACCTCTTAATGATTCCATTAAGAGGTAAACAAACATGGCCTAAGTAGTTATGGGTTCAAGTCTTTGTTAAAACAAAAGATAATAATATGAATAAATAATTGCCGATTTGGCGGTATCGATTTTTATTTTATTTTTCGTAAAATAATAAAAACGTTTAGAAAGAGTTGAATAAGGTGTCTTTTTTTTTTTTAATAGAGAAGCAACTTTTAGTAGGAAAAAGGATGGGCTGTTGTAGTACGTGAAAACCATGGAAACCTACGTAAACCGTCCGATTTGGTGCATTTAATGAAAAACGCGGTGGCATGATCGTAAATAAGGTGATGCATCACGCGGGATTTTGATGCATCATGCGGGAAATTTGATGCATCACGCGGGAATTTTGATGCATCACGCGGGGAAGTTGATGCATTTGTGCTGGTGCAGCGCGGTTTTCACAAGTTTTCAGGTGCATTGTGGTTTTCCATTGAACCTCCCTCTATATATGTATATGTATATATATATATATACATATACATATATAGAGGGAGGTTCAATGGAAAACCACAATGCACCTGAAAACTTGTGAAAACCGCGCTGCACCAGCACAAATGCATCAACTTCCCCGCGTGATGCATCAAAATTCCCGCGTGATGCATCAAAATTCCGTGTGATGCATCACCTTATTTACGATCATGCCACCTTGTTTTTTATGAAATGCACCCAATCGGACGGTATGCGTAGGTTTCCATGGTTTTCAGGTGCATAGTGGTTTTCCATTGAACCCACCCCTATATATATATATATATATATATATATATATATATATATATATATATATATATATATATATATATATATATATATATATATATATATATATATATATATATATATATATATATATATATATAAAATTATAAAATCAAAGTCATTTATTATTAATTATTATATATTTCTAGTTAATTAATGTGTAATGACTTATACATTTTAAACTCATCATAATTCATTACTTTTGATAATTTAGTTTAGATTTGATGGGGATATATTATCATTTTTTTAGTAATATTGTTTCTTTAATAATGTATACCTATGATATTGAGTTAATTAATTGATTAGTATTAATTAATAAATGAAGTAATTATATATGGTGGAAAATGGCATTAGATGTGGCATAGAATACGCATATTAGGGGCACCCATAAATGCAGGTTTATTAGGACTTAAGCAAGATGTAGTTTAATTATTTATTTATAGGGAGGTGGGATTTAAATTAGGTCATTAATACAAACAAATAAATAAAGAGTTAATACCTCATAAAAAAATATTTTAATAATGTATTTAAGATATACAAGAAATCTAACATAACAATGAAAGCTCCCCTTGATGTGCCGCTAGCACACCTTTATTTTAATTAAGAAATGGAATTAAATAAACTAAAACTAGCGGACAAATAGGCAAGTATTACCTATCGTTTACTAGCATAGCTTAGGTAAGTCCGGGTTGTCGAACTCAGGGACAATTGGTATAATAATGATAATAACCGTCAGTTAATGGTTAGCTATGATAAAAATTGATTTAAAATGCATGTAAGATAAATATGGACAGAAAATCTATCACAATGACATACACGCGCAGGAAAGGAGATTAATAAATTGGAGTTCTAACAAGGAGAAATATGTAACCAAATGGGATCACTCCCCCTAAACAACGGATAATTAATTGAAAGCGCAGATTGGATAATACACCGACATGATTTTTAACGAAACAACCACACAAATCTCTAAGCTCTGGCTGAATTATTTAATCATGATAGCCAATATCGTGATCACTCAAATCTCTTATACATGAAAACAATATCGACTCATAATGCGAGCAATGACAATTTAGCTATGCGGATCTCTCGTTATAGCACAATAATCCCATAACTCACGAATTGAACATGCAAATCTCTTTTATATGTTCAGAACTTGAGTCATGCAAAACCGAATGCTCACAATTTATTTACAAACTTTGAAAGATGATTCGGTTGACACCAAATCATAAAATTCATGTTATACTCTCATAAAAAACATAAACCCCCTCTCATTGTTATAAAAACACTTTTTAAACATACTCTTTCACCATCTCTAGTAGAAAGGTTCAAAGACACCAAGATATTTGGATCCTCGAAAATGAATACTAATTATCTCGAACTCTCGTTATGGACATAATAAAGCATTCATAGCAAGTTTAACAAGTCTAAACATAACAACAAGATTTTCATTCAAAGAAAGTAAATTATAACATATCATCCAATCATATACAAAATATAAATCATCCAATGTTTAGGGTTTGTTACCCAAATGGTTACATAGCAAAACTACTCCATTCTCATGGAGTAGAACACCATCTCAAAATCAGAAAGAATTCTACACACTAAGATAAACTTAAGTATAAGAAAAACTTCCCTATTGATGTATGTGATGATGAAGATGCAATCCACCATGTCAAAACTCCAAGATAGTCTCCTTCCTTGCCTTCCTTCTTCCTCTCAAAATCTGAAAGTGTGGGTGTTTTATGATAAAATTTCGTCCCTAAATAAATGAGCAGAATTCTCCTTTTATAGGCTGGGGAGAACTCGCCGAGTTCAAGGCTTGAACTCCCCGAGTTCATGAGTTGTCAGCTTCTGATTTGATCTCCAGGAGGGGGGAACTCGCCGAGTTCAGGAAGGGAACTCGCCGAGTTCATGAGTTGTCGACTCCTCATTCGATCGAGTTCAGGAGGAACTCCCCGAGTTCAGGAAGAACTCCCCGAGTTCAGGGGGAACTCCCCGAGTTCAGGAGGAACTCCCCGAGTTCAGGAGCAGGTCAGACTTTCTGTTTTGATGCGAACTCGCCGAGTAGGTATCCGAACTCGCCGAGTTCTTGTTGTTTCAGCTCCTTCCACTTCTATTTACTCAACAAACACCTGAAATGACAACATGAACCTATAAGATCGAGTTTGAGACGAAAAACAACCAAAAGGCTATGTAAAACACGAGATATCGTCCGATAAAACATGTACAACTTGGACGATATCAAACATTCCCACACTTAACCTTTGCTTGCCCTCAAGCAAATCCGGCCTAATTACCATGCTTACGAAAAGAACTCATTGGCTTTTTAATGTGATCATCAATTCACAAACATTTTAGAGATCTAAACGCATTAAAGACTTAGTGGCGGAAAGTGCAAAGCATTAAATAATAGGAGCAAAACCTTGAATTCTCAATTGGCACCGAAATAGCTACATAAAACAACCTGATCAATCCAGACCAAAGCAAAACGTAAACACCTCACTCTATGAAGCTCTCTACCCTCGGTGTTTAGGCTTAAACAAAACACTCAAATGCACAATTTGTCACAATTACTTACCATAAGCTTGCCAAAAGATCAAAATTCCAACACTTGAATTGAAACGATGCAATCATCAAGAGGACTTCAAAAAGGGCAAAATTGGGTTAAGGGTAAGGTGAGAAATTTTTGGAAAGGTGGTGTGAAATAGCCTTAAGTTCGTACCATCAAGAAACGTCTCTATAATACAAAATAGATAGGAATGAGCAACCTTTGATTTTTATTTTTTTTTAGTTTTTTTTTTAATTTTGAAATATGAGACTACTTTGCTAGAAGCTTTTCACGAATTTTTTTTTCTTTTACGAGTGGGTCTTAAGTAGCTCAATTATAGTTGCTTTTTTTTGGCTAACTATTCCTCTCATTAACTCACGTTTCAACTTGAAATGGGGGCACGAACGTTGGCTAGGGTTACTAAAGAAAAACGGATAAATATGGCTAAAAAAAAATGGTTAACAAAAACAACAAAAAGGCTAAGGCTCGAACGTGGCTATCTAATGGATATATGGGTAAAAAGGAAAAAGAAAAGGCTGATGTTTGGGTAATCCTAAAAATGCCTCTATCACACGACTGCGTTATCTCAAAATTGTGTTTTCAAAAAGAATCTATATGGCAAGTTCTGAAATAACAGTAACAAATGGCATGCACACATAATCAATCGAAACATGAGCAAGCAAGTATTCATGAATGCTCGAAACGGCTCAAAACTCACGAAACGAAATGACATGTAGGGTAATAATGTGCAAAATCCAGCTTTGGTCCGAACAACAAGGTTATGTAGCAATATCCAGTTAATAAGAGAAATCAAACTAAAGATCCTACATAAAGCTTTCCATTTAACTCGCAAAAATCGATTATGCAAAAAGATCTAAAACCTATTCAAGAATTGAATTTTTAAAATTTTCGGCCAAAATGATCAATTAATAAGCATGCCAAGCAAGAATTCCTAAAGGGCAAACAAAATCACTCATTGGTTAGAGTTCTAACCCATATTCCCACACTTAAGAATTTCATTGTCCTCAATGAAACAAAAATGGACAATATAATCGCACAAGCATGTAAGTGAAAGGAGGGTAAGGACTCCCTGAGTGCATGGAAGAGGAGAGCTCAAAGGATATTCAACCAAAACTTTGCGAGCATGTAGAGTTGGAGCGAATTGTGCAGCCGACTCTGCACCCTGCAATATATCCTTAGAGGAAGGGAGTTCCAAAACTAACAAACCAACAACCTAAAAATGCAAGATAAACTAAACTATAATGACAATAAAAAGTAAATTGCTTGGGTTGCCTCCCAAGAAGCGCTTGTTTATAGGGTCCCTAGCTTGACCCTATCCCACTAGCCTTAAATTTTAAAGGGATGAAAAGGGTAAAAGGCATACCTTTCAGCTGAGTGCAAACTATAAGTTTAAACGGTAAAGCTCTGCACTCCTTACCCTTATTACCTCCATCATTGTGTAAATGCTTACGCTTCGGCGCTGGAGGGTTATGAAGTTCCTTTAGCCGTCGTGGGTCAAAACTCCTAGCATCACCAACCTGAGACTTTAACATATCCATCGAAGAATTAATACATTCAAATACAGGCGATGGCATCGCAACATCAATATCAATAAATGAAAGCTCATCAAAAAGGGTAGAGTCAACTCCCTCATTGTATGCCGGTGGAGGCATATCAACACCAAGTAGCCGAGCAAGCTCTTCTAAATCCCTTTCAGGATTGAAGTCATCTTCAGTCTTATCATCGATAATCGGAGGTGGGACGTGTGCTATACTTTGTGGGAATATGGGAGTTGCACCTTGTCCATTAATGTCTCCGAAGTTTTGATGACCGGAAGAGCATGTAGAGAAGTTTCATCATAGACACACTCAACATCATCATTCGAATCACTACAATCGGCGTCATGAATGTGGGCGTGTTCTTCTAATTCTTTGCTCTCCTCTACAATGCTTGAACTACTTTCAGATGGCTCCTCCGTACGTAATTCATCCTTTTGACTCCTTTGTCTCATGAGGTTGCCAAGGATTTCTGAAACGCTTTGTTGGTAACGGAGGCTCGCCTGGCATTGATGAAAAAGATCCTCCAAGCTTGACTCTATCTTGGGTTGATGTTGTGATGGAGGTTGGCAGGGATACTGGGTGTCTTGACTTTGGTAGTGTTGGGTGGAGGATAGGTATGAAGATTGATATATGTTCTCATTTTGATACTGGGGAGAGGTGGGATTGGTCTGGTATTTAATGTTGACCTCCTCTTGATAACCCCCTGCTTCGTAGCTACCTTCATACAACTCAAATTTATGATCCATCCTACACAAAACACACCAAACAAAATACGACAAAATAAAAAGAAATTAACTTTACAAATAAACTACAATATGAACAAAATAAAAACAGTGTGTGTAGGAATTCTATGTACATGAAAAATAATTCCCACACTTGGATTTTTAAATAGAATTTTTTTTTTTTAACTAACGAGAAACTTAAGGTTATTTTCAAAATCACACCGCTTGTCCCCGGCAACGGCGCCAAAAACTTGATGTGCCGCTAGCACACCTTTATTTTAATTAAGAAATGGAATTAAATAAACTAAAACTAGCGGACAAATAGGCAAGTATTACCTATCGTTTACTAGCATAGCTTAGGTAAGTCCGGGTTGTCGAACTCAGGGACAATTGGTATAATAATGATAATAACCGTCAGTTAATGGTTAGCTATGATAAAAATTGATTTAAAATGCATGTAAGATAAATATGGACAGAAAATCTATCACAATGACATACACGCGCAGGAAAGGAGATTAATAAATTGGAGTTCTAACAAGGAGAAATATGTAACCAAATGGGATCACTCCCCCTAAACAACGGATAATTAATTGAAAGCGCAGATTGGATAATACACCGACATGATTTTTAACGAAACAACCACACAAATCTCTAAGCTCTGGCTGAATTATTTAATCATGATAGCCAATATCGTGATCACTCAAATCTCTTATACATGAAAACAATATCGACTCATAATGCGAGCAATGACAATTTAGCTATGCGGATCTCTCGTTATAGCACAATAATCCCATAACTCACGAATTGAACATGCAAATCTCTTTTATATGTTCAGAATTTGAGTCATGCAAAACCGAATGCTCACAATTTATTTACAAACTTTGAAAGATGATTCGGTTGACACCAAATCATAAAATTCATGTTATACCCTCATAAAAAACATAAACCCCCTCTCATTGTTATAAAAACACTTTTTAAACATACTCTTTCACCATCTCTAGTAGAAAGGTTCAAAGACACCAAGATATTTGGATCCTCGAAAATGAATACTAATTATCTCGAACTCTCGTTATGGACATAATAAAGCATTCATAGCAAGTTTAACAAGTCTAAACATAACAACAAGATTTTCATTCAAAGAAAGTAAATTATAACATATCATCCAATCATATACAAAATATAAATCATCCAATGTTTAGGGTTTGTTACCCAAATGGTTACATAGCAAAACTACTCCATTCTCATGGAGTAGAACACCATCTCAAAATCAGAAAGAATTCTACACACTAAGATAAACTTAAGTATAAGAAAAACTTCCCTATTGATGTATGTGATGATGAAGATGCAATCCACCATGTCAAAACTCCAAGATAGTCTCCTTCCTTGCCTTCCTTCTTCCTCTTAAAATCTGAAAGTGTGGGTGTTTTATGATAAAATTTCGTCGCTAAATAAATGAGCAGAATTCTCCTTTTATAGGCTGGGGAGAACTCGCCGAGTTCAAGGCTTGAACTCCCCGAGTTCATGAGTTGTCAGCTTCTGATTTGATCTCCAGGAGGGGGGAACTCGCCGAGTTCAGGAAGGGAACTCGCCGAGTTCATGAGTTGTCGACTCCTCATTCGATCGAGTTCAGGAGGAACTTCCCGAGTTCAGGAAGAACTCCCCGAGTTCAGGAGGAACTCCCCGAGTTCAGGAGCAGGTCAGACTTTCTGTTTTGATGCGAACTCGCCGAGTAGGTATCCGAACTCGCCGAGTTCTTGTTGTTTCAGCTCCTTCCACTTCTATTTACTCAACAAACACCTGAAATGACAACATGAACCTATAAGATCGAGTTTGAGACGAAAAACAACCAAAAGGCTATGTAAAACACGAGATATCGTCCGATAAAACATGTACAACTTGGACGATATCACCCCTCTTTTCACATGCTTTTAATTATTTAATTCGTAAGCATTGATGTTTAGTAAATGTAATTTTTAATAGGGAAAATAATAAAAAAAAAAAACTACTTTGGATATTTTTTTATTAAGTCCCTGTACCAAATACGTTTCCATAAAAGTCATTCAACTTGAAATTTTTTACGTATTGTGTTGTTTTATGAGGTTTTTTAAGTATTTTTCAGAAGTTTTCATAAAATTTTGTTAAGTTAAAAGACTTATATGAAAACATTTTATGTGTAGTGATTTTTACGAAAACATTTTTAAGTCGAGGAATATTTGTGGAAACGTTTTTGGTACAATGACTTATTCGAAAAATACTGAAAGTGCGTTGAGTTTTTATATGACTTTCCCTTTTAAATATTTTCGGAAAATTAGTTTAATTTGTCAATGTATTTATAGATATTGATTCCGGATGACAATTATAGGTATCCAAAAGTTATGTTTACTTTAGATGTTACCCATGATACACGTGTTGGTTTGAATATATGCAACTTTACTTATTTAACGATGTTTTTGGTTCACTTGAAAACATTCATCATATATAACACACTTTCGAAATTGGTTACGGTTTTTGAATTTATGATGGATATTACTGACCTATTGGAACTCTCGAACATCCGTTGAATGTGCTTGATTAATGTCTCATCAAAAATACCTATCAACCTATCAGATTCAGAATACAAAATAGTCAAGCTTGATGTATACTTAACATATTTAGTGTTCAATCAAGATTAAACTGAGTATTAAGGAAACAATAATAAATAATTAAAATTAAAAGAAAATAACAACTGAAAATACAAAACATGACATTTTGACGTAAGAAAAACATATCTGAGAAGTTATCCAATCAATCTTCCAAATGTTACTTCCTTTCCTATAGCCAATACGTAGCCAACTTAATTAACTATATTAATAGTAACTTAGGCTCTATTTTAACAAAAACTAGCTAGAATTCGGGTGGTGAAACTTTTATTAATTAATAGACATATTTAGTAAAGTAGCGAGACCTGTAAAATATGATAGGTTTAATAATACGTGTAAATAAATAAATCAAATTAGATTCATAATTAACTAAGATTATTTTTATAGCTACCTTAAATAGCTTATGTTTAAGAGCTTATGGATTTAATAAGCTTCATAAAGAAAAGTCATTTAAATGCAACTCATGGATAAAAATTAACTAAGACTTTCAAAAACCATAAGTTAAGCTTCTTCAAACCGTTAGAAGTGGTGCGCCAAACAATCCTTGCATCCATTCTTAAATTTATTATAGAATTACGAGATAAGTACATTAATAAATAACAATTTGCAAGATTCATACTTAAGAAATTATTTGTTTTCCAACTCTTGTTTTAATGGTTGAAAGAAATAATTAATATGTATAATTATAATAGTATTTATTACTCTTTTATCTTTTTATTGTTTTATTTAAGTCTGTCTTATAAGTAATAACTTCATTATAATTTTATCATTCATACGCTATAACCTATTAGGCTACCACCTTCATTCAATTGAAACTTTAGATGAACAAACTAGAAAATCTAATATGTGTATTCAAAACAAAACATAAAAGAAATAAAACATTAAAAAACGAAAAATATGGTACCATTCATCAATTCTACGGTCTTATATATAGTTAGTAGGACTGTGATTCAAATATACATTATCATGATAGTATTTTTTTCAGAGGAAGCATTACAATAGCAATTTGATATTTTCTCTATGATACGAACTTTCTCATTATGATGATAACTTTGAAGGGTCATACTTTCGAAATCAAATAGCTGGAAGCCTGGAAATGACTAGCTTGTAAGTATCTTCCTTCGAATTTTATTTTTTGTTATTAATGGTTTTACATTATGTTATTGATATATTTATAATAATGATGATGTTTGTAGATTGTAATAGTAGGGTATAGTTGGATTAATTATAGAATTTACTGGTTTACTGTTAGATAATGGAAAAAGGGTAAGGAGAGCACATGAATTTACAAATGGACAGACAATTTTAATTCGACTCCGTTTGCATGTGTGACTAAGGCATCGTTTGTTTATCTGATTATCTCTTAATGGAATTCTTAAGAGGTCATTTTACCTTTAAATGACTTCTTAATAATTTCATTAAAAAGTAAACAAAGAACCCTTAATTTTTACTTTTTTTAGTATAAGAAATGGTTTGGTCGGCCCATTGGGCTTTTTGTTAGTTGACACTTAAGTTCACAACAAATATCCATCAATTCGGACGTGTTAGAAGGTTGAATGGATACTTTAAACACAACCTTTTAAAGCAAGTAAAATGAATTAATTGTTTCATTATTATTTTTATAAAGGTTGAATTGGTTTTGCTTCTGAATTTACGATGTAAATTATTGACCGCTCTCTAAGAACGGTCAGTATACTCTCCCCACAAAGCCCTTGGCTTGCCACCTCAGCCTCCTCTTTGGCGGGAACACCGCCCTCTAAGCCCTCCTGCTCACTTCACCCCTGATTTAGCTTCTGCCCCCTCCAACGACTCTTTGCTTCCCTTTTTTATTGCAAACGGTCATATGACCGTTTAATAATTAAATATGTGTGTGTGTGTGTGTGTATAGAGGTTCAACGGAGAACCTCGATGCATTGGGAATCTCTGAGAACCAAGTATGCATTAATGACAATTTAGGAATGACAAATATATTTATTTATTAATGCATAATTAATTAGAATTTCAAAAATATTTTAATAATATCCATATTTAGGAGTAATTAATTTAAGAAATAAAATCATAAATTAACTATCATCCCATAAATTATTCATCTTTCTCCCTCTATCTCTCTCACACACACACACTTGGCCGCCCTCTCTCTCCCTCTCACATGGCTGGCGACCACCCCCCCTCTCTTGGCAGGCGAACACAACTTCCTCCCTCTCTCTTGGTCGGCGACCACAAGATGATGCAGATGAAGCCAAAGACGAACAAGATGATGCAAACGATGTACATGAACATGCAAACGATAAATATGCAAAAGATGAAGATGAAGATGCACCGTGTTTGAAGATGAAGATGCAAAAAGATGAACATGAAGATGCATCTTGTTTGAACATGAATCCGATGAAGATGCATCGCGTTTGAAGATAAATCTGATGAAATGCATCGTGTTTGAAGATGAATCCAAGAAGATGCATCGTGTTTTAAAAGGAATCCTATGATGATGCATTGTGTTTGCCAACGACGATGATGACAACGAACAAGAAGGTGACCAAAAATTGTTGGTAACCATGATAAACAAGATGGATTATGAATTCTAATGGTTAATATTAGATGCATCAAGTATTTTTAAATTTTGTAATTTTGAGTTTCTAATTTTGGAAGTGTATTAATTTAGTTTATTTTAGCATTTATTGTTTGATTATTTGATTAAATATTCATTTAATATAATAATAAAACTTAACTGACGAGCAACCCTATTAGGACAAGATATTGTCTGTTTTGATCACCCTAACACGGTGTCTCACGGTTTTATTTTCATTTTAAAATGAGTCTTGTTAGGGGTAGATTTACCTCACCCTTATAAAAGTCTTTTTATATGTCTCACCCACCAATGTGGGATGTCACAATCCATATTTGTTACAGCCCAAGCCAACCGGGACACGTTGTCTCACGGTTTTGTTTTTATCTCAAACGTGTCATGTTGGGAGAGTTACATAATCCTTATAAAGGTCTATTGGTTTCTCTCACCCACCAATGAGAAGTCACAAGTAAAAAACAAAAAAAACATCTATCCTTTCGGCGTGGGGAGGCCGAACGGGGTCACCATTTCGGGGCCGATTAGCCTGGGGTGATGTTTTCGAACGGGGCCGTCCAATGTGGCATCCTGATGCTGCTTCGGCGTGACCACTTCGCCCACTCTAAAGGAAACAACAAACAAATAAAAAAACTGGAAAATATAAAACATGACAATCCAAACGTAAAAAAAAACATAAATCTTGCAATCAACCTTTCAAAAGAAATCATATCTGAGTCCAATAATAAATAAAAAATTTCAAGATTCATCCTTGAAAAATGGTGTGCATTACAGCTCTTGTTGTTTTGGTTGAAAGTTGAAACCGATAATTAACATTAATAAATTATATAATAATATGTATTATTATTTCATTTTTATGAAGTTTTAAGCCAATTCTTTTAAATAGTAACTTCATCATAATTCTATCACCTACTATCTATCCCCAGGCACAACGATCAATCCACCTTTATTGGATTTAAACTTTACATGAACATATTCGAAAATCTAATACGTTTATTCAAAACAAAACATAACAAATATTACATTAAGAACCAAAAAGTTTCGAAATGGTTTATACATATGAATTTATGAACGGACTATTTTAATCCGACTCCATTTGCATCTGTGGGCGTGTGGCTAATTTCAGTATAAGAAATGGTTTGGTCGGCCCGTTGGGCTTTTTGTTAGTTAAAATTTTTTAAATGTTATAAAGGCAACTGATTGATTTGTTATAATCATAAAAATAATAAATAAAAACCTATAATCGTGAAAATTTAAAGGAGGTTGTAATAATCATGAAAAGAAATAAAAAAGAAAATGTTATTATTGGTAGAACTAAAAGTAGATTATTATAATAATATATTTTGACAAAGAGCAGGTTCGTAATTAACCTTTAATTCTTTAATAAAATGGTAGGCTATACGGTGACAGACTATGGTATTTGATTTGATGTGTGTATATAGATTAGAAGTTTAGAACCAGTTTATGACCCACCCAAAGTACATTTGATGTGGGCTCTATTTAGACTCCCCTAAACGAAAGAGTTTATTATAAAAAAAAAATCAAAATGTTTTCATATTTTTTACGTTTTCGTCTCTCAGTATTATTTTTTTCCATAAAAATTCTTAAATTATTTTTTTCTTTTTGGTTTAGTGAAATTTGGACATTAGAACCTGGTTTTTCAGTTTTTAAAAACCGGTTCACAAATTATAACTGAGGTCTAATGTCCGAATCTCACTAGACCAAAAAGAAAAAAAGTAACTTGAGGTTTTTTATGGAAAAAAATAACATAGAGGAACGAAACGCAGAAAACGTAAAAACATGTTGGTTTTTTCATAATAAACACCAAGTAAAAATATAAATACACAACTATTAATTATTTAAAATAATTTAAAAGTATTATTATTATTTGTTATAATTATTATTTTTAACTTTATTAATTGATATAAATAATTAAATAGTAGTTGTTTAATGATTTTTTTTTAACTTTTTATTTTTAATTGAATATATAAATTGATATAAATCGAAACTTTAGTTTATATATAATATAATACTTGTATATTTTATTACAAATTGACATTATAGAGTAAAAAATAATACAATGTATTTATCTTTTTAAAAATAATAAAATATTTTTATTATTTATAAATTAAAAATAGTAGAGTTTATTTATCTCTTTCAACTAAATTTTATTTATTTTTCTTTTCTATAATAATAAGTGGTATTTATCCATCTTTTTAAAAAAAAAAAAAATAGGTTGTTTTTATCTTTTTTAAAAAAATAATACCTTATATTTATCATTTATGATGATTTTTCTTTACTATATATAGTAAAGATAAATATAAAGAAATTTACTAACAATAAATGTTAGATAGTAATAAATGTTGGATAGAGTAAATAAATTATTAGTATTTATAGATTTTAAATATAATAATAAATTATATTTATCTTCTAGTTATTTTAAACTAATTCTTGTATTCATCATTTACGATGAAACATGTTGATAACATGTGTTTGTGTTTTCTATTTTATTATATAGACGCATATGATAAGTTATATTCATGCAAACTTACCGTTCTTATAAAATCTGATTGTCTATGAAGAAGTTTTTGGTTTAAAAGATATCTATGATTCTCCAGCATAAAACTTTACAATCGACTTAATTTAAGTTGATTCTGAGAACGTGCTCAAAGTCAAAAGGTTTGGTCAAAGGTCAATAACGGTGGTAAACGAAATGAATAGTTTATAATCATTTATAAAGGGCACCCTTAACTTTCAAAAGTTACATTGCTTCCCGAACATGTCAAATTTCAAATTTCAAATGTTATATCACATAATTGCTAAACCTGTAATGCATAGCCCTAAATAGAAGAATCTGATTTCTTTTTTACCGTAGGGCAACGTGTGTTTGTGTGTATATATAAATATAAGGAACGACAGATAAAAAATAGAACAAAGCAGTTAATAGCTATTTTCGATAAAAATATGAAAACTTTATAGGAATCTATTGAAAACATCCGAAACAAATAGTTTGCTATGTTAGTATCTTATACATGTCATAATTTATATGTTTCCAAACAATTATTAGATTAAGCTAACGGATCAGGCCATGATGAAATTCCAATCTAAATTTTAAACCAAAGTTACAAACGTTTAGCATTAAAATACTAACTACTACTACTACAACTAGAACGATAATTATGAGAATTTTAACTTTTTTTTAAGGTAACCACGAAAATCCCACTTGAGCGAGTATAACTCTCACCGCGTGAAGAACAAGTTGGTTTAACCATATTTCCATTAGACGTCCCAACATTTATACCGAAACCACGGTCTACAAAGAGCTGATTATAACATCCTGCGAGTAACTCCTCTTTGTTCTCAACGATTCTCACAAACACTTCTCATCGTATGATCATCACGAGACATAAGTTTTGTTGGCTTCTGCATAGTCACTGTAATATTCCTCTTCATCGCTTCTCCTTCGTAGGTATCTGTAGTACACATACTGCATTATGATCTGTGAAAATTACGTTCATTAAGGTCAAACAATGATGATTTAGCTTCGTGATCAAAGCCCATTTTGTAAAAAGATAAACCAAAAAAAAAGGATA
Organism: Centrapalus pauciflorus; assembly: GCA_020465985.1. Taxonomy (NCBI): domain Eukaryota; kingdom Viridiplantae; phylum Streptophyta; class Magnoliopsida; order Asterales; family Asteraceae; genus Centrapalus; species Centrapalus pauciflorus. The sequence goes on along the minus strand of JAANYP010000582.1, from coordinate 364,346 downwards.
CAAATGTATCAAGAGCCACACACGCTGCAGCATCGAGAAGCCAAGGCATGTTGGCTTTGATTTTTGACCATTCTGTACTTCTTACAAGAATGCTGCAATCAAAATCCGTAAAACAGTCAGTAAACTTCAATGGCAGTTGGAGATCGATAAATATATAGACAGATACATAGATATATATAGAGAGAAAGGACCTTCCAACGTAAGTGGCATTAGCCACAAGAGCGAAGATGAACATGAGAGGATTCAAACCCTGAATGTAAAGTTTGGAACTTTTGAATCCGACGATGAAGATACAAAAGAAATAGTTATTTTGAAAGAAACTCACCTCAACACTGCCTCTTTTGATCTGTCAAGAACCATAAGAAACATTTCAGAAAGCTTTATAATTGATCGATAATAATCTGCATTTTTCAAGAAACCATTAATTAGGCCTTACATTCAATACAATTTGAGGAATTCGACCGCCCATGTAGATAGCTGCCATCATCCAACCTAACCATTGCCCATAGACGGTACTACTACTACTACTTCCACCACCTTCCTGCAAAACCCTAAATCTTAATTAATTAAGCAACTAAAGCAAATTGATCAACTCTTCATCCAACCCATGTTAAATCAATTAAGCGATTAATCGTACTTGTAACAACTTCCTGCCAACATAAACTTGCATCATCGCCTTGGTGTGTGACGGCAAATTTAACGACGTAGCCAAGAACGCTCCATAACCAGCCTTTAAAAAGATCCCGAATCAGAGATGAGAGCATTCAATTAACTCGCAGATGTTACAAATTGGAATCTTTTAGACAATATTATATCTTTTCTTGATTTTAACTACAGCAAGAACGTTTTTTTTTATTGTTTACTTTATATGTACGGAGACACAGACAACTAATAAGCCAAAAATATATATATTGAAAGAAACAAAATAAAAAGACTCCAGAAGTTTTAAATAAAGAATGGACTTACAGAACGTGGGATGGGTTTGGGTTGGGTAACAGGCTTGGGTATTTGAACCGATGATTCATCTTCCGATGAGGAATCATGGTCACCAACCATGGCAGAGGCTGGACCACTTCTAGTCGTCCATAGATAAGATCGATTTGGTGGCGTTGCGCTTCCAGCCATCGATCTTGCTGACCTGTGAACAAGATTTCATATTTAATTTCCCCCATATATACATCATTACAAGTTACGATACCCAATGAGCTACACAATTAATTAAGTGGTGGATGAACATACGTGAAGAAATAGTCCTGGCGGGGCGATGCCGATGCTCTGATTGCGCAACTTCTCGAGTCTAAGATGCGGGGTTCTTCACTGCTAGGTGGTCTTAGAGGTTTCTTGACTTCCTCTACCTAAAAAGATCATAACTTTTTTATCCAATTATAGCAAAACTTCTACCAAGATTCACTCCAATTTGAAATAAACAAACAAACAAACGTGCTTTGCTATTAGGATTTCTTTTACGTTGAACTAACTGAATGTACTTGAGTCTTACCTCTGTATTAGCATTAGCATTGGCATCAGCTTTTCTTGACTTGAACCATGTGTAGATATGATCATAGTATAAGCTTTGCAACACCAAGATTATTGTGCTTATTGTGTAAAGCTGCGTTCAATTAACAACTTTCATTAGAATAAACATGAATTGCTACTACTAATTTTCAAATTTTAACAACATTCGAAAAGATTAATCCAAATAAAATTACCGCAGCTGTGTAGTACTGCGTCGGCAACTGCCTCCAAAACAAAAAGAACATGTTAAAACCATAACATCATAGATTAACGCAGATCTAATTTAACGATGGTTTTATCAAAAAATATATATTAATTATGTATTAAAGAAATCAGAAATCAAACGAAAAACGATTTGATTAAAGACCCACCGTTGCAGGTTCAAGAAGACAACCAACAAGATTAAAGATATCTCTGCAACAAACGAAAACCGATTTGATTTAAGGAAAACATAATAAATAAATAAATAACGAAAATGAAGGAATTTGATTGAGGCATAAACACAAAATTTCCCACCCGGCAACCCAAGTGAGGAGGAAAAGAAGGGAAACGCCATGGCTGGATTTAGTGCGAAAGTTGGTGATGATTTGAGGGATTTCAGCGACACCCCAACAAATAAGACTTGCGATTCCTAATCCAAAAGAGATATCGTCTCTAAGGCTGCATAAACAATCCTTAAAATACTTGTCAACCCACCCAATACATGGTTTATTCTGTTTTACACAGTAGGATAATGAGTTGGTGGTGGTAGCGGTATTATTGAATGTAAAGAGCTTCATCTCTGAGATGGTAATTGACCCGGATCCGAAAGCAGAGAGTGGTGTGGGATTCTGTGTATGCGTATATATATAATAATAAATATATGTGGAGGAGTTGATGAATGAATGAAGAAGAGGATAGATGATAGTAGTTGCAGTAGCAAGTCTGTGAGGAGAGGGGTTGTGAAATTACGAAAACAGCCTTGGTGTGGGTTTAGGTGATTTCCGTTAAGAGATCGAACGAGTTGTGTGGTGCTCCGTCACTTTATGCTCGAACTCTTCGGACCCTTCCCTTTTTTATAGCTTAGTCTTGGCTAAAATTTTCCTTCAATTTTATAACACTATATATGTAATTTTGTTTTTTATAGTTTTATTTTCTATATATAATTGTGTTTTTGTAATTAGTCATTAGTATGAAAATTGAAATGATAAAACTTACACGAATATTAAACTTTGATTCCCTAATACATCAGTGTTAAACGTATACTCATTGAGTTGTTAATTACATACCTCTTTTTCATATTGTTTTGAGACCACCGAGTCTTACATCATTAAACACACTATTAGTAAAAGGGAAAACTGCACAAAATAGCAACCTACTGTACATAAAGTTTTTATTACAGCAACCTACCAAAAATTTCGTCCAAAATAGTATCCTACCATCTTACCTTCTTTTATTAAAACATTGAACTCTAGAAAATCATTTCATAATAGCAACCGTTGATGACTGGGTGTGGTTGGGTGCTGACTAGACATCCACGTAAGCTGCCATGTCAGCACCGGGTTTGCGCAAAATAGCAATGTACTCGTAAAATAGCAACGTACTGCGTAAAAAGCAATGTACTCCTAAAATTGCAAGATATCACAAAATAGCAATGTATTAATTTTATATATTTTTAACCAAAGACCGAAAATATTTTAATCCTAAATATTTTTATAATCTTAAACTTAAATTTAATTTAATTAACCAAAAAATGTTTGTAAATTTTTTTTCAATCGGTAAAAAATTAAAAATTCAATGTGTTCATCATTTTTTTTGTTCGATGTATAAAACCAATTTATTTTCTTTTTTCCATTCGAATATATAGAAAACTGAAATATTTTGTCATTTGTAATTTTAATTTTTTGAAACGGAAAAAACAACCATCCATTAGAATTTTAAACTTTTTTAAACGGGAAAAATCAATGAACCATCATGATTTTAATTTGTTCAAACGAAAAAAAAGAACCATTTATATAAAATAATGATGCATTATATTGGTTTTCAATTTTTTTCGGATGTAAAAAACGACGGAAATTTCGTTTTGTAATTATTTCGAACGGAGAAAGATGATCAACCGATCAAAATTTTAATTTTTCCTATAAAAAATGACGTTGTTCGTATAATATTTAAGACTAAAAATACATAAAATTAATACATTGCTATTTTATGATATGTTGCTATTTTAGGAGTACGTTGCTATTTTATGATATGTTGCTATTTTAGCGGTACGTTGCTATTTTGCGCAAACCCGGTGCTGACATGGCAGCTTACGTGGATGCCTAGTCAGCACCCAACCACACCCAGTCATCAACGGTTGCTATTATGGAAAAATTTTTTAGAGTTCAATGCTTTAATAAAAAAAGTTAAAATGGTAGGATGCTATTTTGGACGAATTATTTGGTAGATCGCTGTAATAAAAACTTTATGTACAGTAAGTTGCTATTTTATGCAGTTTTCCCTCAGTAAAATTAATAAGTAGACAGTGTGTATATAACCCAGCAAGTTATAATCTATCATAGTAATATATTAGCTCCCATTTTAAAAGTTACAATAAATTCTATCAATGGTATTGGGAGTGATTGGCAATAAGCTTTTAAAAGATTCAACTTTTGACTTTTATAAATTTAAACTCAAAAGTTTCGTTTGGTTGATACGAGCTAAACTTTTGATTCGAAAATAAAAGCTTCTAAAAGCTCTTTCAAGATACTACTTGAAGTAGCGTCATTTTACTAAATACATTCATAAAAACTAATGGGACGTTTGATTCGCTGGAATCTGTTGGAATCTGGTGGAAAAGGTATGAATTTTTCATTCTGATGGGTTGTTTGGTAGTCCAAAGGAATGGAATGATCATTCCACATTTTTAAAAAAAAATCTCCCCTTTTGAAGGAATGACCATTCCATAGCAAAATGGAATGAATTTAAATTTCATTCCTTTAAAACAATCCTTTTAACAAGATGTCTTCTCATTCTCAACAAACTATAGTATTTGAATTCAGACAGATTTCATTCCTTCCAGAATTTCATTCCTTTGACAGATTCCATTCTTTCAAAAAATTACAATTTCCAAAAGCTTCAGCTACTAAACACTCCAGCTTTGAGCTCCAGCTAGTCGTGCCAAACATACATATTATATCAAGACTACATATGTAATCACATACACATATATATACCATGTCAGATGCATATATCAAGAGATAGTTTATGGAAAAAAAATATCTAGTCCAATTTATTTTAATTTTATATTAAATTGAATATTTTAACAAATAATTAAATATAATAAATGCTACATAAATTTAATTGATACACTTCCAAATGTAGTAAAATCTATACAATTTCCAAAAAAAATGATGGAGATCTTGATGCATCTTCGTTCATCTTCATCAATGTTCATCCGGATTCGACATTGCATCGTATTCATCGTTTCGATTTCGACATTCATCGGATTGCATCGTATTCACCCGATTGCATCCGGGTTGCATCGTGTTCATTCGACGTTGCATCATGTTCATCCGAATTCGACATTTCATTGGCATAAAACTCGTCGTTTTCATCATTCCAAGTGGATGCATCAACGTGTTCATCATCATCTTTGTTCAGTTCATCGTGGTTCATCATATTGTTCATCATCGATCTGTTGCATCTCTTGTTCATCATGTTTATCGTCATCGTGTCCATCATCATCATCGCGGCGGCGGCGGCGGTGGTTGGCGATGATGAGGGTCGAGAGAGGGAGGGAAAGGCGGCCGGTGGTGGGGAGACGAGAGAGAGAATGGATGGTCATGGGAGAGAAAGAGGGGGATCAGAGAAAGAGGGAGATATATATTTAAAAAAAAGTTAATTTTGATTTATTTTTTATCTTTCATTTACATGTACTTAAATTCCATATATTCTGTATTCTTTAAATGTCCTTTGTGCACTAATGGTAGCTTATCCGGTACATAAAAATTCTCCAAGAATTCTCGATGCATAAAAGTTATTAATTGAAGTTCAATATATATAGAGAGAGACACAACAAACAATTTATATTTGAAGGCAATCATTTTATCAATAAAAACTAAAAACGCAATTTAGATACTTGGAAATGATCTTCATGTCTTTTCCTCACATTTGTTGATAAAAAATCATTGCTCAAATGTCATCACTTGAGAATATGCATTATGAGAGTGATGTAAGATCTATCAGAAATCAAGACATTAATAGAGGAAACAATGTTGGTGGTTGATATTAGCCACTCTCAAATTCAAGCGGTTAAAATTATAAGTTCTAAATGTTTATTAAATTAAAGCGGCACTATCAAATTATCATTATCAAAATTTGATCCCAAACACACCTAAATTATTTATATATATTTAGTTAATGTTGCATCTTATAAACTAAAAATAATCAATGAACTTTATTAATAATAATCATATACTAATAATATTAAAAAAAATGAACTATCTATAAACGTGGTTGCGGAATTATTATATAACATCCCAAAAAGGGAACTTTTTATATTTAAGTTTATCATTGATTTGATTGATACATGCTATTTTTATGTTTAACAAAATAGAAGTTTGTCTTAAGCTAATAGTACTTTAATAATATTTGGGTGTGTTTACGTTATTTAAGGCTATAAAAATTAAAAATTAATGGTGTTAAACAAAAAATCAACTTCAGTTTTTTGTTTATAATTTTCAAAAAAAAAAAACAACAGTCTCTATAAAAAGTAAAAACTTGTTTAAATGATAAAATTTTAGTTTAAAAAAAATAAAATATGCGATTGTAAGGTAAGAAAAACATGTGATGGAATAATAAAACTATTTATTTTTTTTATTCCACTGTATCAATTAAACGTATTGTGATAGTGAATCTAGGAGAATACATCAAAAGGACATTTTAATAAGAGGAATCCATACAATAATGTATTTAAGTAATTTTATTCTACTTTTTGATAATCAAATTTATTGTAGCTCGGTTGATGTCTTCTTCAAATTTAAATTTAGATTTAACTTGTAAATAATTATAGAATCAGAATAAGAAATACTTTCTAAATATTGTCAAATAATAATGACGTACAACTAAAGCTTGCAATAATCAAGTATTCACTTTCAATTGTTACTTGATGGTTGAAACAAGAATGTTAAGAATGTTTTTATTTATAATTAATGATGATCCTGATATTAAACCGTCTTATATATCTAGTTCTGATCCTAAACCAATAAAAAAAATTTATTATTGCCATAATATATTTCATATTCGTATATGAAGAATTGGACTTTCATATGCACCATAAAATGGTATCGAATGAAATTTCAATTTCAAATTTTTAAAAACCATATATTAGCCGACACAATAAAATAATTTAAATTAATCATTTGCACGAGAAAGAAAATATTTTGACAACAAACAATAAATAGTATCATCTTCAATTCATTGAGTTTGGATGCATGTGTTTGGTACTTGAATTATTCAGGGTACGATCAATTGGAAGAAGGCATCTACCGAGTAATATTCCTCCTTTCATGGTAAAGGATCTCTTTTTTACATATTCGCATATCAATTATCATAATTACCAAAGGGTCTTTGGCCTAGCGGTAAGAGGACTGAGAAATAAGTGAGAGGTCACGGGTTCGACTTCCGTCGGAGGCAAGTTAATTTGTAGGTGGTGAAAGTAAATATTGTGGTAAAAGGAGTAGTTTAGGAGTAGCAGGATAGTTTGCCGTTTTAAAAAAAATTTATTATAATTCATTAATTAACAAACGATAAATGTCATTTTTTATTATAAATATATATAACGTTCAATATTACCAAGATAATCAATTGGTGCTACAAACAAAAAACTTTCGTAATAAATTATTTATAGACAACCACTTTTTTTTTTATTTAATGGGTATGTTGTTAATGAATCTTCATTATATTATCAAAATGATCGTGTGAAGTCAAATATAAAATTAAAAAAGTGTTGTTATAATATAAAATATAGAGTAAATTACAAAAATGGTCTCTGTAGTTTGGTCAAAATTGTGGATATGGTCCCTCAAAACACTATTTATTTGCAAAAATAGTCACTCTTTCTCTTTACTTTTTTTAAATGACGATTTTGCCCTTATCTCAATAACAATTTGGTCCCTCAACTATGTAATTTATTTTCAATTTTAGTCTTTTTTATAATTTTTCACCTTTTGTTTAAATTTATTATTATTAATAATACTACTATTTATATATTTTTATTTTTAAATATATTTATGTTATTAAATATATTGATTTTTTATTTATTAAAAATTATCCCTATTATAATTTTTAAATTATTTATTTTACATTTTTTTATATATTCAATTTAATTATTAAAAATTATGTATCTTACGATTCATTTGATAAATATTCATACATTTTTATGTTAATATGTTTGTATTCAAATTAGTATTTTATTTATTTTTATTTTTATATTTTTTAACATTATAAACTTAGCACTTTAATCATTTTGTTTTAATTATTTTGTTACTTACCACTTTTTGATTTAATTATAATTTTTAATAAAATATGTAAAATTCACATTTTCTTCATTTTCAATTAAATATTTTTCTATGTTTCTAAGTTTTGACTTAATTTTGAAGAAAAATATATAAACTTAGCATTATATGCATTTTTAACTTATATATTTGTAACGTTAATACATTTGAAATTAATTATAACTTTTAAGTAAAAAATATAAATTTTATAAACTTAAAATAAACATTTATATGTTTTGATTTAACGAAACGTATACGTTTTGGATTGTATACTTTAATAGATTCATTTTGGATTGTATATTTTGTAATTAAATCGGAATATATTAATGTAACAAAATAATCAGAATATAATGAATAAAGTAGTAGGTGTAAATTAAAATGTATTTATTATAACAAAATATTTAAATCAAAATGAATAAACCCCAAAATAATTAGAAAAAATGATACCCCGAGTGCCGCTATACGTTATAATTGAATTAAAATGTCCCAATATATATACTTTTTTTCATAAAAATTATAATTAAATAAAAATATATTAACATAATTAAATATTTATATGAAAATGTATAAATGACAAAAATGTACAAATATTTTTTACAAATAAAATATAGGATAAAAAATTTTTAATAAATAAATTTGATACGTAAAAAAGACGTAAATTAAAGAAATTTAAATATACAAATTAGGATAATTCTAATAATAAAAAAAATATAATTTATATATTAAAGATATAATAATAATAATAATAAGTTTTTTAAATTAACAATTTTAAATTTAAACATAAAATAAAAATTAATGTAAAGAACTAAAAGTGAAAATAAATTACATAGTTGAGGGACCAAATATGTTATGGAGAAAAGGGTAAAACCGTCATTTAGAAAAAATTATGAGAAAGAGAGACCAATTTTGTCAGTAAATAGTGTTTTGAAAGACCATTTATGCAATTTTTAAAAACTATGGACTATATCCATAATTTCAACCATACCACAGAGACCATTTCTATAATTTTAAAGTTATAAAAATTAAAGTTTTCACTTTTTAAAAACTCAAATAGTTTTAATACATAAACACTGTTCTGATTCTGACAAATTTTTTATAGAGCTTCTAAAATTTGTAAGATCTAAATGAGACATCAGTTTTTAGATAATCTATATATATATATATATATATATATATATATATATATATATATATATATATATATATATATATATATATATATATATATATATATATATATATATATATATATATATATATATATATATATATAGAGGGAGGTTCAATGGAAAACCACAATGCACCTGAAAACTTGTGAAAACCGCACTGCACCACCACAAATGCATCAAATTCCCCGCGTAATGCATCAAAATTCTGCGTGATGCATCAAATTTTCCGCGCGATGCATCAATATCCCGCGTGATGCTACAAGAAAAGTGTCATTTAGTGACACATGCTTTTAGTGACACAAAAATAAGTGTCATTATATCTTACTTTTAGTGACACTTATAAAAAGAGTAGGTAAAAGTAATCTTTTACCCACTCTTTTTCTTTTTTAGTGACACAAAAATTTTGTCACAAAATACTTGAGGCCTATGGCCACATACTTTTTTAGTCACTAAATATCTATACTCACTCCATTTTTACCCACTTTTTTTTTCATCAAAAAAGTGTCACTATAGGTATCAAAATCTTTTACCTACACAATAAAAAGAGTGGGTGAAAGTGGAGTGAGTATAGATATTTAGTGACTAAAAAAGTATGTGGGTATAGGCCTCAAGTATTTTGTGACAAAATTTTTTTGTCACTAAAAAAGAAAAAGTGTGGGTAAAAGAAAGCTCTATACCTACTCTTTTTATAATTGTCACTAAAAGTAAGGTATAGTGACACTTATTTTTGTGTCACTAAAAGTATGTGTCACTAAATGACACTTTGCTTCTAGTGGCATCACCTTATTTACGATCATGCCACCGCGTTTTTCATGAAATGCACCAAATCGGACGGTATGTGTAGGTTTTCACAGTTTTCAGGTGCATAGTGGTTTTCCATTGAACTCAACCCTATATATATATATATATATATAGGATTGAGTTCTTTTAAGAATCTTAAATAATGTGGGAACATAAGAACCAATTTCAGCCATTAGATAAATAAGATCAAGGGTGGATAATCAATGACATTGTTGTAAATATTTTCAAGTATGGTTGGGTCCACTAAGGGCAAATCAGTCATTTTTCCTCCTTCCTTTAATGCAACTTTTCAGAAAAGTTTCCATCTTGCTGTCCTTTAATTAAACTATGTAATCATCAATGAGTTTGTCATTAATTTTTTCTTTTTCTTCCATTTTTCCGGCAAGAAGAAGCTCGATTCCGTCGCCGGAAAACCATTTCGTTTTTTTATTTCACCTGAATCCATGGAGTCGATCGACACATTTCAACAGACCCCGTGTAATATTTTTCTAAATGGTTTTGCAGCCGATTAGGAGGTCGACGATTGTTTTTCTCCTAATTCAGGCCATGTTATATTTGATTCGAGTATTCGTTGCTTTATTTAACGTTTCTTCTACGTAGAATATGTTGCATTCTACGTAGAATATGTTGCATTTTACGTAGAATATCTTCCATTCTACGTAGAATATGTTGCATTCTACGTAGAATATCTTGCATTCTACGTAGAATATATTGCATTCTATGTTGTCTGTAACTCTATATATATTTTTGTATTCTATTTTGTATGAATAGAACTTCTATAAACATTTATAGATTTTGAATTTTTTAATCTGTATTCTACTCATATTTTATTTATATTATGATGTTCATATTTTCTAGTCTATTTTATATTTTGAAATCGCAGAATCGGGTAAAGATGAAACGCTCAAGACATTGCTAAACGACGAGAGCTCTGAGCAAGACAATAGGAAAGACACGACAAAAAAGATATATTCTACGTAGATTATTTTGTATTCTTTGTAGTTTTCTATAGATTGTCTGTAAATGTATATAGATTTTTGTATTCTATGTTGTTTGAATAGATCTTCAATAAACATTTATAGATTTTGGATTTTTTAATCTGTATTCTTCTCAGATTTTATGTTATCTTATGATGTTCATATTTTGTATCAGTGTAAATCTATATAGATCTTCTCACATTTATAGTTTTTTACAGATTGTTTGCAAATTTATATAGATCTTAGGTAAGTGTCACATATTCTATATAGAATACCCCAATTCTACGCAGAATGTTCACATATTCTTCATAGAATACCACTAATCTAAGTAGATTGTTCACATTCTACGTAGATAGTTCACATATTGTACATAGAATATTGTTATTCTATGTAACTAGAATTGTTATACATTTTTTTTACATCATAGTTTTGAATCCATTGTTTTAATGCAATTTGTAAAAGATTCCATCATGGGCACCTTTGATTGTGATTGTCGAATGTTCGATCGGATTGTGTTGCTTTGTATCTCCGTCATAGAATGTTGTATATTCACCATAAAATATTATGTTGACTTCATAGAATATATTTTAATCTACATATAAAGTTGTATAGTATTCATAGAAAAAAAAAGGATGAAGAGAAAAACTCTGGTGGTTTTTTTTTGGGAGGAAAAAAAAGATGAAGAGAAAAACGAGGAGAGAATTAATTGTGTGTGGAAAAACGTGCAGCTGCTTTTTCAATGTTATCCCCAATATACCCCTTACCCACCCATTTTTCCAACAAAAAAAACCCCTAAAGCCTTCTTAATTTCAAAAATGTCATCTTACATCTAAGCCATTGATTTCATGAAATCAATGGATGAGATTAGTTCTTATGTTCCCACATTATTTAAGGTTCTTAGAAGAACCCTCTCCTATATATATATATATATATATATATATATATATATATATATATATATATATATATATATATATATATATATATATATATATATATATATATATATATATATATATATATATATATATATAAAAGAAAATATTCAGTCATTTTCTCACTTGATCAAAATTTCGTCTCCCGCCCAATTTCCATATATAATTCTCCTTAATTAGTTATGTATTTATATTAAAAGATTTCCATATATAAAATCTCCTTAAGTAGTTATTCATTTGTATTAAAAGATCAATAAAAAAATATAAATAAGTATCACCTAATTTAGCTCTTATAAATAAAAATAATAGTCTTTTTAAATGATTTTAATTACTTTCATATTTAACTCTTAATTTTAGCTAACTAGGTTTATTTATACATTTAAAGTTAAAAATAATGCAATATTTGTAATAAAATGCTTTATAAATTATCTAAATTGTGTTTTATGTCAAAATAAAATTTAAAACTTTTTTCATATAGAAATAAAAGTAAAAAGAATTTAAAAGATGATACACGGAAATATTATTCATAGAAAATATTTTAATTATTGTTAGTAATAAAAATAATAATATTTTTGTAGTTTTTGTTGCGAAATAAATATTTTTGAATTTAATTTATGTTTGTATAGATTTTTAATAAGTATTTTTTTTATAAAATATCCATGTTATACGTGGGTTAATAACTAGTTTTTAAAAACTAAAGTAACAGGAGGTTTGAGTGACGTGGACTTTTTCTGTTTACCAAGTCATGGTTTTCTTAAAAATGATGTTATATTAATCATACATTAAATTAAATTTATTTTAAAAACAATGGGATGCGGGTTTAACCCGATTGATTCAGCAGTGGGGTCAAAAACAAGAAAAAAAAAACTTAACCCTGAAAAAAGGAAGAGTGAAGCGCAAGGAGGAAGCGGAGCGTTGACACGTTGGCACGTGAGAGGCGGCAAATATACGCTGCGTTACGTTCCACGTGTCGTGTCCTGTATTTTTACATCTACCAGCGCTCTCCATGAATCATAATGCCATACCGCCACCTCTTCATTATTCTTTGTACAACGTCAACGGACCACCACGCAATTTATTTCAGATTTCAATAATGGATGGACATTTCTTTTATAAATATACATTCACACATCGAAATTTATAATAAAATTTAGAGCTAAAGTTACAAAAATGGTTCATCTAGTTTACATAAAATGTTAGGATTCTGTATTTGTGATTTTAATTTTACACAAATGATCATTATTTGCATTGCTTACTTACAGAATTGATCTCTCTATCATTATGATTATTACTACTTAAGATTTATTTATGTTTTTCTTAAATTTATATTTTTTTATCTATTCAATTAATTTATTTTACGTTTGTATTATGTATTTAATTTATTTATTAAAATTTTATTCATATTAGATTTCATTATTATAATATTTATATGTTTTCTATATTTTGTATGTTTCCATCTATTAATTTCATTACGTCAATATATTTTGATTTCATTATACCCTTTTAAGAAAATATATAAACTTAGGATGTAATGCGTTTGATTTAGATATTTATTACATTATTATTTCGGTTTAAATTTAATATTATATTTGTTTTGATTTAAGTATTTTGTTACATTAAAACATTTAAGTAAAAAATAAACAAATATGTTAGGTTGATATAGTTTTTTTGTAAATTATAGTTAAACCAAAACATATTAATATAACAAAATATTTATGTCATAACAAATAAAATGTTATATTTATATATGTACTTGAAAATTATAACCAATGTAAAACGTATTAACATAACAAAAATTTTAAATAAAAACATATAACAACCAGTGATCTGCAAATCGATTTAACATGTCACCAACTTTTTTGTTATAAGAGAATGTAAATTTTTAATATTTTTATTAATAAAACACTATTTCAAATTAAAATCCAATCACTGTCATTTTTTAAGGTTTTCCTTAAGTTTCATAAACACCTCTCATTAAGTGGGGAAAATTTTTAGTATTGAGTTTTTTATAAAACTAAAAATGTATTTGCTTTTTGGAATACACATTTAGATGTTAAAAAGTGTTCATTTCGTAGTAGAAACATATAAATATTTACATTAAGTTAAAATGACTAAAATGTTACATTTATATATTTTTTCTTGAAAATAATAATTAAGTCAAAATATAATAGCGTATTAAAATATTTATGTAAAAGAGAATAAAATGTTAAGTTTATATATTTTATTAGAAATTATAATTAAATCAAAATATAGTAATTAACAAAATAATTAAAAGAAATGACTAAAACTCTATGTTTAAATTGAAACGTATCGATCTAACAAAATATTTAAATAAAAACATATAAAATACTGAATTTGAATCCAAACATATTAAGATAAAAAACATTAAAATCAAAATATTAAAAAAATACTTAGTTTATACATTTTTCTTAAATAATACAGTATTTTTAAAGATCATTTGTGTAAATTTTAAAACCTTTCAATCACTCAAGAAAATAAATATATTGATAAGGAGAAAGAGGACAAATTTGTAAACTGGAAAGATGTGGAGGTTGGGAAAAGCTGCGACGGTGCGCTGCACCTCATCGCCAAACACATCATCATTATCTCTCTCTGTCTCTCTGTCCTTTTTTTTTTTTTTTTTTTCTTTTTTTGTATTTCCATTTTATCATCCAATTGCTAATTTGATATGATCGATTATCATTCATGCTTATCCTTTCATTCCAATAATAATTTGTTTATGGAAATCCAACAAATTTTAAGTGGTTCTAATATTCCACTCACTAAATGGATCAATATTTTATTAGACAAAAATAACTAATGTAGACAAAAATCATCCATTATGTGTTTATTCAAATATATAAAACTTCTAAACATAAATTGGCTAACTATTGTTAAAAACTTTTTTTTATTAATTTATCTATTCTGTTAAATGATTAGCTAGATGCTACATGACATTTAACTAGATCGTCACTTGGATTAACCAAGAAATGTCACATGTATTATAGAAATTTTTTATTTAAAAGTAAAAATAAAATATAATTAAAGTGATTAATTTATAATATATGAATAAAGAATCAGGTTCATCAGCGTACCTATAAGATTCCAGCGTACCCTAATGTGAATGATTATTCACATATATTTTTTTTGAATGAACATGTATAAGACAACATTATAAGATTTTTTTTTCAAAATGAGCAACATCACAAATCTTGTGAATAGTAAAAAAAAAGATTATGTGAATGGTCATTCACACCATTCACATAAATACGCATTGAGCATAGACATAATTTTTAAGGACACAGAAAGTGTGAATCTATGTGAAATTCATATATCATGTGTATAACATTAAATTAAACATGGTTATGTGAAAAAAAAATTAATTTTTTTTAAGATTGGTACATTCGGTTGCACTTGATTTCGAGAGATACTTATTTGAACCTGACTCTATGAATAAAATAATACTTAAATTATATCTATGCAAAAGTCTAATAGAATTCAAATCAAATCCAATACTCTAATAATTTACTAATTATATGTAACACCCCTCCCGCTCCCGGAAATGCCACGTCATTACAATACGCAGGTGGCACATCTCAATAACTCAATTTCACGTATGTCATAGGATAACTCGAAACCACTACTAATTTAAAACTTTTATACAAACACTATCAATATATAATCCACTGATTACATAATCCCAAAAGCTGCTAACATAATTAACACTGATTAGATCATTACACAAAACTAACACCAAGCTCCCCAGATGATTCCCGATCCCAGCTCATCAAGCACGGCTACTGAACCCTGTCACTGATGCCCTGAACACGGAAGACTCGAATACGTAAGCTCGAAAGCTCGTGAGTACTCGAGGGTTAGACTCTGCACAGAAACACATAACATGCATACACGTAGCACATACACACAACACAAGCTCAATCTCTGTCCCTGGCAATCAACATCTCAATACAGGTATGAACACATAGCATGCTCATGCCACACAAGTCTCTGCTCAGAGACATATGAGATCCAATGCTCAATGAGATACTCATCTCAAATGGGGAAACTCTTCCCCTCCTGCACCCTAGCCATACTCATGGCTAACAGGACTCATAGGCTCAGGAGCGACCTGAGAATAAACACAACCATATATATATGGGGACCCTACTCAGGGTTGAACAGAGCTACTCAGCTCCCGCGATAACTCATCGCAATCACGGTATCATGGATCTCATACATAATTTATATCCACATATAAAGAAAGGAAGGATCATACCTGGCGCCCACGTCCCTGTCTCATTCACAATACACAATATACACATACACGAAGCTAGCTACACAGTTATGACTCGTAAAACGGTCCCGGGTTTGAAAAGGAACTCGGGTACTCACCTGATCGATCCACTAATCCCGGAATCTCTGACTCGGCTCGGCTCGTTGACTCGTCCCTGAAATTACACAAATCCCAACTCGTTAACACAAATCCACGAACACCTATCACAAACTCATAATGAGCTTAACTCGAATCCAAAAGCAACCCCCAATTGAATCCCAAAACTCTAACTCGAAAACAACCCCGATAAAGTCCCGAGAACTTGATCAAAACCCGACTCACAATTCCCAAACGAAACCCCGAAGTCCCGATGAAAACCCGCCCCAAAACAATCCCAACAATATCCCGACTCAAAACAGCCCAAACGGGACCCAAATACCCCAAAACCGGCTCCAGACCCTCCCCCTTCGATCTCGCCCGCGCCCAGACACCACGGCCGCGCCCCGATCGCGGTCGCGCCTGGCCGATCGCGGCCGCGCTCACGACGAATCAGCAGCAGTACAGTCGCAGAAATGGCTGAAACCAGAGGTGTTAACCTCTCTACTCGATTCCAGCAGACGAAGTTTGCACAAAATTCACATATATAACATACCAATGATTTCCAGAACCAACCCTTAGCATAACACATACATATACTTAAATTTTCAGCAAGAAACTCAAGATTTATTACCTCCAATCTTCAAGAACACAAAGAAGAAGAAAGAACACCAAATCCAGCAACTGATTTCTTGAATTGGAATTGGCTTCTTGCTGGATTCACACACCACACACACGCATACACTTAACACACACTTACACCCTTTCCTAATACGGAAGGAAAGCAAAAGAGAAGCACGTACTTATCCCTTTCTATTATCAGCGGGTTCCAACCCATTAACCCGAACCCGATACCCCAATTTCACAATTAATATCCACTTTACCCATTTAAATCCACGAACTCAAATATATAATTTATTCACTAAAATTATTACCCGGAGACACGTAACTCACAACCCGACACGTATATATCCACTAATCGGGATCTCATTGGCCCAACACGATATTAATTATTTAAAAATCCACTAAAATAATTCCACGCAATTATCTCGAAAATGGGATGTTACATTATAATATAATAAAAACTTACAAGAATAATATAAAATAATTAATATATATAGAAAATTAACAGGTCAAATAATATTCTTATATACTTTTGTTATAAAAATAATATTTATCTTTACATTTTAGTTTATTATATTTTATATAAACAACAATATATCAAAAATATTTACGTAACACGTAAATAATAAACTAGTGCTTAATAATATTAAATATCATAATTAATTATGGGAAAAAAAATTAACAAACAAGTCTTTGTTAACCTTCTCGATCAAGTTGTTAAACCTCACAATAAAACTACTTTTTATCACTAGACTTTTCAATTTAACATGTTGTCAAGAACGGTAACTCGTTGATTTTCATTATTATATTTAGCAATTTGAAAAGATTATAAGAATAAAGTTAACACATAGACTTAGAAATTTGTTTTTCTAATATTTGTTGGATATTATTTCGTGTCCATCATCATATGCTAATGATATAAGTTATTAAGAATATTATAAATATAAATGATATTAAAATAAAATGAGCGGCTGGAGCCTTTATTGGGTTGGGTTTTGTCATGTTCCCGATTAGCCCGATATATTCTACCAGTTGTTTCTGTCTTTTTTCTTTTTGTCATTTTCCAATTTGTAAAAAGATATACGATCGGGTCGCCACATCACATGTGGTCTACACGTACAACTATTGAACACAAATCAACCATTAATTAAGAAAAACCAGGCTATTATTCAATATTATAATTTATGTTTTAACATCAACCCTTTAATAATTGAAAAAGATAAACAAAAGTTTCTAGGTTAACGTTTGAGCATAGATCTAGCGGGTTGTTGATGAAACGCGATGTGACCGTTCTTCTCGTTTCCAAGCTTAGTTTCACAACTGAAACATAGTAGATACCCGTTAGAATATGATCAAGTCAGAATATAATTGCATGATCCGTGATATGATACATCACAATGATATGTGTGTATATAAGTAAGTAAGTAAGTATGATTGTAAAAAAAGAGGATGTGCAAAGAATATGAAGGGGATGATGGTGAGCCTTTGCTGGTGGAAGAGTCCAGAAGAGCTCAGGGGATGTTTTTCTCTTAGTAATAAATTGTATATGTAAGAAACATAATGAGATTTAGGGTTAAATTAACATAAGACCATAACTCCACTACACAATATAAATAAGACTTTAGCCCAAATAAAAGGCCAAAAGCTTAAAGTATGGGGATACACCATTAGCATATTTGACCCGCACAACCTAACGACACATCCAATACCAATGATTTGTGCTTAGAATGCGCGAATAGATGTGGAGACAGGCAGTCATGTGGGAGCCGTGCTCCAACAAGACCCAAGCCTAGCATTCCTTCAACTCAGAGCAGAACGTTCCTTCCGCAACACAAGACCTATTTCTTTCGTAGCAGCCAAGGGTGTCGGGCGAGCGATAAGTCCGCAGCAAGCAAGTCCGTCCCGGGCGAGCGTTAACCTGACCCAACAGATAATTGACATGCTTTGACCCTTATTAATAAATTTTGGTTTCAACCAAAACGCAACCTTAGGTGGCGGTTTAGTTCATTGGAATCCGAGAGAATTGGAGGGGAAATAGATCCAATTCCAGTCAATTCATGTGTTTGGTTCAACTTTAAAAAGGAATTTGATTCCATCAATATCGAAATTTTCCAATAAATGAAGGAAAATAACATTCCTTCGCACTATGGATGAAATTCAATTCCTTAAAAACAGATTGTGGTTGATTACAAAAATATCCCTTACGTATAACACACTACACTACACCATGCACTGTCTTACCCCATCCACCCTACCTACCCACCCACCCATACCCACCCACCATACCCCATCCTACCCTACCTCATTCCACCCACCTCAACCCACCTATCACAACCCTACCTACGCTATCCAACATACTCTAACATACTACCCACCAAACCTACCCTTACCCACCTACCCATCCCTCATCCATCATATATTCCCCACCCACCCCGTCTACCTTACATACGCTATCCAACCTACTCTTATCTACTACCCACCATACCTACCCCTACCCACACACCCACCCATCCCTCATCTACCCCCATCCACCCACCCCACCCCACCCCTACCCTACCCTATCCATCTCATCCTATTCCTACCTTAGAGATCTATCCACCTCTACCTTACCCTCTCACCCACATACCCCTACTTACGATGTCCAACCTACTATTACCTATTACCCACCATACCTATCCCTACCCATCCCTCATCCATCATACATTATCCACCTCTACCCATCCTACCCTACCAACGAATTATGAAATTGAATTCTAATTCCATTTTTAGCCATCCAAATATGATTTGGATTCTAATTCTAATTCCTTACAGATTCCAATTCCTTAACAGATTCCAATTATTTTTTAAATATTAACGGTTGGTTTGGCAAAGCTAGCTGTAGCTTTGTGTTTTCAAAAGAGGTTGAGCTTTTAGTAGTTGAAGTTTTTGAGAGCTGAAGTTTTTTTAAAAGAGCTGGAGTTTTTAGTTTTATAAATGTGTTTGGTAAAAGTAGCTGTAGCTGTAGTTTTTAGTATTAAATTACGTAAAAGGACATTAATATTAAGTAAAGGTGATAGTTTATGATTAACAGGAGGGTAAAAAAGTAAATATGTTTGACTAAAAGCTGCAGAGCTTTTCAAATGTTACTTTTACTAGCGTTTTATAAACTTATTTTTGAGAAGATGAAAGCTCTATGTTTCCTTTCAAACAAAACTTTTATATTTTAGTAGAGGTTATTAAAAACAAAAGCTCTAGAATGTCTTAAAAGCTCTCATTAGTCATTAATCCTTAGAATCAACAATCTCCAATTTCCTCTATCAAACCCCGGTCTCACAATCCACAATTTCCTATACTAATATTTCTTTCTATTTTTTTGCATTTATATTTGAATATTTTTCAGTTGACTGAAATTATTCATATTAAAGAAAAGTTCATTATACGAATACTTTCATTAATGGTGGTTTATTTCTTTGAAAAAAATACTCATGTATGCAAGTTGCTTTCTTATTCTTCAAAACTGAATTAAATAACGCAAAGTTTTAATGGCCACCAAAAAGTAAGAAACAGAACACTTTTCCAGCGAATCCTCCACTTGGAGATTTATAGAAGCAATATCGATCATTTTCCCATATCATTGGGCTGGCCCAACCTAAACTTTATCTCTGTCCAATTGTCCGTATACTATAAAAACGGCCCACACTTTAACTAATCCACGATTCAACACCATCTTCGCTTTGTTATATAAAGGAGTCATTGCGAGAATTAGCAACGTAATTCTTAACTATTCATAATATAAATATAGTGTTACCTTTTTACAAGCTGGATAATATATTAATATGGTATTTTTTAACAAAGGAGAATTATGTTTAATATAATATAGTGTTACCTTTTTACAAGCTGGATAATACATTAATATATTAAGTTCGTTTTTTCCTACTCACGTCATCAATTAAGAGTTAAAAAAAAAAAACGTCTTTCTTATTAGATTGACTTTCAATGCCCTGTCTCATTGAGACAATTGGAATACTAAAAGAAATTTCATCGGGGTCGTTTGACACCCCATGGGACTATGGGAGCACCATCCCCCTATGCGGTACCATCATTTTTTGCTGAGAGATGCATGGTTATATCAAGAGTGGTAAGCCAAATCCTTGACAATAATACCTTTTCATTTTCTTTTATATAATTTTGCATGAGTAACTTTTTTAGCGTTATAAAAGATCATTATTTCATGGTTTGAGTGGTATAGATTATAGAAATATTAAAAAAGGGTAGAAATTAAAAAGATACGATATTGAGCTGACGTGAAGAGTGGGATGGCAGTACAGAAAGTTAGCCACGTACTCCCGTCGCTTTAAATTCCTAGACCTCTTGAAGCACTTTCTGTTATTTTATTTTATTTTTTTATTTTTTACTTTGGTATCATGATGAGTTCACAAGCATTTTCTGGTTTTAGAGTAGGGGGTAATGACTCATAAGAGAGCAATACATACAACTATACATTTCCATAGTCACAAGTCAGTTTAACAATTAATTACTATTTATAAATGGATTTCCTATTGTGCATAAATGAAAAAAAAAACCCAAAAAGTTATTGGTGATATGAGTTTGCTATTAGTCATCAAAAGGAAAAATTTTATAAACTTAATTCATAAAAAAGGTTTGTTAGGGTGTGCTATTTCATAGTTTATTATAATTAATTAAGAGGCGGTTTGGTTTTGCGTTTTAAATGTGATTATTAGCTTATTACGTTACAATACCGTAAATAATTGGTTTAAAGTGTTTGGATTGCATACGTTAATAAGTGATTATTTGCGTTTAATGTTAATCCTACCACTCTTTTTCATAAGTTAAAAAATGTAGCTTATTTGTTTAATAAGTGATTATTTGGTCATTTTACAAGTTAAAATGCAAATCCAAACACTTTAAAAACTGATCATTTGATCATTACGATAACAAACAACAGAAGGTAAACCAAACACAACATTTCCGGCAGCACTTTTTGTTATTGCTATTATCTAATTATTATTTTCTAAAACGCTACAACATTTTTTCAAACGCAAATCCAAACACCCTCTAAGTCGTGACACTTTGAATTTTAGTTATAACTTCAGTTTTATAAAGAAGTATACTTTGCTATTGGACAATACATTAATTAATTTGTGTTTTTAAGTTTAAAAAATGAATAATATTTACTATTTAATTAATTCCTTACTAAAATCCATCAACTCATCAGACAAAACATGAAGTGAGTTTGAAAAAACAAGCAGCACTGGTGACTGATGTGGAGTTGAATTCATGAAGGTGACATAAAGGAAATTGCCATGCACATTCCATTAACCTTCTCAGAAATTTCCAAAATTCCTCGTATTTAATTTCTTTTATATATATCCTTTAATTTCATGTTATAATTTATAAATATCATATCATATAATATAATCCTCCTCACTCCTAGCTCATCTTCTCCACATTCAATTCTCTAACTTCATGATCAGTCTGCATTCAAGAAAATGCAGCCTGCAATCGTTCGGTTGCTTTCGTCAAAAGGGTTTGATGTTAAGGCTAAGTAGTTTTCATTCAAAGAGTAACACCAACTTCACCTCGAACTCGTTAATGTCTCCTACAACCCCAAAACCAAACACCAACAATAGAGAAAAAGAGTTTAGAGCTGTCTTTGCTCGCTTTGACACCGACAACGATGGAAAGATCTCTGCTTTGGAGTTGAGGTCGTACTTTGGGTCGATCGGAGAGTACATGTCGCATGACGAGGCGCAGAGCGTGATCAATGATTTGGATACGGATGGCGATGGGTTTATAGACTTTGAGGATTTTATGAGGCTGATGAAGGTGGAAGATAAGGATGAACGAGAGGATGTGAAGGCGGCGTTTGAGATGTTTGAGTTTGAAAAAGGGTGTGGACAGATCAGCCCAAAGAGTTTGCAGAAGACGTTGAGTCGACTCGGTGACCCAAAAACTTATGATGAGTGTTTATATATGATTAAGATGTTTGATACTCATGGCAAAGGATCTATTGATTTCAGTGAGTTTCAACAGATGATGGCCACCACCTGAATTGTAATATGAATTAAGTTAAGTTGTGTGAAATAAAGACTACTTAAAAATATATATATATTAATTGACGTTTATTAAAGACTATTTAAAAATATATAAATTAATTGATGGTTTAATGACTCAACTCAACTGATATATTACTTGACTTAATTATTTATGTATAAAACTATAAATAAATGAAGCTCGGTAAGACTCACAAGCCTTAAAAGTCTTGTAGTTTAGTACTCAAGTTTGACTCGACAAATAACTCAAATAGCACGAGCTTGAGTCAATTTTCACCGAGACAATTACAAATATTTTGCAGCCAGTAGCTTGAGAGTTGACTTAGCTTGCTTAAACACTTAAACCCTAGCCCTTAACTTCAATCATTAGACAAATAAGCATTACTAGAACTCTGAAAATTATGCAAGTGGTGTTTGTCATTGCTTATACTCTACTGGCTTCAAATATTAAGTACTAGTCTATAAACCCATGTATAACATGAGTATAAATTTAAAATTAACTTTATTAATATTATAGGCATAAATTTTATTAAATATTTTTATCAAATTCTTAATATTTATTTATATAATATAATAAACTTAAATATAAACTCAAATTCAAATTTGAGTTTTATATTAGATAAGATTAGTTTAGATTTAGATTTAATTAGATATCATTTAAGTTATTCTTGATATTGATTGATTATTTATTTAAAAAGTATTAGCCAAATGGCGATAAGAAGTCATGCCACATGGCCATAGCACATGATGACACGTGGCATATAGTTACTCTTTTAATACTATTTATAGATTCAATTTTGTGTTCTAAAACAATGAAAAAAATTATACATAATACACCACAAGTTCTATGATTCAATACATGTTTCTCGTTTTTGTGATTAACTCCCTAAACTATTTTTCGGTTATTTAAGTCCTTAAACTAGTTTTATATTATCTAAATTTAAATATTTTGACTGGTTACCAGCTGAGTAGGTAAAACACAGCTGATAAAACAAATATTTAGGGCAAAAACGACGAAATATAGTGGGGGGTTTTTCCAATATTAATCGGGTGAAAAAACAAAAGTTACTTGTTTAGTTTCCGGTTAAACATGTCAAATATATATACTTTTAAATAAAACAAAAGTAGTTTAAGAATTTAATCAATGAGAAAATAAAATTAAGAGACTTAATCGCAAAAATTAAAAAAGTTGATAGAGTTTTTTTTAATATTAACTCTTTATCGGTAAGATTACTATATTAGCTCATATAGTATCTAATTTGTATTAATTTTATGGTTTATCGAAACCTTTTAGTTACTTCTTAAAAAACATGTATGATTGTAATTTATGGATACATTTGAAGTTGATTCTACAGTGTATTAAATTATTGGTTAAGATATTACATTACATATTTTCATAGGAAAGTGTTTCACGTTTGGTTTGAGTGACCGTTGCGACATGGGCTTGAATTTGGGCCTAGCCTGGAGCTAGATTTAAATTTAGTTTGAAGTTGGTCAGTCATTCATCAATAATCATCATGTTTCATTATTTCCTTTAGATAAATCTTTCAAAAAGAAATTTGGGGAAGAACCATAGCCCAGTGCTGCTGTTTATTAATGGGGTGGTCTAATTGGACCCCCTAAAATCTCATTGGATCCCATGAATGTGTGTGGTGGTTGTTCAAAAGTTGTGTGTGGGGTAAGGGGTCCAAAGAGTATATATAACCCTTATTAATTATGTAGACTGTTAAACACACACACACACCCAATGCTATGCTGTTACCCTTTAGTTTCTGAAAATTTTCAAAATTTCTCATCTTACTTAAAAAAAAAAAATTTATTTAAAAATAATTTCATAAATTTTCATTTACTTTTTAAAATACCACTTTTCATATTCTCTTTTTTATGTTTCCATTATCTACCCTATATTTTATTATAATACTCTTTTTCTCTATCGTACTTTTCTATCGCCTATCTTATTTTCCTTATTTTATAATCACTTATCTTATTTTTCTTAAAACTAAAACTTCATTATCTAAACAATTTTTCATTTCTCGTAGAAACCCTTCTTCTTTTTTTCTAAAAACTATAATTTGAAAATGAAAATTTAAAAATAATTAGTTTTCGTTAACCAAACGTAACCTTAGAAATCCAAATGCCCAAACCAAAATTCTAATCCACAAACCATCTTAAAGGTTTTAAATAGGTCTTACACGTACAATTTTATTTGCAAAAAGTATAAAGTAGCTAGCACTAGGGCCGTTACGTGTGTATCAGTTCTATAAGTATATTTAGACTTTAATAAACAAATAATTATATAAATCTATATATATTTAGTTATATACATTGGATGTCGTTTGGTTTTTTAAATACGTCAACTTCAAATAATAAATATAGCAATTGGTTGAATTTAAAAAAAATATTTCACGCAATTGGTTGACTAAATTTTGAGCATCATTATCTTTTTATTCGCATTTTAATTTTGTTAAGAAAGTATTGATTTATATAATTTAATAAATAGAAGTAATATATATTTTTTCTATTGTAAGACATAAAACTATGATGACGAAGTTTAATAAAATAAATTTACAACTCATCAATATTCAATGATGCTAGTTGGATGTATTTGATAACCTAAAATATGCCTAAGCTGAGAGTATATGTTATATACAATAAAACTTCATTCTTTTTTTTTTTTTTTTTTTTAATAATAAAATGTAAGTTATCCTATATGATACGAAATATTTTATTTAATTTGTCTATTTTTAACGATATATGCGTGATGATAAACTAAAAAATAACACCAAAGAAAAATGATAAATGAAAAATAAAAGTACGATTTCATTCTTTGTAAAAACAATAAAATGTTACTCCAATCAGCCAACTTCTTTTAACAATATATTTATTTACTTATTTAAAGAGTGATTAAAAATATTTTGAATCTAGTAAGAAATAATTAAACATCCTCCATGAGTCATATGAGATTATAGGGTATGTTTGGATTTGGATTTGGATTTGAATTTGGATTTGAATTTGAAGCATTGACTCTTAAACTATTGACCAAAGAAGAGTATATATGGCGTTTAATTAAATTTTTTAAAAGGTTTTGTGTTTGTTGGGTTTCATAAAATTCCTTTCAACTTTTCTTCTATGCTTACGAAAGAAATTGTTTGTAGACAGACCAATTCAACCACGTACTGTTTTGCCAAGTCCAATTATTCTCAACCAATACATTAATATTCCTTTCATCCTAACACTTTTATTTTTAAACATCTAATAATTGATTAATTAATTACACACATAATAATATTTAACTGTTCCAATTGAGATATTGATGGTAATATAGGAACAGATGATAGTATAAGTTAGTTTTTATTTTAAAATATAAATATATTCAAACTCAAAACTTCTTTTTATTGATAAGAAAATGGCAATTGTAAACTCTAAATTAAAATATGGGTGTCCCTTTCATCACCTTTTTTTGTTTAAATTTGAAAACCCTATTAGTAAATCAATATAATGGTCCTTTTCAACACCTTTTTGGTTTTAAAACTCTCCCTAATATATTAATAGTAATGGAGTGTAGATTTCTTCATATAACATCACCATACCATTTTGTTTAATCGGACTTTTGCACTGTACCTTAGTTGGCATCATAACCCATTCAAATGTTCATTTTGGCAACAAAATATGATTCAATGCCAAACTCAAGCTTACGCTGTGTTCCAATAGATAGATAGAAAACGACGGGAAGCAACAGAAGAAGATGGGAAGCGCTGGGAAAGGAAGATTATGATTTCCGTCATTTCCTTCCCAGTTCTGAGAAGAAGATATAATCATACAAATTCAGACTTTTTTCCATCCGTTTCACTTCCCAAAAGTTTAAAAAACACGACTTGATCTGTGTATTTTTCCAAATCAATCTGTTTCCTCTCTTTAAACAAGTTGTGGAACACAACGTTAGTTTCCCACAAATTAACATGAATCCATCCCAGTTCGTATACTTGTTTGTCTCCGTTCTCGTGCTTTTGCCTTCCGAATCGAGTGGCCAACAAATGTATTCGGGAAACCTTGTTATGGCATGTAACAGCACTGATGAAACAGGACCATCGCCTGCGTTTCTTTACACATGTAACGGCATACAACCGTCGTGTTCTACCTTCCTCATCTTCAGAACTCAATCTCTTTACAACACCGTTGCCACTGTCTCCAAGCTCATGTCAACGGACCCTGTGGATCTCGCTCGCATCAACAACATCAAGGATCATAACAAAATCTTGCATCTAAATAAAGAGCTTATCGTTCCGGTCACTTGTTCTTGTTCTGGTCTATACTATCAAGCTAACACCTCGTTTGTTATTCCGACGGATCACCACACTTACTTTACTATTGCTAATTTGACATACGAAGGTCTAGCGACATGTGACTCGCTTAAAAAAAACAATGTTTACGATCAACTTGACTTGCATCCAGGTTACAAGCTTCAAGTACTACTTAGATGCGCGTGTCCTACGGTTACTCAAACGACGGAGGGGACTCGGTATCTATTGACATACTTGATTACATGGAAAGATTCGATCGAGAAAATTAGTAAAAGGTTTAAGGTACGTAGTCAGGATTTAGCTTCAGCGAACGGGTTTTCTTCTGTGGAGGATGCTGAAATTTATCCGTTTACAACTCTTCTTGTTCCTATGTCTTCCAAACCTCTGAGTTCCCAGACAAGAACATTAGGTCAAAAGCAAAGTCTATCGAAGAAATGTATTATATCCGGGACCATAGCAGGTTGTTTATTGGCAATTTTAGTTAGTCTTTTCTTCGGATTTATGCTGTGGAGAAGGAACAGAGCGAATAGGGACGAGAAAGTAAAATGGGAGTTGCCTAAAGATATTCGAGTTGGTATCGCGAGTGTCGATGAACACCTGAAAGTTTACAGATTTGAAGAATTAGAAGAGGCTACAGATGGTTTTAGCCTCGAAAACAGATTGAGTGCTTCTGTTTATAAAGGGAGTATAAAGGCGACTATAGTCGCTATTAAACTGATGGGCGCAAATGCAAGTAAAGAGGTAAAAATACTTCAGAAATTTAATCATTTTAATCTCATTGGTCTTTACGGTGTGTGTGAACATGATCAAGCTTGTTATCTTGTTTACGAATTCATGGAAAACGGTTCTTTAAAAGAATGGCTCGAAGACGAGAGTTCGAAAGATAGTCAAACGTGGAACAATAGGATTCGTATTGGTCTCGATGTTGCTAAGGGTCTGCAGTATCTACATAACTTCACAAGTCCAGCATATGTTCATAAAGACATAAACAGTAGTAATATTCTACTCAGTAAGGATCTACGAGCCAAAATTTCAAATTTTGGTCTTGCAAGATCAACAGAAAACCCCAACGGATATTCATCAATCAAATGCCCGATTGAGTCGAAGGGTTACCTGGCACCAGAGTATTTAGAAGACGCATACGTGACAACTAAGACCGATGTTTATGCCTTTGGAGTTGTTCTCTTGGAGCTGATCACCGGAAGGAAAGCTGTCTACGAGCGTGAAGACGATGGAGAAGAAGTGATGCTGTCGGAAGAAGTGATTTCTAGTATGGGTGATGAATATATTAAGCATCCAAAAGATAAGTTCAATCACCTAGTTGACCCTCGCTTACAAGATCAAGGTGATCTGGCGCAGCGTCTGGTCAAATTGAGCGTAGCTTGTTTGGAACATGATCCGTCAAGAAGATTAAGCATGAATCAGATTGTTTCTACTCTTATGAGGATTCAAATGGATGCACACAGGTTGGAAACTATGTTTACGATGTAGAACACTAGAACTGTAAGATACTTGATATGGTATCTCTGTTTTTTCATCTTTTGGAATTGCAAATTTATGTATACCCTTAAATAAGGAAGTAATATCATTCCATAGTAGTTTCTAGTCTGACAAAAACCATTTTTTAGATCGCCTATTATCACACAAATTCATGTTAACTATGCTCGAGAAGTAAAAGCATACAATTTGTCCACAATGGAATCACAAATTGATATTATCTGCTTCACCAAGATCTATTTCACCGTTAAAACATGGGAAACTACGAGAATAAACACTGTAAACGACGTGAAGATACGCAACATTCATAGTAAAGAAATTACCTCGTAATGCAGTCATAAGAGCATCATTGGTCTCTGAACGTGTGGTCCTAATGACGACCACGAAATAATCCAGAGCAGGATCATTCAAGACAGTAACAAGTGAGTCACAAGAATTCGACCGAAGAACAATACGTACACTATCTACGAGTATCGCACGCTGTAGGTAAAGGGAGACTGCGTTCTTAGAAACTTACTGGCAAAGTTGTGAGCATGAATGTTTAAAGTCATCATACCCATATTTGCATTTTGCTGTTTGGTGAGAACAAAATGGAAATGCAGGCAATGCCCAAATGCTATATCTTTGTTGCACGTTAGCTCCATGTGGGATCCAAATACGAAGTGAATTCTAAAGTATAGTACAAGAACAACCCATGTCAAAAGCCACATTTGCAGAGTAGCGGTCTGAAATTGATAGTCTTTTATGTAAAAATCATGTAAATTGGCTTCAGAAAATTGGAAATATACCAACTTTGAAGACGAAACGACCATGAACATCGAATCTTGGAGATGCTGAACCATTTGAAGAATTTGGAAAGAAAAGAAGCTTTGTGAGAGTGTGGGACATTATATCGAACAGTTGGTGTGCACTCCAAAGTTAATATTTGTACTGCTAAAAAATTGAATGCTCCATAAAGACATAAACCGGTAACATTGTTTTGAACAAATTCGGGCATGAAAAATAATTTATCGGATCACCTTAACTATGTAAGCATAGGTTCCTTTGATGTAAGGTCGGTCGGTTACCGCCCTAATAAGAAATCATTTTGGGCTAAAATTTCATATGGGCCTTCGACAAAAAATCCGAACCGGTTACATTGTTGCATTCTTGCATTCGTGGTAATTAGAGGTGCACAAAAAATCCGAACCGGTTATTTGACCGGTTTTGTGTTTATATGGACAATCGGATTTCTACCGGAGGATGAACAGGTTTCAAAAAAACCGGATAAAATCTAAAAAAAATCCGATTTATAATTATATATTTTGTTACTATAATTAGTGTTTTTAAACTTTTTATATATTTATAATCAAATTAATATAATATAAAAATATATTTGATTGGAGTAAAATATATGTGTTAACTTAATCTATAATTATATATTTGTAATAATAATTATAAAAAAGATGATGTGTTGGTATAAGTGTATAAATATAATTTTATAATTATAAGTTTTTAATATATTTGTTAAGACAAAAAAATAAGAAACTTAGCCAAAAAAAAAAAAAAAAAGCCCAAAAGGAAAAACCATGAATAGAAAGTCAGTTTTTTAAAAAACCGTCTTAGAAAAATCAGTTTTTTTTTTTTTTTTTCAATCCGAAACCGGTTACACATATTACAATTTTTGGGGTCAAATACCGGTTGGGATCCGATCTAGTTTTTAAAAAAACCGGACCTTTTTCAAAAAATCCGGACCGGTTTAAAACCGATCCGGTTCGGACACGATCCGAGTAAGTGCACCTCTATCGGTAACAACTATAGATGCACAAAGCCGGAATGTAACCAATTTGATTCGTTTTTTTCTTTTGTAAAAAAACCGGTTTTTAAATAATCTGTTCGAATCTTAACTGGTTTTTTACCCAATAAAATGTACCATATGTGATTGGTACCGGATATAAAAAATCGGATTTTTTCAATAAACCTGTTATAAAAAATCCAAATATTTTAATCTTTCCTTTATTTTGGACTTTCAATTTAGGTTTGATCATATTTTTATCATCTTTTTTATACATCTTTCAGTTCGGCTTTTCTTTATAATAAAATCGAGCTTTTTAAATTATTTTATAAATTATACATTCAATTCTAATTTATACAATATAAAACTCCAAATAAATATAATTTTACTCCAAACAAATATGTTTTATGTTATATTTGATTGTTGACACATAAAAAGTTAAAATTATAAAATTAGTGCAGTCTAAAATCAGTTTTTAAACTGGTTTTTTATCCAGTTAATTTTAAAATCTGTTCTGGATAGGAAAATCCGGTTACATAGAAACCGGGTTCGGATATGATTCTTATCAATTGGATTTTTTTTCACCTCTACAATCAAGAATTTTGATCTATGGTAAACACTAATTAAAAAATAAATAAATGATGACGTGTATTATTAGAATTGACACATGTTAAATGCATATATGTATGCATAAATTTATTAACTTATTTTTTTTAATATATTTATATTACTATGATTTATGAAACCAGCGAAGATTTTGGAATTTGGAAGATTAGTTTTCGGATTAGTTAAACATTATATATGGAAACTCTTGTCATATCTTTAAAAACATCTATCTATAATTTAATGCATCGTACCTTATCTTGATATAATTCCATAGAAATAACTGAATTAGGAAATTATTATCCAAATCCTAATCTTTGGCTTCGTCAATTCTTAATTACCCTTTTACCCCGTGGTCTTCCTTTTAGCTCCCCCTTTTCTTGTATTTATCAAGGGTAATCTAGTAAATAGAAACAAGCACCCCCATCTTAAAATAGGAAACTACATACGCTATAAATAAAACCCTCCTCGCCTCCTCTAATTCACAAACAATCAAATCAAGATAACCACGTACGTACTTCTCATTCAAGAATCAGAAAGATCGATCAGAAGCCTTCTTCGAGCTCCATGGATATCGAGAACATGTTGAAGACATACAAGCAGATAGAAGCCGATAAACTGTTCCTGAGGAATCTAATGATAGTAGCCAGTATGAAAGACATTAATGGAGGACGAAAAGAACAGCCGATGGTGTTGCCGCACAATGCTGATATGATTCGGATGAGGCAGATATACCTCAAAAGCTACAAATTCACTAAATCCAACAAGAAAACTTTGAGTCAGAAGACGAAGTTGTTCTTGACCAAGGAGATGAATTACTTGCAGAAGAAGATTGAGATGTTTGTTTCTTTGTTATCATCAGTACTAGGACGATGAATCGAGTTTCATCTTTTTTTTTTATATATACGCTTGTACATGGTTTTAAGTTTTCGTCCGTATATTATAGTTTTCGTTTGGGTACGTAGAGCGCTTCCAGTTAATCATCGTCGAGTCATTTAGTTGTAATCATTCATTGTTAAAAAATAATAAATACTATTCCAATCTTTTGAACTGGTTCATTCCTTTACGGGTGTTTGGCTTTCTTTAACGACAATTAAAAAGGTTTAGTAAAAACCGTCAATCGACACTTTAAAAAATTAGTGATAACGTAAACTTGTTTATTGATAGCTTGTTCTATATCATCTTATGCCATTACTTGATCATCCTTAATGTATGTAAAGTTAATTAGCATTAATTTGGACCATTCTTTTACGGATCTTGCAAGTCTGCAACATTCATTCATGGATTAATTAGTTGGACTTGGACAACGGATGTTAATTAATTGATTGAGTGATTGGCCCATAAGATTTGGGCTGGGCTACATGTGCATGCGAAATAACATACCCAAAATTTATAGATAAAATTATTTGGGCTCTTGGTACCTTTTACAAAAAAAATTAATTTCGAAGGAGGTGAGGTGACCAAAAACCAACTGCAAAATTGAACTTTTATTTTTTCAGTGGTCTTTTTGGATGCACTTGCATCATGGTCCCAACTCCCAATCACTAATAACACTACAAATATTTATTGGTAGTATTAGGGTATTCGGGCCACCGGTTGATTAGATGAACCGAACGAACTTGAAACGAGGATTAAAAATGTATGAAATTGAAAGCCGAATTAATCCTAAACTTAACCATGAACTAAATAATAAACTTAACTTAAATGATTATTATTTTTGATTTTAAATAGTGATATTTCAAATACGAAGATGCTATTGATGAACATGATAAGAAGCAACAATGTTTCTTTTCAAGTTTAGAAATGACGATGGAGACGTTTGTTCAAAATTGAATTTGAAATATTAATAAGTACTATATGCATGTGATGTCGTGTATATGCCAACTCAACATTACCGGTTGTCATTTTAACAAAAGAAAATAAACTTTAGGAATTTAATTAACTACTATGGAAAGTAGTATAATTGATAAACTGATAAGAATTTATTCATTTTTAATTTTCAGTATTATTCAATATATACATGTGGTGCCACATGTATACCATATGTCACATCGCATGTATGCCAGCTTAGCATTATCGTGTCATCAGACACATGAGTAAACCAACGAAAATAAAAGATAAAATTACTCGATAAATTGATTAAATTCTGTTTATTAGAAAATACAATAAATGATGATAAATGAATATTATATTATATAAAAAGTAAGTCCAAGGAGCATATGTACCCATTGATAAAACTCATAATTTTTATATCCACATAAATGTTACACAATCACATCATATTGTCTACATCAATGTTACAAACTCAATTATTTAGTTGTTTTCATCTAAATTAACACAACAACTGATACTAGAATGATCAAAATGAAAAAGAAAAAAAAAATTATAGCGATCACTGAGATTCTTATAGTCCAATGGCTAAAATAAATAAATAAAATTTTATAGTTGCTTGGCCAAAAATATCGTTGACATTATACATGTGTCATCCACATCATTAATAAAGTCATGTCGAAGATATTAACCAACCAGTTTAAGCAATCATTTTCAGTTAATCAAAACGGGTAAACAATAGTTTAGGCTTTCTAGGGAGTAATTAAATTAATGAATACAAAAGTTGATTTAATGAGTAAAATGTAGTTAAGAGTAATAATAAAAGCATTTGTAATTTGTTTTTTTTTAACGACAAACCATTCTACTCCTACTCCTAAACTACTCATTTACCCCAACTGGGGACTTCAAAACTTACTTTCTTCACCTAAATTTCAACTTGCCTCCGACATGAGTCGATCCCGTAACCTCTCATTTATATATCACTCTCATACTAAATGGGCTAAACTCCGATGTTAAGTTATATATGTATGGAAGCTAATGCTAACGCTAACAGCCTGTCTTTTTTTTTTTTTTTTTTTTTTTGAAATACGTGTCCATTTTCAACATCTTTTGCTGCATGGACCACTTGCCCCCACCCACCCCCACATCCCATACGTACATATGCATATATACTTACCACTTTTATACATTTATAATACACCCTTTTCCATTTCCTATGGTTTTCTTTTCTTTCCTTTTCACAATCTTATTTTTACTTTTTTAGAGATATGGAATAATTATTTATAAAAGAATAACAGAATAATAATAATAAATAATTTAAATATTCTCGTAATCCAAACGTAATATTAACATTAATTTATTTATCATGATATCTATATATGTAAGATGTAAGAATATAGAAAATTTGTTTGTAATGAAATGTGGGTCTGGGTTTGGCCCACAATAACAAAATGATCCATAAGTGCAAATGGCCTTTGAATTATTTATTTCACAAGTCATTTTCACTCTCCTCCTCTTGCCCACCAATATATCTTTATTTTTAATGCTGATGCCTACTTTATTTTTACCTGCCTTTTTTGTCATAGGATTAAGTTCCATCAAGTCTCGACTTTTAAGTGGTGTACTGAAATCCCACCTTGTTTGTTTCAATAGTTAAAACTACAGATTTATCATAAATTTATTTTATAATAGAAATCCTGAAATTTATGGGATAGTTTCCATAAGAAAAAATCAATTATCTCTCCTAACCGTCTCTCCCATTCTCTTTTACAAATCGTTTCGTTGTTAAAAAATAACTTAATCAAACGAGTCGAAAAGAACTTGTGCATTATAACTGAGAATATATGAATGTTAAGCAATTATAAATGCGCATTTGATTGTTTATATAAATGATTAGTTCATAAACTTAAATACAAATACTACTTAACAAGTCCATTGTGGTTATGTTTTATTATGGACACAACATATTTACATAATCACATTGATAATGTCCTTAGAAAAAAAAATATGCATAACACATCACACATGTCTACTTACACAATTTGCATATGAACAAGTGAATATTGAAATTGCATATTTACAAAATTATCATATCATAATAAATATCTCTATCATATCATATGATTGAACTTATACATTTACGTAAGTCTCATCTTATAAAAGAATGTCACCGTGTTCAAACAATAAAATATCACCGTCTTACAAAAAAAAGTCTTCGATATTGTAAAACCCGAATATGTGACGGTGAACATGTGCAAATTTATCATGAGACGTGTGTTTTCTATTAAAATGTAACATACGCAAATAACTTATCAAAGTAATGAATTAGTGCATATGCACAAGTAAACATGTACAAACAAATGAACATGAGGATCAAGGAAAACAAATAATTTCCTTGATAAGTATTTACTTTTTCATAATTTTTTACAATTTAACCCATTTAATACATGAGTATTTAACCTAGTTTACAATAAATCACAACCACGTAGATAAAACCACAACCACGTAGATAAAATCACAAACAATTTTTTAATTTCACACCCATTTCAAATATTTGGAACCCATCACACAAATATTCCCTTAAGGCTTAATTACGTCGATAAAGAATTAAATTGATCATATAGATTGATACTAATAATAATAATTATTACATTAAAATACATTTAGCCCTAAAATAATATATATCCTTTATTTCCCCAACCCCACCAATCCTCAAAATAATAAATTTTCAGATATAGCCAAAGCTACCATGAGTGTGTGTGTGGTACAAAAAATTGAAATTGGTCTAGGCTCTGGGTCTGGCTGTGGCTCTGTGAAAAGTGGAGCCATACCATGGGAATGTTGGTTTCATATCCTTAATTGTATTGTCACTAGAAAGTGACCCAAATCACTAGGACATGCTCCATTCATGGTCTTGGATCCGACCTCAATTCACCTTTTTCTATACTTCCAATGAACCTTTTTTCATATATAAGTGGTTTTAATCTTTAAATTTACTCTTTATGGTTTTTTTTTTTTAAAAAAAACCATGTATAAAACAAATAAGTTTTATTACAAACCCGGTCAGAATCATATTAGATAATGATGAGCCACATGACTCATGACAACTGATTTAACATTGTTAGAAAGGAGAACATGTTGCACTGGTTTGAAAGATCAACCTTAATCCCCTATACCACTTTATTTTTCTATCCCCAACTATCTCTTTCCTTCTTCATGTGTAACCAATTACTTTGGCATTCCTCTTACTAGTCTTGTATGAATCAAAAGGCTTTCAACTTGTGAAAGTTGTTTGAGGTCTAAATAGCATACGTACACCAAAGGATACGATAATGGGATGCTTAATTGGTTATAATCTTGACAAATTGAATGTCAAAGTTTTTTATAAGAAATTTGTTTTGCATTTATTTGGCAAATCTAAAAATGAATAAATAAGAATTTTCATGCAGAAGTTGAAGCAACGTACAAGTTTATTCATGAATATATTTTTACATATGTGCGGTCATTGTTTTTTTTTTTTTTTTTGAAACTCAAGCCACCGCCTCAAAATGGGTTCGAGTTAAAATTTTCATAGTCAGATCATAGAAATTGTGACAGTAATCGACTTAGAGGTTGTTTGTTTACTTCTTAATGGAATAATTAAGAAGTCATTTAAATATAAAATAACTTCTTAATTGTTTCATTAAGAGGTAAACAAACAATGTCTTAATATTTAAATAGAGGTGTATGGACTGTGTTGCATTTGTGCCTATGTGGTTCCTCTCTACCTTGGAGAAATTGAGATCATTTTGTTTCACTAGATTTTCCATTTTTTTCAAGTTTTCGTTTTTTATAAAAATTTTCATCCCAAATACATTATTTGAGATTGAATAATGAATGTCATACTCACTGACATTCAACTCATTCAACCCGAAACTTAACATTTTATTGTTATTGGTTTGACTTGTAATTGATACATGTTGACTTAAAAAATTGACCCATCTATCATAAGTCAAAACTACCAATTCTGATAAGACAAAACAATGTAATCTAACATTGAAGCAAGATTAATCTTGATCAATAGAATGGGTTTTGGATCAAAACATAAGTGATTACAAAAAAATTAAGTTATGATTACTAATTTTTATGATCTCGATCAATTCTCAAATAGAAATTTATCTGCAAAATGTATATCACAAAAAACAAGACATAGGCATGAAGCTAATTAAACAATTCATAAAACTAAAAATTAATTAATTAAGATGGGAAACGTAGACTAATTGATAAATGAAAAGAAAAACATGATATATGGCTGATGGCATGCATGATATATGTGCAAGTTGATCAGCGATAAAGAGTGACTCTCAAAGCAATAATTGAAATAAGAGTGAGTAAAATTAATATTGTAATAGTCACTCACTTTTATATCAGGCAATAATTGAAGTATGATAAATTGGAAAGAATTTGGCCACGACCCGAGTCTAGTGTGCTCTAGAATTTTATATATATATATATATATATATATATATATATATATATATATATATATATATATATATATATATATAGAATCAGGTTCATCAGCGTACCTATGAGATTCCAGCGTACCCTAATGTGAATGATCATTCACATATATTTTTTTTTGAATAGACATGTATAAGACAATATTATAAGACTTTTTTTCAAAAGGAGCAACATCATAAATGTTGTGAATGATAAAAAAAGATCATGTGAATGGTCATTCACACCATTCACATTGTGTGAAATGATCATTCACATGGATGACCATTCACATAAATATGCATTGAGCATTCACATAAGTTTTAAGGACACAGAAAGTGTGAAAGTATGTGAAATTCATATATCATGTGTATAACATTAATTTAAACATGGTTATGAGAAATAAAATTTAAAAAAAGTTTTTTAAGGTTGGTACCTTCGGGTGCACTTGATTTCGAGAGGTACTTTTTTGAACCTGAGTCTATATATATATATATATATATATATATATATATATATATATATATATATATATATACTAGTTTATAAACCCATGTATGACATGGGTATACATTTAAAAATTTAATTTCATTAATCTTGTAGGATAATTTTTAAATATATTTTATCAAATTTATAATATCTATTTATATAATACAATAAATATAAATATAAATATATAAAAAAGAAAAGTTATCATTCAAATTCAAATTTGAGTTTTATATTAGATAAGATTTAGATTTGATTAGATATTATTTAAATTATTTATTATAGATAGATTAGAAAAAACAAATTTTAGAAGCAAATTATTAGGAAATTGTTAGGTACACGTGGCAATCCCATGTTAAGCCAATTGGCGCTCTATCTAGATGCCATGTGACATCTAGTTACTCATATAATAGAATAGATATATATATATATATATATATATATATATATATATATATATATATATATATATATATATATATATATATATATATATATATATATATATATATATATAGACACACACACACAGAGGGAGGTTCCATTGAGAACTTTTGTGCATCGATACACAAAAGAACCTCCACTGGCCCTTGGATGAAAAGAATGTGTGGGTTATATCAAATGGCAAAAGGGTAATTAAATAAAAAGTTTTATGCATCAAGTGCACATAATGAAATTCGCGGAGGGGTAAAACAGGAATTATGCAATCCTTATTTAATTATTACACTTCCAAAATTAACAAAAATAATACAAATTCAAAATAAATCAAAATAAATGCAAATCGTTCATCTCTTCATGCATATCGTTCATCACTTCCGAAAATAAATCATGCATATCGTTCATCTCTTCCAAAATCAAAATACATCAAAATACAAACATGAATCGTTCATACAAACATAAATCATGCATATCGTTCATCTCTTTCAAAATCAAGAGGGGGCTAAGAGAGAGGAGAGAGAGAGAGATAGAGAGAAAGAGGGAGTGGTTTTAGGAAAGAAGTTAATGGTGATTTTCATACCAAATTTAGCTATTAATTATCTTAAAAACATTTAAATTCAAAAATAATTTCCATACATTTAATATCCCCTAAATGTCCTTTGTGCACCCTTGGTAGATAGTCCGATGCACAAAAGTTCTTAATGGTGCCTCGATGCACAAAAGTTCTCAATCGAACTCAGTGTATATATATATATATATACACATACAGAGAGAGAGGGTATAATGAATTGAAGAACCTTCATGTATCGAAGATTAATCTCGAAGAACCTCATGCACAACCACATGTAAATGCATCACAATTCCCGCATGATGTATCATTATTTCCACGTGATGTATCGATATATATGTGTGTGTGCGTGCACACACACACGAGAGAGAGAGAGAGAGAGAGAGAGAGAGAGAGAGAGAGAGAGAGAGAGAGAGAGAGAGAGAGAGAGAGAGAGAGAGAGAGAGAGAGAGATGTCATGTATACTTATACATATATAGGCTTTAAAGACTAGCTACTAAATTTAATGAATTGATAGATAGATAGAGCCATGCATGATGTATGATTTAAAGTTGGTCAAATTAAATACTCCTGCATTTAGTCCCTTTTTCATAGTCATTATTATATCCCCTATTTGTCACAAAATGATTGCTTAGTTAACAACCGGTTCTTACTTTTACTCTTTAAAAACTCTACATAGAGGAATTTTAAA
The DNA here is from genome assembly GCA_020465985.1 of Centrapalus pauciflorus. Classification (NCBI taxonomy): domain Eukaryota; kingdom Viridiplantae; phylum Streptophyta; class Magnoliopsida; order Asterales; family Asteraceae; genus Centrapalus; species Centrapalus pauciflorus. Next base: position 324,721 of record JAANYP010000582.1, on the reverse strand, counting down.
TAAAAAACTACCATGAATCAAAAACCTTGAAAAACGATCACTTGATGCATCAAACGGTCGTTTCAAGTAGAACCACTATACATCGTAAAGGAAAACATAATGCATTACGTGGGAAGGTTGTGTATCACGATCACTTGCTGCATGACATGGTCAATCTGAGTCGATTGGGTTTAGCGATCCATACCAGTCCATTTTTGATCGGTCTGTTCAGTCGAAGTCGATCCACCGTTTTTATCCTGTACATTTACATGTTTTTTCTAGACTTTTAAACTACGAAATGTTGTGAATTTACATATGTACAATCTATATATCTTAATAAAAGAAAACCACTAACGCCAGGTGTCACTCTCTCATCCTTCTAAACTTTTGGTTTCCCGCCTTTTTTCTATAATTAAATTTTTAATTTTAGTAATTCATTATTAGGAAAGTATGAAATCAAATTCAAATACTTTCATATTTAATCCATCAAATTAATTTTTTTTAAATATTCTAATACTAATCTAAATTAATCTTTTGGATAAATTTTTTTAAAAATTTTGATGTTTAATTTTTAATTAAAACATATAGTTTAGAGAGATGAGAGAGTGACACATGTCATGAGAGGTTTACCCGTCTAATTTTTCATATAGAATTCTTCTTACTTAGTTATCTAATTTATTTTAAAATTCAAGTAAAAATAATTAAGTACTACTTATTTTAACTCTTATAAATAATAATAATCTAATAAATAATTTAAATAATTTTCAGATTTAACTCCTAATGTTAGCTAAAGATGCATTATTTTATATATTTAAAAGGTAAAAATAATGCAATAATATTGGTAATGGAATGTTTTGTAATCTTTTTATTATAACATTTTTTAAATTGTATTCTATGTAAAAAAATTAAAAAAAATTTATATATAAAAATCTAAAATTAAATTTTTATAAATTTGAGACACGATATATATTATTCATACATATTTAAATATAATTTTTTAATTACCCTTAATAACAAAAGATAATACTATTTTCGTACCTTTTAAATAAAAAATAAACATTTTTGTATGTAATTAACGTTTTGTGTAGCTTTATATTAAACATTTCTGTATAGAATATCCACGTAATACACCCGTTAATAACTAGTTATATGTTATTTTATAAGTGTATATGCAAAAAGAATAAAAGAAGTTATTCAACTTTATTAGTACCCATGAGTGCTAATCGAAAGATGTGGTTTATTCTTAATCTCAATTTTTTGTGATAATATCTAATCATTAATGCTTTATAATTTATTCACTGATTTCTCTTGAACTTTTAAAAATATTAATAATTAATTTATTATAGTTTTTAAATTTAAATTTAAAATTTTTAATTAGAGTATGTTTAATTGCTTAACTAGGTAAATGAACAGAAAAAACCAATTAACCGATTACGAATTATTAGTTAACCGGCTATTTTAGTTGAGGTTTAGGTTTACAAAATCGTTGGAACCGATATATTCGATTAATCATTTGAAAGTCAGTTCTGAAAAAAGTTAACCATCCATGAACAACTTTACAACTCTACTGTAAGGATAAGATAAGTTTGGTAAGTCTTGAAAGGAGTAAAGTAAGTCATGAGAAGTTAAATATCATAACTTGAATTGTTGGAAATTGTTTGGTTAGGATTTCGCAATCAGTAGGTAAAATGTACCCTTTGGTTACAATTATTTTAATATTATCTTGTTTTTAATTTTATATTAATTTATTTTTTAAGTTTGAACAAGTAATTTGAAACACAGCAAATCATAGGATTGACGTATTTAATAATTCCTGATCTTGCCATTATTCTAATATTTTCTTAACACATATGATATCAATAGATTGATCAAGAGTTTTCTTTCTCATCATCGAATTTTTAAATACGAAAACTTCATATGTTGATTATATATACATAATGTGAATTACGGAAATTATGAGCATAGCAAAAATGGTAAAGAAATGCAAACACGGATCCAAGAATTTTTGTCATAAGTGTCATCTTTTAAAGTAAATTTAATAGTTAGATTTTTGAAATTTTTTCTAAGATGAATAAGGTTATCGAAACAGATTGTTAACACAAAATTAACAAATAACAAGTTTTTGGGGTTTTTTTTAATGTTTTGAGCTGATTATTTGCTTCTTTTCTCTTCTTCTTTTTTAAATTCTACCAGGCCTTATTTTTCTTTTAATTTTTATTATTAAAACTTCATAATATTTTAATAAAATTCGGTAATAAAGACAACAAATATATATTATATGTATATAACACTTTTATATATTTTTCGTAGGTGTCACTCAAAAAAATATATTAGGTGTCACTCGAGTTTTGATACATACGTAACTCAGTATTTTGAAAATTTATCGGTGTCGAATAACACCGGCCTATGATACTACATTAGGCCCGCCCCTGAAGAAATGCGATGTGAATTTTCTACTCCAGAAAAAGATTACAACATTATTAGCTATATATAAAAGTGTATTTGTGACCAATTAAAAAAGTAATCGGTTAAAAATCTGATAAGTTGTTTATATTGTGTACATAAAGTTTTTGGATCATCACCATTCGATCGGGTGATGATTGTACGTTGAATAAAACTACAACAGTTCGAAATATTAATATTAGTTGACTACAACTTAAAGTTATCTATAGATAATGTTAACTAATAACTTCAATTTAGACTTAGTCATATTATTACTTATTTTTAAACGTATTTATACCAAACTAGATAAAAAGATATTAGTATTGTAGTATTTAACAACAATGCACTTCAATACTTGAACTATATATGTAAATAAATCAGATCATATATCATATGGGTACATTTCATATAACACGTTATTATTCTATGAAATAATTTAAAAGTTGTTTATCTTATTGTTTTTGATAATTATGTTTATATTAATATTATAAGTGTATATATAAATTCATTCGATTTTGAGTTTTTATAAAGTCAGACAAACATCGTGTGAATGTATTGAGGTAATTTGAAATTGTGAAAGTGTGTGTATATAGGTGGTTGTGAATGTATATTTTAACGCATCTACAAATCTCAAAAAATAGTAAAAAAACATAGCCAAAATTACAGGTCAAACTTGATAGGTTAGAACGTAAAATTAATTTAAGGTTAATTGTATATTTATCATCTTATCTTAGTATTATATTATATTTCTAAGGTCTACATTGGTTATACAGTTCTACGTTAATTTAAGTTTTTGCATTGATCAAAGTTTTCTATGTGTGTGTGTGTGTCTATATATATATATATATATATATATATATAGAGTTAGGATCATTGCAGAACCTTAATTTAGTGCAGAACCATAGAACCAATCTAAACCATTAGATTATAATATAACACTAGGGATAAGATGGTAATTATACAATTAACATTGAATTAATAGCAGCCTACCAAGTTTGACTGTCCACTTTGACTTTTTTTTTACTCTTTTAATATATAATGGACATGCAGTGTTGCATCGACGTTAAATATACGATATCAAATGTGTTCATTCGACATCGAATGGTCGTACGGGTAAAAAAATTTACGAAAAATAAACACGTAAATTTTTTTTCAAAAAAATATATTCATGACCGTTCTCGTTAAATCCACCAACTTTGACTACTAATTTTGACTATTATTTATCTATGTTAATAATGAACGTATATGAAGTTTTGCATCGACGTTAAATATACGGTATCAAAGTGTTCATTCGATATCGAATGATCTCATGGTCTCACCATGATATATTGTATCGTGGTCTTGGTAAAATTTTTTTTACGAAAAATAAAAAAAATATATATCATAACCGTTTGCGTTAAATCCAACAACTTTGACTACTAATTGTGACTATTATTTTGGCTCTGTTAGTAATGAACGTATATGCAATGTTGCATTGACGTTAAATATACGATATCAAAGTCAACATGATATATTGCATCGTGTTCTGGGCAAATTTTTTTTTTACGAAAAATAAAAAATATATATCATAACCGTTCTCGTTAAATCCACAAACTTTGACTACTAATTGTGACTATTATTTTAGCTCTGTTAATAATGAGCGTATATGCAGTGTTGCATTGACGTTAAATATACGATATCAAAGTGTTCATTCGATATCGAATGATCTCATTATCTCACCATGATATATTGAATCGTGATCTGAGTAATTTTTTTTTACGAAAAATAAACACGTAAAATTTTTTCGAAAAAAATATATCATGACCGGTCTCGTTTTAAAGAGTATAAAATTCTCGTTTTTATGGTATAATTTTTTTGATTTAAAAATTAATAATATTAATGTTATTTTAATTTAAAGAAAAAAGATATTTATTTTGCTAATGTCAATCTTTTTGCTATTTCCAATCTTTTCCTTTTTTACCCCTCCAAGAATTAATATATCACTATTACCAATCTTTTTTTCACTAATTCCAAACTTAACTCTTTTAATCAAGACCGTTAGATTATTCTAATCTATGGACGATATTGGTTCTACAGTTCTACACTAAATTTAGGTTCTGCAATGATACAATCTATATATATATATATATATATATATATATATATATATATATATATATATATATATATATATATATAGGGTTATATGCCAAAAATAGCAACAACTTTTTGTAGTTTTACCGTTTATACCCACATTATTTATTTTTTATCATTAATAACAACATCTTTTGTATTTTTTACCGATTATACCAACTTTTGACCTGGAAACCTGCTATAGCAAGTTACCATCAATTAATACCAACAACTTATATATTTTTACCAATAATAGCAACAACGTTTTATATTATTACCAATAATAGCAGCGACTTTTAACTTTTTACTAATAATAAAAACATATCAAATTAAATTTTCCTTTATCTTTAACTAATCATTATTTAAAAAAAACTAAATTTATGAAAATCGAAACACAATCAAATAAGTTCATAATCCATTTTTTTGTTAAAATTTTGTTAGAGATAAATCAAATGCAATGTGTGCGTATAAAAGTTTAAAAAATATGTTCCTATAGGCGTTAGAAAATGAAGATTATTTTGATTAGGGGTGAGCATTGATCGGTTTTTGACAAAAACCAAACCGAAACATCGGTTTCTATATTCAATAAACCGTTCGGTTTGGATTTTAAACGATTTGATTTTTTGGTTGTTATTTCGGTTTCAGTTTTTCTTTGTCATGGTTTTCAATCTCAAGTCTTTCTTTCTAAAACCAAAAACCCCACACACACACACACACACACACACACACACATATACATATGTATGGATACATAAAATCAAAATATATAACACTTAATGCATTCTTTCACAAACAAAATTTAGACATTATATCATTTTATCATTCAAAACCATGACAACATACAAATGCAATAATAATAATAATAATAATAATAATCATAATATTCAAAGTGAGTGTTAGTCTCATATGAAATTTAGACATTGAAAAGTTAAAACTTTCAATAAAAAACTTAAATGAAGAAATTTAACGAAAGAAGAGTATTTTTAAAATTATAAAACTTCAGTTTGGTTTGGTTTTTTCCGGTTTATTTTGACCTCCAAACCGAAATTTTTGGTTTTTGAAAATTCAAAGTCCAAACGGTTTAGTTTTTTGGTTCCGGTTTTTTGGTTTTTTCCGGTTTTATATTAGTTTTTGGTTTTTTTTGCACACTCCTTATTTTGATATGTCATAATTTTCATGCATAGCCTTATAGGGATATGATAGGGGCGACCATTTAAGTGTAACATGACAACGTGAAACTTCATTTTGTATAAGATGTCACAGAAATATAATGAACACATTATTTTATATTTGTATTATTTTTTGGATACTTATTACAACAATATTTGCATTATTTATTAATGTGATAAATAAATGAATAATAATAAATCATTATGATCTAATTATGGATATTTAGTCTTTTATTTATTTGATAAATAAAATGATAATATTTAAAAGACACATCCCTTTATTTTATGGATGATTATATATTATTTAAATTTATGAAAATCAGATGACGTTCAAATAAATAAATAATGCAAATATTGTTGAACTAAGTGTCCAAAAAAGAATACAAATGTAGCATAATGTGTTCATTATAATTCTATGACATCTTATACAAAATGATTTGAGTTTCACGTTGTCATATTACACTTAAATGGTCAACCCTATCATACCTCTAAAACCCGACTATGCATGAAAACATGACACATCAAAATAATCTTCATTTTTTAATGTCTATAGAAAACATATTATTTATCTCTTTTATAGGCACACATTGCATTTGATTTAATTCTAACAAAATTTAAACAAAAAATGGATTATGAACTTATTTGATTGTGTTTCAATTTTAATAAATTTAGTTTCTTTAAAGTAATGATTAGTTAAAGAAAAAGGAAAATATAACTTGATGTGTTTTTATTATTAGTAAAAAGTTAAAAGTCGTTGCTATTATTGGTAAAAAGTTAAAACGTTGTTGCTATTATTGGTAAAAAGATAAAAGTTGTTGGTATTAATGGATGGTAACCTGCTATAGCAGGTTTCCAGGTCAAAAGTTAGTATAATCGGTAAAAAATACAAAAGTTGTTGCTATTAATGATAAAAAATAAATAATGTTGGTATAAACGGTAAAACTACAAAAAGTTGTTGCTATTTTTGGCATATAACCCTATTATATATATATATATATATATATATATATATATATATATATATATATATATATATATATATATATATATATATATATATATATATATATATATATAAATATAAAGGATGTGGTTCACATTTTTATTTAAAATAAGATACCAAGATATTGTTAAAATTTTAAGTGTATAGTATAACTAGTGTTATACCCGTGTAATACATAAACTAATTAGATAACTTGTTTTCTAATATTTATATAAATTTAAAAGTTTATTATTGAAACTACAAATAAAATAGCAATATTATATAGCTAAAGAGATTATTGAAAAAATATATAAAGTGAGTAACTAAAGGTAAATCACATAACTAAATTTTAAATAATAACAAAGAAAGGAAAATAATTATATTGCGTTTAGTTAACAAAAACTAGTCATTTTTCAATTTCAGTTTTCAAGTTATAGTTTTTAAAAAAAATAAGGGTTTCTATGAAAAGTAAAAACTTGTTTAGATGATGAAGTTTTATTTTTTTAGAAAAATGAGATAAGTGATTATAAAATAAAAAAAAATGGGATAGATATGGAAAAGTAAGAGAGAGAAGAGAGTATTATAAAGAAATAGGGTAGGTAATAGAAAAGTAAGAGAGAGAATATGAAAAGTGATATTTTAAAAAGTGAAATGAAAATTTATGAAATTGTTGTTAAGTAAACAAGTTTTCATTTTTGTTGAAAAGTGAGATGGAAATTTTGAAATTTTTCGGTAACTAAACGCAATAAGAAGATAAGGGGGCGTTTGGTTCGCGGATTTCCTTGGATTCACCGGGATTTGCATTTAAAATCCTATGTTTGATTTGCAGATTTCAGTAAGGATTTAAAATCTCATGATTTCTTAAATATCTTCCTTCTTTGTTATTTAAAACCGCACCATCCACCTTAGGATTGTAAATCCTAGTTACCTTGCATTTTTCAGATTAACATTTTTTTCCTAAAAGATAATGTTGATTCTTTGACAAAATCTTGAGAAATGCAAATGGTGCATAATGCAAATCCTTTGACAAAATGCAAATCCCAAAGGAAAAAAATTTGCAAACCAAACGCCCCCTAAGGAAAGACATGAGTTGTAGATTCAAATTTAAAATAGAATTCTCAGATAATAGGAGGATAGTTTTTCTTCTACATTAATTTAGTTATATGTTAGTATAGAAATTATAGATCATTACATGTGTCGTATCCAAGTTATGCAATTGACATTCTAGTTAGGTGACAAATGACATCTATTTTTACTCTTTTAACAGCTAGAATAGATGGATGTAAAAAATATTAGATCTACTAATGAATGAATTATATTTCATATGATGTTATAAAAAAATAGTAAGAGATGCTATCATAAAAAAATAGATTTCATGATATATTAAAATGAATAATATTAGTGTTTTTTCTACAATATAACAACTTTTTGTTGTAAATTTTGTTACAAGAGACTAGCGAGAAATTTTTCCTCCCATTTTTAATACATTTTGTTACTAATTTTGTAGATATTAGCAATGACACAACTCATGTGTCGTTGCTAAAAGTTCGTTACAATTTGCAGTTTTTTTTTTATATAATTGAAGTCACCACACACTTAAACTTATTATTAGTTAGAGTATTAATCTATGTATGTTTGATGCATATCCGGATATCATTTTCATCAAATTATCAAAGTATCTATAATTAATTTTTACTAATAGTACCTAAATTATTTTTTTGTATAATTTTCTGCCTTCTGCTAATGAGACACGAAGTCTTAAACTTAAATATATCAATGATTTCATATTAAAAATATTCAATTTCTTTAATGGATTCTTTGGCTTTTAAACAGTGGCACTTTTTCTTCTTCCATACCTTTTAAAAACACACTGTTTCTTTATGCCCAAAGCTTCAATTGGGCAGTGACCACAATCCCACTTCTTAGCTTTTTAATTATGGTACATTACATTACTTGTTCTTTTTCACTTCTCTTTTATTTCTTGATTCAATTTACTTTTTAACTTCAAAATTGATATTAAATAATAATTAAAAAAAATGCAAAACCTAGTTTATATATTGATTTTATATTGGAGGTTATCAGGTTAACATGAATACAAATGAAAATGCTTTTAGTGTTCATCATATGATCTTTTAGAAAATATTAAATTACATTTGTCATGCATTTCATTTGTTAGAAGTACGTTATGATTTCTTTCCTAGTTAACTTAATAATTATTAAAAAAAAAACCCTCCTTAAATGAAAAAGAAGAATGATTAATTATGATCCCCAAAATGAATGCAGTTGACAAATGTGGATTTCATTATTTCTGCCCTTTCATATGTAACAATATAAAATCCAATTCCTAAACCGTGATGGGATGGGATGGTGGTGTTATTTTTAGGCGATGATAGAGTACGTGGAAAGATGTCAGAATATTGAGTATGAAGGAAGAACTGATGTTGCACTCACCTAATTAACCCACTCATATCCGTAATCCCTTAATCTAATGACAATGTTCATTGGATTCTATCATGAATCTCACAACTGCGACTCTTAGTTATCAATCATTGACCTTGCTTCTGATAACACCATAACAATGAGACAACACTGTCGATTACTATAGCTCCTTCTCTAATGTTAGCCCACTCCATTGTCTACCTCCATCGCCTGAGATAATGTGTATTTTCAATGCGTGTGTATTTTATCTCTCATCTCTCGTTGACTCGTCAACAGTTAGGATTCACTAGATTATGTTTGATTTTGCTTAGGAACATTATCCTAAGTTTATTTAGGTTAAACTGTCCTCGATTTCAATCAATTTCACATGATTATACAACCATTGATTTCAAATTAGGTTTGAATTGGTCTTGGTTAATGTTTCAACTCCAAATTCTATTAACTTCGTTTGAGTTTAAGTTTTCATTTCAATTGGATTTCATTAAAAATTAGGTTTTATTTTTAGTTTGATTTTATCAGGTTAAATTAGTTTAATATTTTATTAAGCTCAATTTGGATCTGCATCGTTTACATTCTTTGACATTTGCAAATTTATAGGTTTGGATTTTGTATAGATGTTCTTTGATTCGTATAGTTTTTCAATTTTGATTGGATAACATCACTTTTGTTAATCGTGACTGAATTGTACGTTCTTCAATTCGTTTACCATGATGAATTGATTGATATTATAAGTTGAATTGCATCAGATTATTTGTATTCAGTTGTGCATTATATATTGTGGTTTTATATTTTTTTTATAGTAATAAATAAGAAATAGAAAAGTTTATTACCTGATATTATATTCTGTAAAAAGAAAAATGGACATTTTTAAGAGTTAACTAATCAAAGGATCAAAATATGACAAATCGTTATCAACTATCAAAACATCTAGTGTAATAAATTTCTAATATACTATTATTAGTTAATTCTACCAAACCACATCGTAGTAATTTCTTAAGTTAATTATGATGTCACTTATGACTAATTAAATGTAACTAAAGTGTACTTTTATAAAATGTCTAAAAGTTAATTTGTGAAAGTCAACCCATGACGTTAAAAGCTTTAACAAGTCAATATTAGTTATAGCAACAAAATATGAAAGTTTTAATGTGAAATGATGTTCTTGAAGGATTCTAAATGTGTTGCAAGAATAATAGCTGAGATCCGTTATTAAAACAAAGTCATTGCTATAAGACACATTTTTGGGCGTAAACAAGTGTAGGAGCTAGAATTCACAAATCTGAAAGTTGTAAAGGCTTTACGTCATGTTAAGAGGCTAAATTTGACATTATGCAATGGTTGTAAGTGCAGGGGTTGTTTTTGCCGACCTTAGAAACTTTAATATGACTTAAACGCAATTAAGTCTAGCTCCATATCATTTTATACAGAGTTATTCCAAGCACTCACCATTAATTTGCAATCTTTGCTCCGTTTCATTAAATTAAAGTTGGATTCTTGCTAATTTGGGTATTATAAGTGATTTATTAGCATTTGGAAGTAAGCATATTGAGTTGTGTTGATGATTCAAGTTAGGGTTCATATTTTAAGTTTGAGCCTAAGTTTTATTATATTTGAATGAATGTTGTACGTAGCAGGTTTGAGAAAGAATTTTGGGCACTTTATTGGCATCAAATTCATAATTTTGAGTAAGATTCAACAAAAATTTATGTTTGTATATGTGATTTAGGATCAAATTGTATTCCTACATGGAGTGGGTGTTAGATATACGTTATAATGGTTAATGTTTTTTAGTGATAAATATGTTTAGATATGACCCAAATATCTTGCTAAGTGATTTGGTAGAGTTGAAATATGTAAAAGTTGGGGTTTTACCTTAAATGGATGTTAACCCGTAGCTTGACATGTGTTTGTTGTTATGAGATCTAGTGACGCGTTCTATGCGCATGTCACATTTATACAAGCAACGTGGTTGAAAGGTTCACATTAAGCGCCCCACGTTCCTGCTAACAGATTTAAGACTCATTTCTAACCTGATTTTGAACACGTCTCGTTCTTCACTAGCACGTCGCGTTCCATCATGCGGAAGGATGGATTGTTTTGTATTAAGTTGCTTGAATAATATATTTAAGCATGCTTAAAGACATTAAGGCATGAGTTTTTTACATACGGAGCAAAATGTTACGGTTTGGACACTTTGACACATAATTGCAATATAGATTGGCATATACAGAGGATAAAACGACACCAATAGAGTGATAGATTGTAGTATGTGCAGTGGCGTAGCCAGGATTTGATTACTGGGTGGGCCAAATTAATTAGTAAAAATCATTAGGTACCAAAAAACAAAAAATATAATAAATAAAATTTGATTACAATAAATATTGATCCTTTAAATAGTCATAAAATCATTTAAATACATACATGCATGCATACATTTGCGCGCACACACACACTCACACTAGGGTCGCAACGAAATATAAATGATTGTAATACATGATAAGAATACTATAATATAAAAGTTTGTTAAATGTGTGTATGTGTGTGTGTAACGATTTATGTTTCATTACATCGACTAGTTCATATACTAAAGATTAGAAACTATCTTTTTTTAAAAATTTAAAATTTATCTTCAATATCTCAACCTAGCTACAATATTAAATCTATACTATATATAATAAGAAAACCACTTAGAGTTTCTGGACCATTGGATTGAAATAAATCAATGGTCCAGATTAATGACAACTCATAATTATTTATGAAATGTCTCTTATACCCTTAAATAAAATAAATAATTACACCTATGCCATATATTAATTTTTAGAAGTTACCAAATTCAACTCATAATTATTTATGAAGTTACCAAATTCAACTCATTACCTATATATGGATTATTAGGGTTATATTTTTGTCTCCAATGGGTCAAATGAGTATATTATAAAAAATTAAATTACAATTGAAACTGGTTGAAAGTCATATAAAGTGTGTTCAAGTGCATATAATATAATTTGCCAATAATAGACATGGATATTTTATGATGTTCAAGTCCTATCTGTATTAGTGACAATTAGTGCCACAAAAATATCAAATTGACACATGACATAAAATTAGTGACAATTAGTGCCACAAAAATATCAAAATGATAAAAACAAACATTGTAAAATACAATTTTACAAGTAGGGTCTATCAGAAAAAAATTATTGTAATATTAATTAAGTAACTTAATTTAATTTACCCACGTGTCCGTGGGTCATAATCTAGTTTTTATTAAAAATATAAATTTATATTTTTTTAGTCTAAATATGTATACGTAATACTCAATCTAACTCCAAAGTTAAAAATTAGATTTTCAATTATTTTTTAGTCTAATAGTAATACTCGATCTAACTTCAAAACTAAAAAGTAAATTTGCAATTATATATAATATATACACACGCATATAAATGAGAGAGAGGAGAGTGGGGGTGGGCATGGCCCACCCTCTTTCATGCATAGCTACGCCCCTGAATATGTGCATGTTTTATTTCTAAATGAGACAATCACACGTTTATTGCTTACTTATGACTTATTTAATTTGAATTACATATATAATTTGGCTATGCTTTCATATCGTTGATGACTGAACATTGCTATACCATTTATGAATGAAAGTGATGTGCATTATTTTATTTGTCCACATTTCTATAAAGGCTTGAAGCTCTTGTATGGGCTTCTTTGCAATAAAAGGTTTGTGTTATTAGTTGGATTCTTTGCAAAGTATGTTATACTCATGCCTTATGGCATATGGGATCCCCCAGATGGCTTCGAGGTTATGCACTCAACTCTGTACGAGGTGGATTAGTTCATTTACTTCATCTAGCAAGTTGTTATATGTGCATCTCTGTCTGAATTATTAAATGACTGAGATGATGTTTGTATACTTCTTAACGGAACCATTAAGAGGCTCATTCAAGGTTAAAAGGCCTCTTAACGGTTCCATTAAGAGGCAACAAATGCATAAAATTTGTAATTTACTCTAACAACAAATGACCAATCCTAGTGACGACGACTATATGGTTTTTTCTTCTCATTTCAAAACTTCATTTCGTAGCTTTGTAGCTTATAACTTTTAAAAATAACATAATCAAGACTTGTGGATTACTTTATTTTTTTTAAATAAATTAAAAAAAACATAAAAAATTATATAAAAGGTGAATGATTGATTGTCTATCAGTAATATCAAACAGCGACATTTTGGAAAATGACTGTTTTTCCTTTTCCTACTCCACCATTCTCGTACACATATAGGCTAGGGAACCCTTTTCCTTATTTTTTTATTTTCGTTTTCACTTGTATATATATAGTCCGATGGGCTATGGCTATATTTGTACGGTCGATGCTTATTTTCCTAGTTACAATGATGAGCAACTCAATCACCAACTCCATCGTTTATTTTAATTTTTTTTTAAAATGCAACATTTAATAAAGGGATAATTACAAAAATAGCCACATCTTACATCTTTATTCACTTTTTAGCCATTTTATATATATTTTACCAAAATAGCCACACTTTACGTTACCACATTTACGTGATAGCCACAATTTACGTGATTTGTACTTTTTTTTTTCATTTTTTAATGCATTACGTTACAAAAGGTGTTTGGTCACGTAAATTGTTGTACTTTACGTGACCACTTTTAAAAATTTGCTCCTTCCCCATAAAAATGTAATGATTGCTTAAAAAAATATTTTAAAGTGTGACAAAACATCTTACCAAACATTCATGGGGAATGAGCAAAAATGGTCACGTAAAGTACAACAATTTACGTGACCAAACACCTTTTGTAACGTAATGCATTAAAAAATGAAAAAAAAAAGTACAAATCACGTAAATTGTGGCTATCACGTAAATGTGGTAACGTAAAGTGTGACAAGACATCCCACCAAACATTCATGGGGAATGAGCAAAAATGGTCACGTAAAGTACAACAATTTACGTGACCAGACACCTTTTGTAACGTAATGCATTAAAAAATGAAAAAAGTACAAATCACGTAAATGTGGTAAAGTAAAGTGTGGCTATTTTGGTAAAATTTATATAAAGTGGCTAAAAAGTGAATAAACATGTGAAAAATGGCTATTTTTGTAATTATCCATTTAATAAATATACATAACAAATTAACAATGATAACCGATGTATATAAAAAATTGAAATATCAAGTTGAATGGCATAAAATTTTGATCTTTTCTGGTTAATCCAATTTAAGATGTCATATATATACATGTTTTTGAATAAGTAGCTAGTAGGCTAAAAATGATTCTTAATTTCTTTTAGGGCAAAATACCAAAAATAGTAACAAGTTTTGACATTTTTATCATTAATGGTAACATTATTTATTTTTTATCATTTATAGTAACAACTTTTTATTTTTCTATCAATAATAGTAATGGGTGAACTGCAAACTTGTTTAGCAGGTCACCAATAACTTTTCAGTTATCAAAAATAGTAACAACTTTTCATAGTTTTATCAATAACAGTAACATATCAAACTAAATCAAACTTTTTTTAGTTCTTAAGTTTTTCTAAGATTTTATAAACACAAAAATAAACTCAATTTATGTTTCAATTTATTTAATTACATTACTACTATCTTTTGTGACTATTTTTTTAATTTCATTAAATTTAATTATATACAATTTTTATTTTTTCAAATAACCTTTTAAATTTTTAATATTTATTTACGATTAGATAATATTTGATTATTTATTCACAATTATATATAATATTAACGAAAAAAATACTACGAATCATTTCAATTTCACTTTTTCCAAACGAAAAAAACTATGAATCATTCCATTTTTAGCTTTTCCCAACAAATTAATATGAACTATTTTGGTTTTTTAGTTTTTTCGATCTAAATGGGTTGTAGTTTTTTTATATAAAAAACTAAAAATAAAAATTGGTTGCAAAAATTTTCAAGCAGAAAAACTACAAACCACAATTATTCATAGTTTTTTGTGCTGTTAAAAATTGTAACACCCCGTCTTTGAGAAATATTACGTGGATTTAATTTATTGGTTGATTAAATTATTAATATTGCGTTGGGGCAAACAAAAGGAAAAAAAACCGTAACAGATCGAATTGAGCTGTGTAATTCATCTTTATCTTGGCTTGTGGTGTTCTTTAACTTGGGAAGGTAAGAAACCTCTAATTTAAATAAATTGATTGTGTTATATGCTGCTAAATTATGGAAATTGGTTAGCAAGTGTTTGCAAGTGGTTATGTATCGTTTTTACGGGTTGCAATATTTTTCATTTGGCAAAACTATAAACTGGAATAATTCATAGTTTTTTTCATTGTTAAAAACACAAAAATAAATGAGTTGCAATTATTTTGTACGAAAAATCAAAATGATTTATAGTTTTATGTAAAAAAAATCTAAAACATGATTGGGTCGTAGTTTTTCATTCGGGAAAGCTAAAAGTTGAATGGTTTGTAATCAATTTCGTTTGGAATATACTAAAAAGCCGATCATTTTGTATTTTTTTATTCATGAAAAGTATTGCGACCCATTCATTTTTTAGTTTTTCTATGAATGGAAAAACGACGACTCATTGTGGTTTATTGTTTTATAAATGAAAAATATAGAGACTCATTTTGATTTTTTGTTTTTTTAAATAAAAACACTATGACCCTTTTAGATTGGAAAAAACTAAAAAATGGAACGATATGTATTATTTTATTCAGAAAAACTAAGAAAATGATCGTAGTTTTTTAGTTGGAAAAAGTGAAAGTTGAAATGATTCATAGTATTTTTTTCATTCATATTATATATAATTGTGAATAAATAATCGAATATTATTTATCCGTAAATATTCAGAATATAAATTTGGTTTATTTTGGTGTTTATGAAATATTAGAAAACTTTTTAAAATAAAAGAAATTATGTTTTAATTTGATATGTTACTATTATTGATAAAAATCTGAAAAATGGTTACTATTATTGATAACTGAAAAGTTGATGACCTGCTAAACAGGTTTGCAGGTTATCCATTACTATTATTGATAGAAAAATAAAAAGTTGTTACTATAAATGATAAAAAATAAATAATGTTTCTATTAATGATAAAAATGTCACAACTTGTTACTATTTTTGGTCATTTACCCTTTCTTTTAAATATGTAATTACATTTTTAAGTGTGATCTGGTCTTAACACCCAGTGAATTTGGAGTACATTGCTAAAAATAATAATGTTTTGTTTTTTTGTCATTGGCAACGATGTTATTATTTTTTTTATCATTAATAGCATCATGATTTATATTTTTATAATAAGTAACATCAACTTTATATTGCATATCAATAATAGTGTTACCTCTGTATTTTTTATTATTTATAACATTTTTTTAACTTTTTCTATAAATGTAAAAATTGATACTATTAATATAAAAAATAAAAAATGTTACAAAAGGTAAAAATAACAAAACTTAATGATATTTTTAGCAATTAGGTGAATTATTGCACATAAATTGTTAATACAAAATTATTGTATATAAATAACTTCCTTTTTATTATATAACTTGTTTTGACTTTTAATGGAAGAGATAAAAGAATGAAAAATATTTTTTTTTTTTTTCAGTTTGAGAAGTATATGTCTTTTTAGTTAAGGTTAAAGTCGTAGAATAGTTGTATACTTTTTAAAATGTTTCGATATGGTACGTGTACTATTTTAATTATTTATATTACACGTGTAGTTTCTGAATCGTTCAAATTTGATACATGTACTACACTTTTTCATACCAATATGATACCTTTGGTAACCTGTTACTAGCTATACCTGCTAAGAGTGGAATTTCTCTTTTTATTAATGTTCAAATTTCCATAATTGAATCATCAAATACACTCTCTCATCCTTGTGATAACCTGGTAGGAGAAATCACACTGTACATCCAACTTCAAACACCTACAGACCTCTAAAGAAATATTCAATGACGATCTCCACCGTCCAGATCGAACAACTATATGTTGCGAAGCTTCTCCTCAAATTTTACACAGATCCAACGGTAAACAAGTTCGTACCGACGATTCTCCCACAACTGCGCAAAGCTAGACGAAATAACCGGTCATAAAAAGTAAAGGTATCATATAAACAATATAAAAAGTACACGTACCATATCGATACACCTTAAAAAGTACACTGCTATTGTACGGCTTTAGCCCTTTTAGTTAAAGAGAGCAGGTATCATAATTAGTAGGAACTAGGAACTATTTGACCGTCTCCTTAACTTGATATAGAGGGTGTTTGGATTTGCGTTTGAAAAAGTGCTGTATCGTTTTGGAAACTAATAATTAGATAATAGCTGTAACAAAAAGTGCTGCAGGAAATGTAGTGTTTGGTTTAGCTTCTGCTGTTTGCTATCATAATTATCAAATAATCAGTTTTTAAAGTGTTTGGATTTGCGTTTTTACTTGTAAAATGATCAAATAATCACTTATGAAGCAAATAAGCTACAATTTTTAGCTTATGAAAAAGTGTGGTAAGATTAACGCTAAACGCAAATAATCACTTATTAACGTATGTAATCCAAACACTTTAAACTAATTATTTGCGTTATTGTAACGTAATAAGCTGATAATCTGGTTCATAACGCAAAACCAAACACTATATACATATGAATGTGGTATGATTCATTATTTTATACCTTTCACTTATTTTACACTTTGCTCCCTTGTTGTTTTCAAACATTTATACTTACACCACATTTGTGTCACTTTGTCTTTAACATCATCTATCTCTATACAAAAACATTTCTAGTCTTCACAAATAATTTAATCAAAGCGTTCAAAAATCTTTTGTTCATACATGTGTCTCGAGATACCCTAGTGAGACGTACTGTCGTAAACTATATATCATATATATGTAGTTTGAGTGAGGTACTTTTTTGCTGAGTACCGAAAGGTACTATCTATAAATATACATTTTTATACTTATATTCAAATTTATAGTATAAAACTATTTGTAAAAATTCATAGACTGAAACTATATATGAAACCGCGTATGTTTAAATGAACAATATCGTTTTGGACGTATGTTCACGTTACACCCATATTCACATACAGTTTTTCATGTTCAAATGATTTTTAAAGAGTTAGAAGGCATAAATATATAATTTTACAAATATCTTTATATCACAGTATAAAAAATTAAAATTTTTATGTGCATTCGTAGTGGTGTTTTAGACAAATTATACAATAACTAATCACATTGGTTCACCCATTAATGTTAATTCATATATTGATATGTAAAAAAGGAAAGTTTATTTTCATTTAGGGTGCTACTTTTTGAAAAAATGTGGTACCCAATCTCCAAAACTGGATTTTATATTCTTTGAAAACATTAATTACACACATTCTTAAATGCATAATTTTATACACCAAATTCATAAATTTAAAAGATTATTATTTTTTAAAAAGATTATTATTTTAACATTTATAAATAAAATCGTCTTATTTGCAAGTATAGATGTACAGTTTAAATTCATTAATTTATAAATTGAATGCATAAATTTGCAGATTAAAATTGAACTACATTTACAATTATTTGACCAATAACTAATTAATAAAAGTGTTTAATAATTAAATTATATAATTAGTAACTAGTACTAACGAGGACAAGGGAATACTTGAGGTTCACAAATCAGTACGTAGCTAGTTATTTCATGGTGTGTGTACATGTATATATTTGTAATATTAAATATTCTTTTTTTTTTTTCAGGAAGACTTGTTTATATATATTTTACTACAAAGTAGTTCGTTTCTTTCTCTCACACTCTCTCTCACACACACACTCTCTCTCTCTTTCAAGAAGGCGATTGCAGAGAACAGTGAGTACTGTAAAAGAGCAACAAAGAGAAAAAAATTAAAGAGAAGCGACATAGAAAGAGAAAGTTAAAATTAAAAAAACGACAGCCACAGCCAAGCTCAACAATTCAGAAAACTACTGTGTATATATATGCTTTACATTTTCTAAAGATTCAACAGTTTCTGGTTTATTCTTTCTGCAATATATTAATTAATCGATTTTCATAAAGCCTCAAGAAAAACACACTCCTATATATACATATATATATGCTGCTTTCTCTTTTCTTTTAATTACCCCCTTTCATGTAGGTGTTTTGATTTCTAGATATGGTTATGATGATGGTGATTATAATGATATGGAAGTAGTGAGATTCCAAGAAGAGAAGCACTACAAGAACAAATTCGCGTTGAATTCTATGTCACAAGATTATATTTTTAATTACTCGCATGGGTTTGAAAGACCATCGCAAGATCAACATCAGCAGAATCATATTTCGAATCAGATCCGAAGGTCATCATTAGTGGGATTAGAAGACGACGGTGGTGGTGGTGGTGGTGGCGCCGGTGGGATACCTTACGACAGCGGAGCTGGGATGTTGTCCGAGATGTTCAATTTCCCTACCGGAGTTCCAGCCACTGAATTGTTAGAGAATCAAATAAACTACCACCACCACCACCGTAACCACCGCCCTACCTCCGCAGCAGGAGATTGGTATGGAAACACAGCCCAAGCCATGCAGCTTTTCTTGATGAACCCATCACATGATCAATCTCCATCATCACAATCTTCAACTTCATCTTCAACGCTTCACATGTTATTACCAAACACTCTTCCATCTTCTTCCACTTCAACCCTTCATCATCAAGGCCAATTCAGTCCATCCACTCAATTCGCATGGGTACCTTCCACCACCGGTGGTGGTGGTTCGGAAAGCCATGGCCTTTCTTTATCTTTATCTTCAACTTTACAACAAATGGAAGCAGCCAAAGTTGAAGAATTGAGAATTGGTGACGATCCGGCTGCCGCGATGTTGTATTTCAATCAAGGAGGTGGTGCAGGTGGAGGAGATCCATATCGGAATTTACAATTGCAGGGAGGCGGAGGTGGAGGAGGAGGGGTTATGGGTCCTACCCACCATCCAATTCATGTCGGGTATGGATCTTCTTCAATAGGTGTAGTGAAAGCGTTGAGGACTTCAAGATATGTTAAGGCAGCTCAAGAATTGCTTGAAGAATTTTGTAGCGTTGGAAGAGGTCAGTTCAAAATCAACAAGTCCGGTGCAAAGCATAGCAACAGCGGCGGCAGCGGAGGCGGCGGTGGTGCATCTTCTGCTTCATCCAAAGATCTCCCTCCTTTATCATCTGCCGAAAGAATCGAACATCAAAGAAGAAAAAGCAAACTCTTATCCATGCTTGATGAGGCAAGACAATCTCTATATCTCTAACACTATAATTTATATATAGTACAAAATCCACTGGATCAAACTGAACAAGATTTAAAGGGGATTTACATACTTTAGTTTTTCATTAATTTGTTAAAATTTTGTCTGGTGCTAGTATTCATTATTCAACCATGAATCCCAACTACTTTCATTAAGCATATAGGATCGTCATCATTTGTAGTTAACAACTTAGGTAGGCTTAAATTATTAGCAAGTCTAAATTCAATTCTTAATTTTTTTTCCAATTAAAAGCTTAACAATTTTGAAAGGGAATCATTCATCACCATTAATTAATACAATGTGGTCTTGACGTATGTCAAGATTGATTTGTTCCAAGTTCTAACATACAAAAATCTTAGTAATTATTTTATATAAAAATGCACAAACACAAATAATCTTTGGCGGTATTAAAAAGAAATTTCCATCAATAGAAAGTTAAGATTTTGTTTACTAATTTTCTTGATTTTACAACTAACTGTTCTAAGGTAGGTTTTTGGTTTCCATAATATGTTATAAGAGGCAATTCACAACATAATGTCTGAAATGAAAAACAGGTGGATCGGAGATATAATCACTACTGCGAACAAATGCAAATGGTGGTGAATTCATTCGACTTGGTATTGGGTTTTGGTTCTGCAGTCCCGTACACTGCACTAGCACAAAAAGCAATGTCTCGCCATTTTCGGTGCCTAAAGGACGCAATTGCAGCCCAATTGAAGCACAGTTGTGAATTATTGGGTGAGAAAGATGTGGGCACTTCCGGGGTAACTAAAGGAGAGACACCAAGGCTTAAAATGTTGGAACAAAGCTTAAGACAACAAAGGGCATTTCATCAAATGGGAATGATGGAACCTGAAGCCTGGAGACCGCAACGAGGCTTGCCAGAACGCTCAGTTAATATTTTGAGAGCGTGGCTTTTCGAACACTTTCTACACCCGTATGTCTCCCTTCTTTCAGTGAATTATACATTTCGAGTTGAATCTTTGTTATTACATTCAATCTTCAAGACAAGAAAGCTTCTTCCTTCTTTTTTTTTGGTTATAATGAATTATGCATTTCAATTGATGAATCTTGGCCATCAAAACTCAGGCTTTGTGACAAGAATAATGCATTTCCAGTTGAATTTTTGTGATCAAATTCAAACTTCACGAACCTTTAAACGAATTATGCATTTTGAAGTTGAATCTTAGTTACAAAAATTCTGGATTATAGTATATAAATGCACGTGCACATAGAATACAATTTGTAGTGGTTCTTCGGTTCTCCCGTGTAATTTGGTTTTATATACATATATATGGGTGGATTCAATGAAGAATCTTTATGCATCGGAAAATCTTGAAGAACCACAATGCATCATAAGAAAAACATGCATAATGCATCACACGAGAGAAATTGCATCAGACGGGAGATTATGCATCACATGAAAAAGATTGTGTATCACACGAGTGGATTAATGCATCAAACGGAAGGGTTGTGCATCACGCACACCAGAGAATTTTATACAAAACGATCTCCTCATGTGATGCATATATAATCTCCCAAATAATTATATAGGTTCAATAAATTCACACGGGGGATTGTGCATCACATGCAATGTGGTTTCCCAAGATTCTCCGATAAAGACTTGGTTCTACATGCATTATATATATGTGATGGAAGTTGTATAGATAAGAAGAGTGTTTGCTTTAAAGGCAGAATGCAAAGAGGTGAGTGTGTGTATGTTGGGTAAGCTTTTATGATTGAGAGCGATTAAAGAAAAAAAGGAAGAGTATGTGTGGGTGCAGCCTGATGTTGTCTCACCAGCGATAAAGCTGATAAAGTGGTTCTTTCATTATATGTTTTACTTGATTATTCTTTCTTTTAACCCCCCCTGCTACTTCATTCACCTTTAACCTAGCTACGTAAAAAACATCAATTCAATACACATATAAATTAATCATGGGGGTCGAAAAGTTATCCGAGGAGAAAGAAAGAAAGAGTTTTTTGATTGATTTTGATTTTGATTTTGATGGTCAGTTTTCAAGGTTTCTTTTGCTAAAACTTTATACATCAAGAATCTGACAAATTAATGATATAGTAATTAACTGACATGCATTTACTTAAACTCTTGGACTCTCTCTCTCTCTCTTTTTCAACCTCATTTTTATGTTAAGTTATAATGAGCAGCGGGTACAATTAGTGTCAGTGCATGATCACAGAATCTAGGGAGAGATTGTACAGATTGTCTTACGTAGATACAAGAAAATCCAAAAAGCTAATTAATGGAAAGATCGAGTGAATAAAGAAATAATATTTGTGGTTAATTAATTAGGTTAAATTAATTAGAGAATTCAAATGCATTTAATCTCAAGTGGGGATGCATCCATCATTAGATATATATACTGTCATTTTAATTGGACAAAGTCGTTCTCAGGTATCCAAGCGATGCCGATAAACACCTGTTGGCTCGACAGACTGGCCTCTCCAGAAACCAGGTTCATTCGTACTCCTCATCTCTCTCTCTCTCTCTCTCTCTCTCTCTCTCTCTCTCTCTCTCTCTCTCTCTCTCTCTCTCTCATGAATATATTATATATATATATATATATAAATAAAATATGTGTGTGTATATTTATATAATACGACTGAAGACTGGAAAGAAATACACACATGTCTGTGTTAATGTGTGTTCTGAGCTTTCATTTTCATTAAAGATACCACAACAATGAACGTGTGAAAATAAAGAAAAAGATAACAAAAATAATTGAACCTGTCAATGAAAATTCATACTGAGAATCGTTTTTAGTTTTTTTTTTCTAATTTTTTTGAATCAATGGAAACATATATGAACCAACCAACCTTTTATTTCTGTCTTGCAAATTAATAATAATAATAATAATAATAATAATAATAATAATAATAATAATAATAATAATAATAAACAACGTTGAATCGAACAAAATCTGATAATGTTTTGGTTAAAACTTTACAAAAAAAAGGGGTAGCTGTAGTTTTAACATTATTTGAATTTAGAATTTAGAATTGAAATACGTATATGTACTAGATAACATAACATAACCCCACCCACCTGCAGACTGGAAGAAGACATTAATTAATAAAACTGTGTACGTACGTACGCACTGCGTAGGTAGATTGATTATATTTATATATATGAAAATGAAAAATAGAAGCTCGCAGTTGTATAGTAGGCCGGTCTGCTAGGTTTCTCGTGCTTTCTTTGTCTTTAATCATTTTCCCTTTGTCCTCTCACTTTTCTACCTTATATATATATATATGCTTTCAATTCATTTCACCATCACTACTGCTACTGCATGATCCAGCTGAGTATGGACTGCCCGTATATATTTTTTGTTCTTATTTACTTAATATTACTGCCAATTTTCCAACTACTATCTATATATATACACAATTAATACATGCATGCATTATTTATTATTTAATATAATTATGTTAACCAATGTACAATTAACCTGCTAAGCTAATTATTGCATCATTTCACATGTTTTTATTTTTAATAATTTTTAAATGTCACCATGCATATATATTAATTATATATTGGATAATTCCCCAACATATATATATTAATTTGCACCGACAACCTATATATATATATATATATATATATTTGAATGTGACATACCACCATCGATCATGCGAATTTTCTAATTAAATAAACATTGTGCATTAATTAAGGTTGTGGTGTTGTAACTAGCTAGCTTTGTTTAAGTATAGTAGCAAATCTGTATTTATATATATATCTTTTGATGTTAATTTTACATATTAAGTTTTTTTATCAACAATTATTTTGATGTATATCTTAAATTTTTAAAAAGTTTTTCTTAAAATAGCTACACATCAATGTCTCTGTCATGGATGTGTTTCTAAAACTATATATCTATAGCAAATTAAATAGGTTTTAACAAAATAAAAACTAATACAAGCAAATTCTTTTAATGCAGCGATCATGCTTGTCTTCTAAAAAACTAACTGGAAAGAGTTCATTTATAGTTTTAAGTTAATGGTTTAATTTAATTAATTTAGAAAGAAATTGTTCTTTAGGAAATTTTAATACGTATACTAGTGAACTTGCTTCCTAAAGCAACGTATAAGAATATATGTAAACAAACATGGTTACAAAAGTAACTAGCTAGTTTATTATATGTGGTTAATTTTAATAAAAATAATTTAAGTAAATACATATAATTAAAAATTCAGACGTACATATACTAAATATCATAAAAAATAAAAAATAGTGTTATTATTATCATAACAATTATTTTTTTTAGTTTTACTAATAGTTTGCATAGTAGATACTATATATGCATGCTATGATTCTATAAAAAAATTATTTATAAAATTTATATTTAATTTATATATAACATGATAGTTATACGTGTGTGTTTTATTACGATAAATAAAATGTTATGAAATATATTTTACCATTTATCTTTTACTTGTCAAGAATTTAATTTTTCGATCGTATAACTTGTATTTATTTTTAAATACTTTAATAAATTTATAAATACATAATTAATTTTTAATTAACACACATAAAATATTTATTAATCAGATAAATATTTAAATGTGGTGCTCCGAGAGGACAAGACGTGACAACTGACAAATGTAGTTTCCTTTATTATATAAATACTATTATGAATGTATGAATTGAAAGAGCGTCGATCAATCATCAATATATGTATTATGTATTCACGCAATCATTTATGCATTCATAAATATTTTATAGATCGATTAACAGATGACAAAAGCTAGCCATCCATGAATGTCCACAAATTTCTACTAATACTAATAATGTTACTTGATACATAATTGATATGCAAAACGGGTAAATGTTCATTTACAGTGGTACGTACTACTACAAGAGTACAAGGTATCTATAAAAAAATGTTTTTTTTATGTGATTTTTGAAATATGATCCAACTTGATAATTCACCTTTAGAAATTGATTTTAGGAAATTCGCAAATGACTATGTTTGAATTAATATTTTAAATATTTATAACATTTAAAATCCTACGTCTTATCCAACTTGCGTATATTAAGTTACAGTTATTATTCTTTAATTACCACCGACTTCATGCATTGACCGTAACCATATTTGAGTTTTATTGGATTCTATATGTATAAGGTTAAATTTCGTGGAGTTTTTCGATATTAGAGTGAAGTTTTAGAGTCCTAATTCTATGTACATGGTTATTATGATAAAATATTCTATTTTATGCGGAAGTTCAACACGCGCATGTCCAAAATTGCATTACGATCGGTGAATTTACATCATTTGAAATTTATTACGATAGAAAAATTTATTATATGCAAAACTACAATATTAAACAATATACACATATAAACTTATAATGCACTTTTAAAATTTGTATATTGTATTTTTGCATTAAATAAGAGCTTCAAATTATGTGAATTGGTTAATAGGTAATGCACTTTTTACATGTGTACATTGCACGTTTACATGAATTGAAATTTATCGTAACGAACATTTACATTTAACATAGAACTCCACTCTAATATATGATGACTTCATGGAACTTGAATCTATATATAGAGACACACACAGACACACACACACACTACAAGAACAACGTCTAAATTACACAATCAATCTAAGTCGAACCACATTGCATCTCACGAGCAAAATGGTCCATCACGATCACTTGATTTATCATGTAGTCGTTCCGAGTTGGGTCAGTCCGACGGTCCAGATCGGTCTAGCTTTTGACAAGTCCGTTCAGTCAAAGTTGGTCCATAATTTAATGTTTCTCCACAAAAAAAAATAGTAATTAATTAGCTAAAATCGAACCTCAAACCTTAGAGCAATGTTTTTTTACCATCAAGCTACATACGACTTAAAATAAATTTATTGACATACTTTTTTTAATTACAAACCAACTAATTAATATGTTAATTTATAAAATATCAAATCCAAGATCTCTAATTCCATAGATCAACATCTAATTTTATTCACTAATTTTTTACAATGCATTAGTAAGTTAATATATTAAAAAGTAAATTTGTTATTAAAATAAGTAATTAATAAATATAATAATAAAAGGACTTGTTGTTGAATTGATAAAGTTTTGTCTTATGGGACAAGAAGGTTTTGGTTCGATCCCCAACTAAGTAATTTAATATTTTATTTTTGTGGAAAACATAAAAACGATGAACCGATTTTTTACTAAGTGGACCGGTTTGAACGTCGGACAGATTCGACCTCGGACCGGTCGCATGATGTATCAAGTGATCATGATCCATCTTCCTTCTCGCATGATGCAACATGTTTTCCTTTGCAATGCATTATGTTTCGACTCAAACCGATTACACGATGCATCAAATGATCATGATTATGATGCACAATCCTACTTTGTTGATGCATGTGGTTTTCCAAGGTTATCCGATACATAGAGGTCTTCCATTAAACCCCTATATATATATAATCAAGTTCGAAAGAGTACCCTAAATGATCTAGAGTACCGAATGCACCTAGCTATTTATGAATGATTATTCACAATTTTTTTTTTTTCTGCATAAACATGTATAAACCAAAATTATAAAACTTTTTATCAAAATATTATACATTTATACATCAAGATTCAAAATATAAATCTTGTGAATTGTTGAAAAAAAAAATCATGTGAATGATCATTCACTTAGAAGATAATTTACATAAATATATATGACAATTCACAAAAAATTTTAGGACGTAAAATTGATGAATCTATCTGAAATTTATATATCATGTATGTAACGTTAATTTAAAGATGATTGTGAATATATATTTTAAAAGGTTTGTAAAGTTCGGTTGCTTCGAGTGCACTCGTTTTTGAGTCGTATTTTTTGACCAAAGTCTATATGTATGTATGTATATATGTATATGACCATAAACTTATGAAATAGATTCTTAAACACAGGCAATTAACAGAGTTTAATTTAAAAAATATGTTAGTTTAATTTTTAAAGAATTAAAAACAAGTGTTTAGTACGTTGTTTTTCCTTTTAGGTTTATTATGAAAAAAAAAATCAAATGTTTTTTGATTTTTGTGTTTTTGGCTTTTCATGTTATTTTTTACAGAAAAATCCTCAAATTATTTATTTATTCCTGGTTTAGTAAAATATGGCTATTAAAACCCGGTTTTTCAATTATTAAAAACTTTGTTTAATAATTATAATCAGGCTTTAATACTCAAACTTCACCAAACCAAGAAAAAAAATAATTAACATGAGGATATTTTTGGAAAAAATAAACATGAATGAACGAAAACACAAAAACCATGAAAACATATTGATTTTTTTTTAAATAAATCTTTTTTTTGTGAGCTCAGTAGATCCAATAATTAATACTGAATTGTAATGAAACCAAACCTAAAGAATGCATGCAATACTGCTAACATGAATGGCACAGTACTGATAATGAGAAGTACCGTTGTCTTTATTAGAAGTCAGAACAATATGACAGTCCAGCACAAAGGTCCCATTCATTGTACTCCTTTTATAATCATCATATTATATACATAACATACTATATGTCTGTCTTCTTCACCTTTTCAATTTCATCCCAAACCTTAACCTACTTTCGATCATCTCTTCATTCTTTTACTATAATTTAGTTTTCTTTCCTTTTCTTAATTACATATCATATGTGTATCTACAGCCATACCTAAATTCTTGTGCTAAATTATATGCATTTATTCTTCGCACCGGTTTATATATATATATGTATGTATTTGATTTTGCAATTAGTTAGTCCAATACGTACTATATATATATATATATATATATATATATATATATATATATATATATATATATATATATATATATATATATATATATATATATATATATATATTGAGGTTCTACGGGGCACCATATGCATCGGGAACCAAATGGGAACCAAAAATGCATTGCTTGTTTACAAAGGTTGCATTAAGGGCATTTTGGGAATGCTTAATAATATATTGTTAAATTATAATATTTAATTTAATATTTATCATTTATTTAGGAAACTAAATAAAATGATCAACCACCTTTCCATAAATTCATCATCTTTTCTCTCTCTTTCCATTTCTCATTCTCTCAAACATTGATGAACATGTTTAAATTTTAGAGATGCATCACGAAATTAACACGTTTAAATGTCGAAATGCATCACGATTTTGGTGATGCATAATGATGGAACAAAGACGAGGATGAATATGACCGAAATGCATCATGTTTGAAATTGAATTGGATGAAGATGCATCGTGTTTGAAGACGAATCCAATAAATTGGATGAAGATGCATCATGTTTGAAATTGAATTGGATGAAGATGCATCGTGTTTGAAGACGAATCCAATAAATTGGATGAAGATGCATCATGTTTGTTTAGATTCGGATATAATATTTTCTGAATTCAAGCATCTTTCGATTTTGCTCTTCCGCGCGCGAGAAGTTATGCACCAGTGCACCCATTTTCAAGTTAATTACCCTTTTGTCACTACAATCTGAACCATTAAAATTCAAGATCTAACGGTGCATACAAGTTCCCAAAGTGCACAATGCATACAGGTGCCCCATAGAACCTGACCCTATATATATATATATATATATATATATATATATATATATATATATATATATATATATATATATATATATATATATAGAGGTGGGTTCAATGGAGAATCTCCATGCATCGAAGAACCTTGAAGAACCTCCATGCACCACCACAAATGCATCACAATTCCCCCGTAATTCATCATTATTTCCACGTGATGCATCAAATTCTCGTATGATGCATCGATTTCTACATTATTTTCACATGATGCATCAAATTCCCGCGTGATCCATCAATTTCTACGTGATGCATTTTAGTATTTCTACTGATGCGTTGTGGTTCTCCAAGGTTCTTCGATGCATAAGGTTTTCCATTGAACTCACCCCTATATATATATATATATATGGGTTCAAATGAGTACCACTAGGTTTGCGGAATACCGGAGGTACCTCGCTTAAAATCATTTTTTTTTGAAATTGTTTTTCATAATCATGTTTAAATTAATAATATAAGACTACATGCAAAAAATCACATATAAACACACACTAGAACTATGTGAAACGTGTGTGTTCACATGATATGTACTGTTGTGAATGTGTGTTCACAACTAAGCATGTTCACATGAATTTTTTCACGTTCACATGACTTTTTAGATGATAGAAAGTCTAAATATACATAATTTTTTACGAATAGTCTTATATTATTTGTATCTAAATGAATATGAAAAAAAAAAAAATTTCGGAGCAAGTTCACATCTGAAACTCGTGTGTTCACAGGTACTCACGGTACTCTGTATTTTTTAGGTACTCATACGAACCATATTCTATATATATGTACTATTGATCGCTATAACGACAATTGACAAATTACAATTAAAGAGGAATTTTTTCAGTTATTTTCTCAGAACTCGATCAAAAGGTAAAATAAATATTCTTTATAAGGGAAAAAGATAGAATACAAACAAAGAAAGAAGCATAAAAGACAAGAACATATATAAATGCATTAGTTCTTCAAAAATCATTATAGTAAGTTATAAACATGCATGTTTATCAATTAGAATGTAATTACCATGCATGTTAGAACGGGAAAATAATAATTTAAGTATATATATATATGGAAAATTTAGCTTTTTAATTTGTCTTCTTCTTAAAGAGAAGTATATATATAGAAGTCAGTACTGTTAAGCATATTGATTGCATGGTTTAATAATGGCAGATATATATGTGTTTTGCAGGTGTCAAATTGGTTCATAAATGCAAGGGTCCGATTGTGGAAACCCATGGTGGAAGAAATGTACCAACAAGAAAGCAAAGAAGAAGCTGAAAATCATGATCATCAAGCCCAAGATAAAGAGGATAATGATGATGATCAAGAAGATGAGGACCAGCAACAAGATAAAGAAAACACTAAATACGCTAATCATAATTACCAAAATCAGACCAATAATATCCACCACCACCCTCCTCCTCCTCCTCCCCAACAGTCTCTTACGGCTGGTCCGCCGTACACCACCACCACGACATCAACACATGCAAAAAGATCCGAAGTTAATGACTCCGAAAACGACCCTTCACAATGCTTCTCGGAAAACCAAACTGCTATAATGTCATACTCATATTCACCAATCGCCAACGCCACCGGCGGAATTGCCACCATGGCACCACCGCCTGTTTCCCATCCCTATGATGCTGACACTTGCCGACGTGGCAGCATGCTTGGCGCTGAATACAGGACCACTACAGGAGACGAGGCTGCTGACATTGGGTCAACACTCATAAGGTTTGGGACCGCTTCTGGTGACGTGTCACTCACATTAGGGCTACGTCACGCAGGAAACCTGCCGGAGAAGACGTCGTTTTTCAGTTAAAGAATTTGGGCCTTTAAAATTATTACCTATTCCACCATAAAAAGTACCTAGTGGTTTAAAATATTAATTACTTATTTTTTATATTCAATTTCTATACCTTGAATCTCATATATACTTCTCTTTCTTCGTTTTTGTTTCGTATTTCAACTAATTAGAAAAATTAAAGCGAAAAAACACATATGTACACGACTCTTAATTAATTTTCACTAGTTTTTTTATTTCTTATTTTGCTTCCTGTAATAATTTTTAAAACTCCGGTGAAATAATTTTTTATTTTAAATTAAACGCAATTTTGATGATAAACACATTTTATCTTTATTTTATATATACATCCTTAATTTATAACGTCGGTATTGGAAAATACATTTCAAAATTTAAATAATATTGATTATTTCTTTTGAAAGGTCATTCTCAAAGAAACACAGAAATCTATATATATAAGATGGTTCTCGAGAGTACCACTTATTATGCTGCGCATTAAAAGTTACCACCTTTAAAACAAAACTTTAAAAAAAAATTCATAAACATGTTTTAATTAACATTATAAAGATGATATGTAAATTCACATCTTCTAACTCCTTAATAATGAGGTAAACGTACACTTACATAAATATGCGTATATGTGAATGTACATTAACATATATCCGAAATTTCGGATAATTTCAGTTTGGATTTTCGGATTTTCTGATCGGACTCTCATATTCGGCTATTTTTGAACACCCCTATATTCAATTATCAATTTTTCATACAAAGCTTCAATCTTTATAAATGCTAAACATTACGAAATCGGTAGGTTAAGGAATGAGTATAGCAAAATCGTTGTTATCTCGTACGAAACTAACTTCAAAATCGAACTGATTGCTTGAAATATCGAAGAAAACCGAAACCCTAGACTAAAGTACAATCAACTACGTGAAAATCCGATAAAAATGAGAGCAAAAATGTAAAGTTCGTTTAAATTGAGTCTGACTTCAAGCAAATGCGAACTAGGGTTTAAAAAAGAATTTTTGTAGGCTAGACCTCGTACGTGGGTGCGTAATGTAAGCCACAATGCATGGCTTGATTTAACTGGACTTGGCTTGCAGGTGAGTGGACTATATTATGTGGATGCGTAGCACCATTTTTTGCTTTTGATGATGGAAGATGGTTGGATCATCATATCAAATATTGTTACTTTGGCTTTGAAATATGTTCCAATGTTGATTTAACGGTTTCTGACCTGCTAAACTCAAATATTAATAAAATCAGTATTTTTTCACGTTTTTTGGTCTAAAAACGACATAAATTGAAAATAAAATGATACAAAAAAGATGTATAATTTTGTACATATCAACGACCAATTGCTACATCACACAGCCGATCTGAATCGAGTCAGCCTGGCGGTACCAACTGGTGGTTTATGGTTCTCAATAAAAATAAAGATTAATTTAATTAGTTGGAATAGAACTCATAACCTCAATTTGCTAGACAACGTCTTATCCATTGGGTTTCAAGTCACTTTGTTATCAAATTTATTGATTTACTTTATTTAATTACAAATTTACTTTTTAATATATTAACTTATAAATTATTAGACCTTAGTCTTTAGTATAATTAACTTAGGTAAGTTTTTTTAAATACCACTCTTTAATATACTAAATAGTATGTTAATTTGTTATCAAAGAACTAAGTTAATAAGTTTGACAGTAAAGTAACTTATAGCTTAATAGATAAGATGTTAGTCAATAAAGTTAAAGGTGCGTTGTTGGTTAGATCCTCTGCTAAGGAATTTAATTTTTTATTTTTGATGTAAAACATAACACAATAGACTGACTTTGACTAAATGGACTCGTGAAAATCCAAACCAGCTTGGACCTTCGGGTCAACTCGACTCAGACAGTTCGCGTGATGCGTCAAGTGATCGTGATGCACAATCATCTCCACGTAATGCACAATGCTTTCCTTGTGATGCATTGGAGTTAGACCCCGAACCGACCCCATGATGTATCAAGTGACTGTGGTGCACAATCCTAACCACATGATGCATATATTTAGTTTTTTGCAATTGCCCTTAATGAAATAAGCGACGCATAAAAGTTCTCTCCGGTTCTTAGATGCATAAAAATTTTTATTTGAACCTCAATACGTGTGTGTGAGAGAATTATTGATAAAAATAAACCAAAACATCTTTTAAAACAAATACAATTGAGTCAAAGTATATATTCTTCTAATTTAACATGTATTTATAAATATTTAATTTATCATAGGATCAGTTTTGTTGCCGGAAATTAACAAGGTATCATAAATTAATATGATGGATATTTGGCAATTAATGTGACATGAAATGCATGCTATTCTGAATTCTGACATAAAAATTTGAGGATATGCATTAAAATTTTGAACTACATTCTGAAATGTATAAACTTGTATATATTTATTAATTATACATCGTGAATTGGATTTTCTAAAATTTCCAATAATAATAATAAAATAATAAGAATAAAAAGAATGTGGGTACGTAAGATCGATCCACCAAACAAGACAAAAGTGAAAAGACTATCTTTGAAAGCAAGATCAAAGAATCTTGGACGTGCTACCAATGGTGTTAAAACGTCAAAATCTAAAGGATCGATGTTACTTAATTAAAACACCTGAAAATTTTCACCATCAAGATTCATGGTTTATCTATTGCTGTCATCGATCAACGGTACGTACGTTGTTTCATTGTTACATTAAATTGAAATCTAGGGTTGATAGAGAAAGTTCTAGCAAACTGTCTTTTTTGCTTTACTCCGAAACTAGTTGCACATATTTTAATTTTAATTAATTTTATTTATAAAAACTAAAAACTATTAATTAATTGGATTCTTTCATAGAAAAAGTTCTTTTTGAATGTCTTGTTTGATTAACTATTTAACATAATATGTTTTAGAAGCAAAGGATAATTGCGCAAAAAACCTCAAACTTATCATTTTTTATGATTAAAACCCCAAATCATTTTTCGTTGCATAGAAAACCATGAATTAACTAAAAATCTGTAAATCAATGTTTTATCAATGAGTAACCGGTTGAAACCGGTTTTTAATCATACGTAGACCGATAAATAATCTACGTAGAATAAATTTTAATTATTGATCGAAACCGATTGCCAAGTATCACATATCAATTAAACTCTCGTAGATGATGTAATCCCATTTAAAAATTACAATTAAAAATTATCAACGGAGGTTTAAGTGATGTGTAATACTTGGCAACCGGTTTCAACAATTAAAATTTATTCATTTAGGTTATTTACCGGTCCTTATAGGATTAATAACCGGTTACTAATTGATAAAACCTTGATTTACTGATTTTAAATAGTTTAGAGTTTTCTATGCAACGAAAAACGGTTTGAGGTTTTAATCACAAAAAACTGACAAGTTGAATGTTTTTTGCGCAATTATCCCTAGAAGCAACTTTCATGTTTCCTACCTGTAACTTCAAATGGGGATCCTCACGCGATAGCTACCAAAATTGTGAAGAATTAGAGTAGTAGGTATAGTCATCGCGGTCACCATGCATTATAAGTACTTATCTTACTATCCACGTTTTGTTACGTCAGTTTTTCTCTGTCTACCTCTTCCATCTTTCTATCTCATGTAACCTCTGCCGTGGTCATCTTTTATTCCCAATACCTCAAAACCTTTTTTAATTTTGTACTAAAGTAAAAAGAAGAAAAAAAGAATGTGAGAGGGACAGGGCAGTGGGGGCGACAACGACTTAGCAACTTGATACAAATCAGGACCAAAAAATCGATACCAACAAGGAGCGGGCTGGTGTTCCCTGCGGTACCAATTCCTTTGTGGTATCCGTCAGCACAAAAAAGGAACTCATTCCGCACACCCTTATATATAATGTGGAAAGGAATTATGTATATAACACCTAGTTTTTCTGGTTAGTTAGTTTGATGATAGTTATATAAATGTATTATAAGTGTTTAGTATTCTATTGAATGTTTTATAAGTGTTGAGGATTTAAGCAGCTAATATGACATATTAATTATAATAAATTAGGGTTAAATAAAGAAAGGGGATAATGTGTAGATTGTGTGTGGACATGCTTAATTAAATGGACGTTGTCAAATTTATTAGTGGCCGAAATATATAGATGTTTTTATAGTTAAGTGGTTGGGGCATTCATATCATCAAAAAAAATTCTATGCATGTCAGCATTGCAAAATGATTTCATTGATTAATTTTCGACAAAACGAAATGGTAAAACAAATATTGAAGGATCGAAAATGAATATAAAGGGAAAAAAAAAAAAAAAAAGAGTTTGCCGTCGAATTGAAATAAGCATGTTGGATTGTTGAATTATTAAAAATAATATAAACTCAACGTACATTTGAGGATTGGGATGACGCCCATAAGCTAGTAATCTAGTTGAATTAGATTATATATATTATTTTTTTTCAGACGTATAATTATTTTATTTATGTTTTCACATCTGATATGTTATGTTTTATAAAAATTTATATGATCTCATTGTTTTATCTACATTATGACGTTAAATATATTATCGTCCGAACTATTTGTAAAATGACTAATGTATTATATAGTTGTCTGGCATGTATCTGACATATTTTATTAATATATAATTATTCTATTTTACAACATGTAAATGTTTTGTTTTTTGTTATAACCTTTTATCTAATTAATTTTATAAAGGTTCAAATATACAAAATTTATTATCTGTCCGAACTATTTTAAAAATACGATTTTTATAATATTAATTTTATATATATAATATATAAATTTTTATTTTCTGTTACAATCTTTAAAATATTTTGTATTATAGATATTCAAAATATGTCATTGTAATCGTTTTATTTTTATCTACATGTCATTTATTATCGTCCAGACTTTTTTAGAAATTTTAATTTTTTTTTATTAACTTTTTATATAATATGTAGTTTTGTTTTTCTGATATAAACTTGATATATGTTGTTTTAAAAATTCAAATATATGATTATAGTCGTATTACTTTATCTATTTTTTGATGTGAAACCTATTACCATTCAACCTGTTTTTAAAATAATAAAACCTTTAATACAAAATATTTTTATATAAAAAATAATTGTTTTAATTATTTCTTAAATAAACTTTAATATATTTTATTTTATAAAAAACTAAATATATCATTTATGATCCCGTTACAAACAAAGTTTGATGCATATATTTTGAACAAAAGTTTAACACAATCTTCAACAATGATATGTTTATCATGTATTTAATAAATAAACTTCACAAGTACATGCATAAGAAGTTTCTTTTTAAACATAGGATTATGTCACCTATTTCGCTTACTAGATTGATTTGTGCTAATATTGTTATCATGTTGAAAGAACTACAAATACTCGTGCTCTCATAATATTATTAAATTCTGATTCTTATAAAAAAAAATATTTCTGGAACCGACACCAATGAGAAAGAACATCGTGTCCAATGGGGTGAATATTGCAAAAATTCAAACTTTCTAATAAGTTATAAAAAAAAGTTTCTTATATGGAAATAAAGGGATCTATTTCTCGTGGGCCTGGCCCAATATTACAGTCACGTCACGTGTATGTATGTTCAATCCATGAATTCATTCATCCATGCATTAAAAGACAGGTCGACCAGCCGAATGTCTTTTATTAGCTTTTAGTAACAATAAATAGTCAAAAACAACCATCATATTCAAAGCCGGTCCAATCATTTTCGAGGCGTTGGGCAAAAACTTAAAATGGGCACTATAAATATTTATGATTTAAGATAAGTAAAATAAAATAAAAATGATAAATTAACAACAAAAACTTATAGTTATATAATGTTAAATTTAAAAATTTTGCAAGTCTAACCCTTCTAATCGTTAATAGACCTAAGTACATAATAGGTTTTTGAAAAATGGACCCTTACGATTAATGGGCCCTGGACAATTGCCCGTGTTGACCTTGCTCAGGGCCGGCCCTGATCATATTTTCTATGTTTTAGTTTATACTAAACAATAATTCCATGTACTAAGGCTATCAATAATAATAAAATACTTTTATTTTAGCACTATTAACATTATATTTCTAATTTTCATCAATAAATTTCATTTTTTTTATTACCAACAATGACAACCTTTTTTTTTTACTAATGATAACCATGTTTTTAATAGTGGTGACAAAATGAAAGTAAATTGTTGATGCCGATAACTTTTATAATATGTTGTCATCATCGAGAATAAGATAAAAATACGTCATTAACAATTACGCCTTAGTTACTTTATACAATGATCGCGACATATTTAACACAAAATCATAAACTTTATAAGCCTCAAGTAGTATCTGCATTTGAAATCTTTCATATATATATTATGATAGATAAGTATTACATGGCAAATATCTTATTAAAAAATAAAAAATAAAAGTTATCTGTCATTTCAGTGTATAAAATTTCAGCTAATTTACATAATAAACTCATGTTGGAATAATTGTCTGATGGTCCAACTATTTTCTGCACCCAGATGTGGTCCTATAAACTTTATAGAATAAACAAGTATTATTCTTTTATTTTACATGGAAATTCCTTTATAATTTTAAAAGGTTACAAAATGAAAAAAAAAAAAGAGAAATGAAAGGAACAGTAATAATAGAGGCAGAGGAGATGGGGTCTCATGAAAAGGACCACATTTTGATTAAACCTAAACGATAAGGGTGGGTGCGCATGCTTCTGCATCCATCATTCAACTCGCACCAGGACCACATCATTTTTCGTCTATTGAATCCACCTCTATATATACGTTTCATATATGATACTTTATGTATATATATTATTTAAAAAGTTCGATTAGCAACACGCAAACTAATTCCCAATTCTCAAACACAATCGATATAACTTCAAACTCCTAACTAATACGTGCTCGTTGTCGTTACAATCACTCGACGATTCTTAAAATGAGTTAATCTTAATCCGACGGTGATTGTGTCTTGGTTTGATCCATGTAAGGTCTAACGAACGTCCTACGCCACCATACCTCGAATGCTTTTTGAAGATTCGGGCAGTTGTCCCCAGCTTTCAAGAAACTGCTCAACCAGCCGAGCAAAATGATTTGTTGATCCTCCAGAGGGAGTGTTAGTATCGTTCTCCCGATGCCTTCCTCTACGACTTTCCGATCAAACGATTTGCACCCGTGTTGTAACCAGCTGTAATCGTCGATCAATGGTTGTAGCCATGTTTTTAATAATAAGTGACGCGTGTCTTTACTTGGTAAAAGCTCGCCTCGTCCTATCCCGACGAATAATCTTGCGGTTATGCAGCTGATGTGGTGGCGGTTCACTATCGGAACACGAGGGTGCAGCCCAGCCAGTTCTTGCTGGCTAGCCCACATGACTGCGTACTCGTCTGCTGCGTGTCTGTCGGCTAATATATCAAGTAACCACGAGAGATTATCCGCCTCCAATGCCATTTGTTTGAGCACCGGATCCTTAACTTCCATTGGTTGTCTTGTAAACTCGGTTTGCGCCACTTGTCTGAACAAAAACAACAAAGAACCCAAGCAGGTTCTACACGATGCGTAAATGGTGTCGTTACAGAGGTCAACCGAGGTCGATGAACTGCAGTTGGGAAGTGACTTGTTATTCTCTCTTAGAAGCTTCAAGACGATGGATTTCATCTCACGACGTCCTTTCTCTTCGTTGCTTTTGAGCACGAGTTGGAGGACGTTAGAGAGCGTGTCTTTAGGGGGTTTGGAAACATCAGAAGACACACGTTTTAGTATCGGGCTGACCCCGATTCCCTCGCTTTGAAGACGTAAAACGGAAGACACCACTTTCTCTTCTTCTTCCTCTCCGACCCATGGGACTGCCTCCAGGAAATCTAGACACGACTCCATGCAAGTCTTGAAACCGAGTTGCTCTGCAACCTACAATTTGTTTCAATGAATCATGTAAACAAACTTGACAAGAATTAAACCCATCAAACTATCCAGATTTTAATAATGGTAACAGCAATCCCAACAAAACTCTAGTTGATAAGATAAACTACAAAAACTTAGCAGAAAGATTATCAAGAAAACACATAATCATAATATTCAATTTTTATGAGCCATATATGATCCGTTTAATTCCCTGTTAGGCGATCAAGCGTTAGAAAATCATTCAACCCTGCTTAATCCTTGCTCGTAATTTTATGAGAAAAACTTCTTTCACTGCTCTGTTAACTACAAAAACTGGACTAGACCACCCCCGCCTGGCCGCCTGGCACCATCAACTTGCATTCTAATGAACAGTCTTCAAACCATAAGCATATTGTCATTTTCATCAAGAAAATACGACATAAAAAACTTGAACAGCCTCAATTTATACGCTGAATGATATTAGAAACTGCATGAGATAAGAAAGGAAATGCTAGTAACGATCACTTGTGCAAAGCCACAGCATCGAGGAAGATATAATCCAAATTATAATCCAATTGCAACTATCCAACTTGTTAAAGATTGGATTTAGAGTCAGGTTTTCTTTAGATTCCATCCATAAATCGTAATTTTCTTTATTGTAACGGAGGTTTTAACATTTTTAGCACAATCAAAGGAGTGGGACAACGATGTATCATCATCAACAGGGAACTCTTTTATGGTATTAACTCCTGAGTCAACCTAGTCCCCATCTACTTCAATTTATTGTGGAAAGTCATTGGTCAAATAAAAATAAAGATTCGTAATATTTTCGATCAGCACCTCATCTACACAAAGATATTTTGACCGACTTTATAACGATGTGAGTAGATGACATTCAAGCTTCATTTTTCAGTTAAAACTGCATACCTTTTAATAGAATTAAAAGCAATCATAATTCACCATAGACTTGGCCTTTCTGATGATCCAAAAATAACAAAAAAAAAAATCCTCATTCTTATAACATGATTATAAGGACATACAGATAAATGGTGTTTAATCATCAAAGGGAGTCTTTATATGCGTACTTTGAAAGGGATTATCTGGTTATTGCAATTAGTTTTTAGTGTTAAAGTAACCTATTTCTGCTTATGATTATTTGATAATTAAGGGGTCAACAAAATTGATTAGGAGAACATACCCTTCTTATCTAGTACGAAATTTATCTTATTTAGTAGAATTTAACCAAGATCAGCACTATCAAAAGTGATTATTACAACAACTTCAAGCAATAGTGTCCTGCATCATGTTATGCTGCAGAAAATTATTTGATTTTGATTATTCGATTATCATATAATAACTTTCATCAGAGGGAAAAAAAACGAATATTCATGACTGCCTATGAAAGTGAGATCAAATCATCAAACTTATAAAGGAATCTTCTTTCCTATAACCGGCCCTTCCATAAGAACAACTTCAATTGAAATACCTTAAATACATAATTGCAAATAGAAACACAATGATCCATGAATTACCTTTAGTATCCGAAGAACCCGCGAAACACTTTGCTTGATCAACCTCTGCTTCAATTCCTTGCAATACATCAACCCCACAGTCTCGACATATGTTTCAACATCCTCGCAATCATCAACTTCAATACAATGAAAACTCGGATGCTGTGCCAATAACTTGTCAGCAAAAAAAGTACTATTCTCCTCAAGAACACTTTTATGAACACTCAATTTCACAATAAACCCCTGCTTCCCCATTAACACTACCTTTAAATCACCTGTTCCAGGCTCACCGAATTCAATCGACACCTTCCTTGGTAAATTTTCGGTATTTGGCCTCACTGTCGTCACCCTCTCAGCCACAACAGATGCACCAAGAACAGCAGGTGGATCAAAACCATTTTTCCTTTGATCATCAACAGCAACAACATTTTCTGACTTGGAAGATGCACGTGATGGCTTTTTATCAATTTCATGTGAATGTTTCTTCTGATCAGGAGTTTTGACAGATGGAGATGATGATGATTTAGGCTTGTTTAAAGGGTGTTGTTGTGTTTTTAGGGTTTTCTGAAACATAACAGGAGATGGACAACACCAAAATCCTTCTGGAGTTACAGCAATTGGAACATTTCTAATCTTGGTTTGCCCTTGTTCTACCTTTGTTAGTCTAATTTCCGCCATTTCATTACACTTCAAACCTCAATTAACCCAAAAAAGATATACACAAGTTCCACAAGTAAAAAAGATAAGAACCCACAAAAAATTTCAATAAACCATCAAACATTCTTCAACAAATTGTCTCCTTTTTCCATTTTTCTTCCATGGGTTTTCAGTAAACTGAAAGCCTGAACACAAAATGAACAAGGAATCAAGAAGCTTACCTCTGAATGTTGATCAAGATTTCTTGAAACCCTAAGAACACAAGAG
The DNA here is from genome assembly GCA_020465985.1 of Centrapalus pauciflorus. NCBI lineage: Eukaryota > Viridiplantae > Streptophyta > Magnoliopsida > Asterales > Asteraceae > Centrapalus > Centrapalus pauciflorus. Next base: position 283,581 of record JAANYP010000582.1, on the reverse strand, counting down.
TGATGTAAACTGGAAAACATCAAAGGCAGGAAAAGAAGAGAGATTTAACAGGGCGGAATGATTAGAGAATCCTAATAATGTATTTAGGAAGATGAAAAAGAAGGAACAAACGGACCCCAATAAAAAGATAAAGGAGGGGAAGGAAGAGTCTGATGATGGGTTTTGATGCTTTTCAGTCACTTGGTGTGTTTTGTGGCAATTTTTCAGCTTTTGATTATAAATTTTGGACACACTCAAAGACACACAGAGAGTGAGTGTGATGAGGGGCTGTCACTCCTGTTTTTGCTTTTCAAGTACTGAATGATGTGTCAAACTTTGCTAAAGAAGAAACATCAAAATGGTTAAAAGAATAAATCTTTAATTATTTATTTCCTCTTTGTAATCAACATTTGCAATTTACAGCCAACACAATCACACAACCCTTTGGAGTTTGGCCCCCTCCTACTTTCTTTTAGGTACGTGATTGTACTTTATCGATCGAAACTTGGAATCACATAGTATAAGTTATATTTAAGGCATGTTTGCAATTAAGCTTATAAGAACTTAACTTATGGTTTCTAAAATCTTCAATTACCTTTTATCTATAAAAACTTATATGACTCTTGTTTCAGAGGCTTATTAAAATCATAAGTTATTTCAAGTATTTAAGCTTATAAAAAATAAAATTACTAAAATAACATTAATTAATTATGATTCTATTGGATTGATTTATTTATATTTACTTTTGTGTTATTTATATTTTCCAGTTTTAACTTCATTTAGGTGTTGTTTGATTGCATAAGAGGTTAATTGTCTGATGTCTGATTCCACTTCTGATTGATGAGAGATGGTCCTGATAAGATACTAAGATCTGATAAGAGAATTCAATAAGTCTATTTGTTTTATAAATTATCTGATTCTGTTATTTTTATTAATTTTACATATTAATTTCCAAAACCAAACAAATTGTAACATCCGGAAAATAGTAGCTGACACGTGGAATTTAATTGTTGGCTCTAAGAGCTGTTTTAATGAGTTGGTGAAATTTAATTGGTTGATTGCACGTGAACCGGTAAAATAAATTGCTGTTACGTGTAACTTTAATCGGTTGAGATAATAACCGGTCCAGTAGTAATTGGGAATTTGGGGTTGTTTTAATAAGTTAATTGACATTCTAAACCCAAGTCGTTGATTTGAGATTAATTGGGTTAACGGGTGTTTACCCAGTGATTAGTGAGTATCGTACCCGTTTTAATTGGGTGCCGGACCCAAAACGTATATATAGTACGTTATGATTCATTTTCTTCATTTCATTTCAAAATCTCAAGAGTTATATGTGTGTGTGTGTTCCAGCTAAGTCCAGAGAAAGAGAGGAAGAAGGCAAGCAGTAGCCATAGCCAAGGAGCTTCAAGCTCCAACCCCTTTTCAAATTGAAACCTCAATCTAAGAAGAAAGTAAGTTAAGGTCAGTAATCTGTACCAAATGCGTTGAATTGTTATATTGAGTAGCTAGCATGTGTTGGGGTTGGATTATAACCCCTGAATTGCGCAGAAACGGGATTAAAAGCGATTCCCGTAGTTGAATAAAAAACAGAGCATAACCTGCTCTGTTCGTCGCCGCAGCGCGGCCGAGCTCACCTGGTCGCGCCCGCGATCAGGATGAGGCGGCTAAGGGTGATCGCTGGCGGTGGGATCGCGCCCGCGCTCCAAGAGCTCGGCCGAGACCGCGATCGTGGCCGCGCTCCTGGCCGCGCTCGTGGGTCTGAGTCCGATAGCTGATGTCGAGTCCGTAAATTAGTAGTATAGTCGTTATGAGTTCCGTAGCTAGTCGTTACAAGTGTAGTCGTGTTTATTGTTTCCAGGATTTCGTAGCTAAGCCTGGGACTTATAGAGGCTGTCGTTGATAGCGAGATTATAGTCGTGCTTCAGGTGAGTTACTTACTTTTAAATAAAGGCGTTGTTGTTGATTACTGAGTTTTCAAAGAGGTACGTTGTTTATTATTCGGGTCCAGTGTGGACTCCTTTCATATGTTGATACTTGTTAGCACAGAGCAGAGTTCGTGGATCACGCGTATAGTCGTTGATACGCAGAGTAGAGGCCTGTTGGGTCATTCCCAACTCAGTGGACCTGACAACCCACTACTTTGTGGAGTGGGCTATGCAGGCTGTGCCGGGTCGCTCCCGATGAGGCGTCGGGCCGTTGATGCCGGCCGCATGTAGAGTTGTTTACCAGTTGTTACGTTGTGCTAACTGTTTTATAAAACTGTTTTAAAGTTGTTTATAGTAACTCACCAGCTTTCCGCTGACTGTTGTTTTAACTGTGGATCTCAGGTGCGAGGACTGAGGCTAGAGATACAGCGGGCAGTAGTCGGGACCCGCCACGTGGACAGTAGTTAGTGACTACTTTCGTAAGTAGTCTTGGTATTTTGCGGTTTGGCTTATGAGCCAGTGACTTTTGGATGACTGTAACCTATACTTACATTGTGGTTGACTGACATTACCGACGGGGGTTGGTTCCCGTCCCGCGTTGCTTTATGCTTGATGATAATGCTGGTAGTAATTAGCTGTTTAACCCTTGATGATGTTGTCTATGATTGGATGACGTGGACTATGAGTCCCATGTGGCATTAGACGTAAAAATAGGGTGTTACACAAATATCATTGATTAAAGTCAAATATCAAGTAAGAATAATATCATTGAATCAAAGTGATCTATGTAAACATTTAATATCATTCAAATAACATTAACAACATTTAAGTAAGAAACCAATTCAAGTTTATAAGTTATAATCAAGTAACATAAATGCATTCAATAAACATATAACCAACATGTTTTAAAGAATCAAATAACAATTAAAGTTTATAAGTTATAATCAAGTTTATAAGGTTATGTTTATTAACTTCCAAATAACTTAAGTTTATAAGTTATATAGATATGTTATTGAAAAATAATAATTTTTATCAAAAAGTGTTGGAATATTTCTCGTTATAATAAATATGGTAAGAGGTAGGGTAGGGTGGGGTAGGTTGAGGGTGGGGTGGGGTAAATAGGGTAGGGTAATGGTGTAGGGGTAGGATGGGTAGGTTGAGGGGTAAGGTGGGTGGGGATGGGTAGATTTGAGGGGTAGGGTAGGGGTGAGGTGGGTAGGTTTGAGGGGTAGGGGTGGGAAGAGATAGGGGTAGGGGTGGGGTGAGGTGGGGTGGGTAGGTTTGATGGGTTAGTGTAGGGGTGGGGTAGAGTGGGATAGGGTAAGTATGGGAGTGGGGTGGGTAGGGTTAAGGGTGGAGATGGGGATGGGTGGTATAAGTAAGTTAAGGGTAGTTAGGGTAGGGTGAGATTAGGTGGTTGAGGGTAGGGTATGTTTAGGGTGGGGTGGGGTGGGTGGGTAGGTAGGGTAGGGGTAGGGGTAGGGGGTTTAGGATAGGGTAGGGTAGGGGTAGGGTGGGTGAGGTAAGGTATGGGGTAAAGGTATGGGTGGGGTAGGGTAGGGTGGGGTGGGGTGGGAGAGACGTGTATTTTTTTTTTGGTGTGATAAGTGGTGATAAGTAGCATATCAAAGTCTTATCCTGATAAGACATGATAAGAGAATTTTGACTCTTATGTCTTCTGCATATCAAACGCACTTATCAGTATTTCCTCTTACCGAATAAGAGGTTACCTTTGATAAGAGCCTGATAAGTAGGTATCAAACATCCCCTTAGCTTTTACCAAACTAACTTATTTGAGAATGTTATTTTATGTTATTGATTTATTTATATATACTTTTATGTTATTTTATCAAATTTTACACGTGTTATTAATTATCATATTGACTACGAATCTCATATAGAAAGTTATTGTTTCCTTGAGAATGTTTATATATAAGTAATGAAACTAATTTTTAGTTTTTCATGTTTGAAAATAAAAATTATTGTTAATCAAATCATTTCCCTTTGCATGTTTTATTATATAAAATTTTGATTTTATAAGTTTTTGTTGCTCAACCAAAATCCACACGCCGCCTTCTACAGTCGAATGTATGTTTTAAATTTTATTTGTGATAATTAATTAAGAAAATTAGTTAGGGTGTTATAAAAGATAGGTAATCGTTTAACTTTTTTTTTCATTCCGGTTTGTTTGGTAAAATAAGTTTAACTTCGAGTTTTATTAAAGAGTTAAGTTTTTGGGAACTGAAATTTTTTGAAAGAGTATGGGCTTTTAGTTTTATAAATATAAAAAGTAATCATAGTTGTAGCTTTGAAATAGCTATCAGATGGAGTCTGATTAGTTAAATAATGTTATCTTTTTATCATCCTAATAATTATAAGCTATTACTTTTAATTACTATTAGTATCCATTTATTTCATGTTATACTAAAAGCTACAACTGCAACTATTTTTATCAAACACATTTATGAAAATTAAAAGTTTCAGCTCTTTCAAAAAACTATAGCTCTCAAAAGCTTCAGCTCGAAGCTATAAATAGTTGTGTCAAACATAACATTAATATTAAATGACATTAATATTAATTAGTTTTTAGTAGAACTTTTTATAAACAAAAACTCTTAAAAGCTATTATGTTGCAATAATCGAAACATTTGTTAGGGTTTGATAAATTCTTATATAAAAATTAATTGATCAAAAAGACAATTCTTATCTTACTACAAAAAGAAAAGGGATTTGTGAGAAAATCTAAAATTATATTAGATTGTAATAAAAAAAAATTTTCATTATAGTTTTGTTCTTTGATAACCGGTTTTGTTGCAGAGGCCGAAGGATATGAAATTGATTGCCCAAGATTTAACATCTATCTACCTGTCTTTTTGCCAATGGTTCTACAAATAAACCCAAGTTTCCCTTTTTAAAAGTACATTAATCATAAAATATTTGTAACTTCACTTTGTATTTTCTGTTTTGTTTTCTGTGATGCGTACTATAAGATCTATTAATAATTATTATATAAAATAAAATAAAATAAGAGTTAAAGGAATTTAAATGCATGACAGACTTTGAGCTAATAATAGAGACATTTGCTTACAAATGTCAACTACTTAACGCATCATGTTTTTGAAATCAAAATTCAACTTCATAGATGTGTAAGTAAAAATAAAAACATAGCATATAGATTGGTTTTTTTTAACATGATATTTATTATTTAGTCTGATAAAATAGAAATTTTATTTTATACATAATCTTCCAACTAAAATCATAATCAAAAGTTACTACTAACTTGTAATATAATAAATATAAGAAGTTTTTAACTCACATATTGTCGTTTTAATTCTTGAGGAATATTGAAATGATATACATACACCAGATCACTCAATTATAATCTTGGAACAATCGGTATTGATAGAAACATTGATTTAATAATCTAAAACTGATCTTGAATGACTGGCATCATTATGATTTAGACGGTTTTTTCAGATTAATTTTCTTAATGACAACCAAGAATGAAAGTATTTGATAAAAATATTGACTTGTTCTTTTTAAAAGGAAAGTGTGGTATGTTGAGTGAAGTTGAAGGGAAGTTGTGAATAAATTAGTACTAATAATGCTTAGGTATGTGGAAAAAACAGAGTTGTCATGTGCTCATTTTGGTAGTTTAAATGAAGTTTGTACTCTGTGTTCTAAGCAGGTTGACCATTCCCATTCATGAATCCATGTTACTTCAATTTTCCACCCTATTAATTTATTTTTTGGATTTTTCATACAACCATTTATACCCTAACTATTTATTTTAATAGTATTAAACGTTAATCTTTTGATAATACATATAACTACATTTAAGAGTTAAAAAAATGTTACTAGAACGATCCAAGTCGACATCGGTTTTGGAAGTTAAGCTTTTATCATTTTCACGATTAAGTCCCTAAACTTTTTTCTGATTGTTTAAGTCCCTAAACTATTTTTGTATTATTCAAAAGTATATATTTTTGACCGGCTACCATATGAGTAGGTAAAACATAACCAATAAAACAAAATGTTTAGGTACTTAATCGCTAAAACATGTAAAGATAGTGAGTTTTTTGAATAAAACAAAAATTGTCAAGGAACTTAAACAATCAGAAAAAAATTTAGGGACTTAATCACAAAACTAAGAAAAGTTTAAGGGTTTTTTTTTCAATATTAACCCATCTTTTAATTCGAAAGATTGGTGACCTTTTGCTTTATACAAGGCTTGAAGGAGAAGAGCAATGATAGAGGTTGCAAAATGCAAATGATGGTTGTGTGGGAAAAAAAAGGTTTTTTTTTTTTTTTTTTTGGGGGGGGGGGGGGGGGGGGGTTGTGAGTTCATGTTGTCATCATTCATTGCTCTTTATTAAAATGTCTCACCCCTTATATATTTTCTTTTTCCCACTGTGTTTTGTTATAATAAATACAAATAATATAAGTTTTATAGTTGTTACTTACTATATTACTTGTTTTATTTGGGTTGAAAATAAAAAAAGAAAAGTTCAAGGACTGTTTACTGAAGTTGGGTGATTGGTGAATAGCAAAGAAAGTGAAAAAAGAAACCAGGTGATATCGTGAAACGACAGATTGGGCCGCTGGGCCTGTGGACAGTGGGCCATTTCAATATATAAAAGAATAAAAGATGCTTCTATGAATAGTGCCATGTTACCCTTTAGCTTTTGTAACTTGCAACATCAACCCCTTAAATTCCAACTACTTAATTATGAGTAAAAACAGACTTACATGTTATTAACCTTCTAACCTGGGCCTGTGTATTACGACAACAAAAATCAAACTAAACTAAACTAAATTATAAACCACCTTAAAAGATACGAACACAGTTTTGGATTTCAGAAACAAAGGGAAGGAAACTCAAAAAATCTTGTTCAAAAAAGGTGATTCAAAGGTCAAAACTTTTTTCCATCTAAAATAACTCACTATTTTTAAGCATTGTATTATTTAAATCTAACGCTATATCCCCTGTTTCCTAACCAAACTTCAAAGGACGAAACACAGTAAAATTCTAACAGAAAACTACATTTCATTGAAAGCAAACGAAACTAAATCTGATTCTGATATTATTAACGTCCATCGGTCCATGAATTTTTGATTCATAAAAGCATCTTCTGAAACACTTCAGCGCACACGGCCCCTGCAATTTGCAGCACCACATCTGCATTGGCAACCTTCGCCAGATGCCGCTTTGTACATGTAATCAAAGCTTAATTCTTCGCCTGCCGCTATCTGTGCAAGAAATTCAAAGAGAACAAACGCATTCGTTAGGTAAATGCTTATCATTAGGGCGATCAATGATGATTACACCAAAGCGAAACTTCTTACATCTCGACTGGCGTAGAGACCAATGTGCGACATCTGAGAATCCAAACTTTCGATAAGAACTTGATGATTCTCAAGATTTGGCGAGCAGCTACAAAATTTACATGATCATGAGAACAATGAACTAACAGGGTTTATGGCCTACACAACTATGCACCCTTTCGAAAGATGGTTTAGTGTTTTCCAGTTTGAACTGAACGTGACCAAAACATAGGAAAGGACCAGTTTACCCTTTCGTTTTGAAGGTTTCAAAAAAGGGGAAAAAAACGAAAGAAAGAAACTTTTGACATGTTTCTTTACCTGTGATTTATGTAACGTGAAACATTCCCGTACTTGGTGGCGTCAATAGCATACGAAGGCTCCCCTTCGATCAGCCGAATAATGTCATTCACGCGAGCATCGATCTCATAGATAAAGCTGCAGCCTTCTCGAACATACCTAATAAAAGAAATTTGATATTTTGATCATTGACATTACAAAAACCGAATTGAATTTTAGTCTTGGCAAGCTGGAAGAACGTCATACCTATGGCGTCTCTTCTTTGCTTCATGCTCATCTATAACCTCACCAATATACTCGCAAACAAACATCCCCCGATCGATTGGTTCCCCAGCTCTGATTCCCCAACCCTGCATGTTTAATGTGGTGGCGCTAAAAACTAACAATCCAAACTATCCAAAAAAAAAAAAGAATTTTAAAATAGAAATATGCGATGCTACCTTGTCCTCCGTTTTGAAGACTTCCAACTTCACCCTTAACCCATTCTGTAAAACCCTATTCGGGCAGGTTTTATCGCAGCTGCAATTCTTGTTGCATTCGTATACTAGGTATCCCTCCTGATTAACAAGAACAATGGTTGCTCAATATTTTGATGTTAACTAAAACACAAACACCCGTATTGTGTTCTTCGAGTATGATTTGTTAGAAGCGAGCGAATTGGTGTAATTACCTCGAGAATGATCCGACCTTTGTCATCATAAGGAAACCTTCCTTTCATGGATTTGCCATTTATATCCTTTGCATCTTCATAATCGTTATCGAAAAGATAGACGTGATCGCAAGCCTTCGGCGAGCATGTTGAATGAGCACAACCGCAACCCAGCTGTATACTCTGTCAAAATGCAAAAACCATGAATCAAGTTTGTATTTTTAAGGTAAATTAAGCGACGGCACGATGAAAAAGTTAAGACTACCTGCAATCCAAGATCAAGAGACTGATCAAGCAACGGCTTTGTGATATACATAAAGCTTTCCCAAGGCAAAAAGCACGAGCTACTTTGCCCCTCGTCACCATCTCCAGAACCATGAAGTGATCCTAACAGATGTTCATCGACCACACACGCGATTTGAACAGACTCCCTTCCAAAACTTATATCATCACACAAGACAATGGCTTTCTCGGAAGATTCTTGTTTCGGGTGGCTGAAATTAATAATATAATGACACTCGTCCATAGCCCACTCGCTTTTCGTTTGAGCTGGTGGATGTGTTTCAGTCAAGGGCCTAACGGAACTGTCAGAGAGAGACGTTAAAGATGGCAACGGATCTGATACAGTGATTGGTTTACATCCTTTAGGACAGATAAATCCCTCTTGATGCCACTCAACAAGAACGTTATGTTCACTACAAAGTTTCGCAGCCTTGAGATATAAACGTTCAGGCAAGATTCCGTATTTTTTCTCCAACGATACTTGGAAGCTTACTCTGCAGCAAGAAGCACGAGCAACCGATAGAAGCTCAAGGTTACCAGGATGAGGTTTTGTTTTGTTAATTTTCAAATACAAAAACTTCGCAACGTCTGAGCATTCAGACTCTAGCAATCTACCAAGACTGATTGATTCAGGAGGTTGAGGCTCGCCGTCTATTATTTCTCTGAACGGTGTTTGAATGTGTTTCTTTATGCTTCCAGCACCATGATTCCGAATCTTAAATGGCGCTGCTACGAGACTCTTTTTGAATCTAGGACGACCAAGTCTACCAGATTTTAATTTGTTAGCATAGAATGACACACTCCGCTTACGAGGGCCACTGGGATTTGATCCCATGTGAGCCGCTTGATGGTGTCGACCAAGATCAGGTAGCAAATCAAATTTCAATCCACAAAACCGACATATGTACTTTTGGAATCCACCTTGAATATCGGAATTCACAATCTGCCCTTGGTTATGATCCAGTGTCTCGAAAGAATCGTTGTTGGGTGTCGGAACGACGTTTTGCAGCTTGAAATTGGCAGGGTGAGCGGAGATCACATGCGACCATAATTGGTCAGGATTCCCGAAACGGCTACCACAGGGAATACATTGGTAAAGCATGCATTGCTCAACAAACTGAACATGGTGCCTCTCTTGAACATGTGCTTCAAGCAGGTTATTCTCCGTAAACGAATCAAGACAGATGGCACAAACGTATCGTTTAAAACGCAACCGTGCTTCCTCTTTATGATCGTCAATCCAGTGCTTGGCAAGCATTTGGTCATCAAGAAACTCCACCGAGCAGATATTGCACTTGATAATACTTTCATCAACGTTTTCATCATTGTTAGCCATCAAAAGTTTGACTGGTTCTTCAACTGAGCATGAATTCCGTTCAATGTTATCACTGTTAAATCCCCAAAGCCTAATCAATCTTTCCTTTTCGCTGCTAACCAACTTTGCTAAATAATGTCTCGTGTTTACGTCTTTTGAAGCTTCAGTCATCACCCACTGGAGCTGAATTTCCTTTGGAACCGGGCTTCTCAGAGATAAAACGCTTTTAAAGAACCTGTAGAATAGCTCACATGCTTGATGTAGATGTAATTTTTGCTCATGTGATTCGCAACTTTTAAGAAGATCGATGAACACTTCTTTCGAAACAATCCTACTCTTCCCGTTCCTTGCCCGTTTCAGCCAGTTCGGCAAGTGTTTCTCGCAGTACAACGTATGCCTTTTTGGAGTTTCATGGCAACGAAGATCATCGCCTACACAGTGCATGGGTTCACCACCAATGTACTCGTTTCCTGATTGCTCGTTCACCTGAATCGTTCCACTGCTTGTATCCATCGGGAGTGGAGCTCCAAAATGGCCCAATAGTACAATTTCTTTGCAACTATTAGTATCCAACAAGTCTCCGGAGCCCACTTCGAGCTTTCTTTTAAGTTTGTTTTCAGGGGGAGAAGTGAACATTACTCCTGTATCCTTATTAGATCTATGTTTTTTACAGAAAGAAGTACCAGGTAAAGACCGATGCTTGCATTTGGTACCGAGAACAGTAGTGCCTTCGCACATATGTGCATCCGCTGGTGGATGAGCAACCTCCGTCTTTACCGAATTTCCGGAAAACCGATTTGACAAATGCACACAGCAATAAACATCTCCATCGTTTGCCCATCGCACACATCGCCTTCCTTTAGCTTCAATGAAAGCAGTACACTGCTTATTCTTGTTTACTGGGGTCGTTTCTAAATCTTTAAAACGCGTTTCTTGAGTATTTCCAGCTTCAACGATAATCTCACCCCACCTATCAGTTGTGCTACTACTAGGATAATCTAAAGGTTGGGTTGTTCCCAGTAGAGAAACTTCATCCCTAGAATTCCCGTTGAAAAATCTCGAGTCAATTTCAACCTGATTTGAACCTTTGGTTTCCAACTGTGGAGGTTGCACCTCAGCACGACGGATTTCAAGCTTCGGCCTTTTTCTGCTAACTTGAAGACCCAAGTTAGAAAAACCATCATTTGTTTGTTGTTCTGTGTCTCCACTGTTGAATGAAGGATTCGACATTGAAAACCATTTCATAACCTCGGGTTTCAAGGTTTTCCACGCGGAAACAACTTCAGGCTGCACTGATGAATTCGACAGTGTGTGCATTTCATTCCAGTTAATAGCCTCGCCTAATTCCTGAATTACATAAACACCCAAAACAAACGAAGTTAAAGATCGATGCTAAAGCATTACCTTCACCGATAGTTCGACACACAAAAACTAACACACCTCCTTAAGCATTTCGATGGATTCAGCACTATGAGCATTTTGACATTGTTGCACCCATCTTTCTAGGGAATGTTCCAGCCAGAATGAATCTATGAAACGCTGCAATATCATCTGGGGAAAAAATCCGGTAACGTTACCTTGATATACATGTATACACCAAAAGAATGATAGTACTTTCCATCTTGAACCTTTTTACACAATTAGGGAACATGTCGACTAATATGAGAGATGCATAAGGAAAAATGCATCCTTTTATTGGGGACTAACGGATTTTACATTATGGAGAGCTAGGGGTGTAATTGAGTCGAGTAGCTCCATGATCGACCCAAGCTCGATGTTGAAACTTGAAGCTCAAAAATCGATTCGAGCTCGATCGAGCCTAAATTTTCAAGCTAGAACTTGATAAAGGTATCGAAGCTTTCAATCTCTACTTGAGCCTCATGGGTTATTAGGAATACTTTTAAATGTATAAATCAGTGGCTTAATGACTCAACTTGACACCCTACTCGACTCATTTATTTATATTAAAAATTTGTAAATACATAGAAGCTCGATGAGGCTGGTGAACCTCACGGTCAGGTAATTTAACACTCAAGCTCAGCTCAACAAACGACTCGAGTAGCTCCACTCGTTTATGAATATTTTCCTAAACGATCTTGAGTAGCTTACTATTATACCAATTAAGAAACAAATCATTGATATCAGATGCTAATCTAAGGGAACGTTTTTACAAGAGAATCGAGAGAAAAATCATATGGATTTACAAGAGATTTTCGATCAGAGAATGCACTACACCATCATAACAAAAAACAATTCATGGATACACTAGAACTACCATAAAAAGTATTATTTAGTTCTTTACACTGGAAAAATTGGTTTCTAGGCACCATGTAGGTCTGCCAATTCCCATAACTAATCTTAACAAGTGATCAATGCAAGTTTTAAGATTCAAATATATCTCCCACAAATTTTACCATTTCGATACTAAGATCTTGTAAATCCTTCTTGCATTAACATACATATATAAATATGTGTGTGTGGGAGAGTGTGCTTGCATCTATATATCTTTATGAAGATAAAACCAGGAGTCCTAAAGTATAAGATAACAAGTATCCAAATAAAGAAAGATGGTTTTTAAGCAAGAAAGTTACATTTTCAAGTTTAAGAAGCATGTTCCCAAGATGAGAATAATCTTTACATCTCGACGCCTCCCATGCAAAATCCTTCCACACTGCCACACTACGAGCAGTCTCCGTGAGCGCCTAAAAGGATTCAACATAACCCATCAAGAACAGAGGCAAATAAGAGAACGGGAGTAAGAGTTGCAGGATGATGATAAACAAATACAAAGAAATAATTGATCACAAACCTCACTGTTTAACTGCTCAATGGTATTTATCATGCTAACAGCAATTTTTTGGATGATAAATCGGCGTGCAACAGTCAAATCTTTTACCAACTTCACACCAACATTATGTGACCTATATGCAATAGGCTCCGGAAATTCATTTATTGGGCGAAGAAGCAACACATCTGCCCACGAATAATTTCTTTTTCGTGGAAAGAATATTACGAGATATTGCTTCCTGTCATGAGTAGGCTTTGCTCTCACAGTTGATAATGGCCAGTCAGACCGTGCACACCTTATGCCTGCTTGCCATTTCCCTCTCCACTATATTACAAAAGTGAAAACAGAAGTAACTTTATTGCTTGGATCATAAGTAATTTGCAACATTCTTGTTTTAAAAGGCGCGAGGCGCACCGTTGTGAAAAGGGTCCTGGAGCACGAAGCTCAAGGCGCAAGGTGAGGCGAGTGCATCACGTACGCGAGACACACTTGTTTTGGTATCAGAGTATATATGATATAGCATGTTAATACTACTTTAACAAATGACAATTTAAAATACAAAAATACATAATGCCAAAACATATAAAATAGACACAATCTTTATTACAAAATCTGAATTACTTAAAAAATTAATCAAGGAGGCTCTTATACTTAAAAATTTCCTTTATCTACCATTGATTATAACTATATTTAGTTTTTTTGCATATTTATCAACTTTGTTTGGTATATCATATTTTTACTTTTAAATTTTAGATTATAATAAAATAAAAATGTAGAATTTATTAGAAAGTTATTTTTATCACTTGATTATAAAAAAGTTAAGTATTATTATATCTCAACTTGATTTTTCAATTAGTTAGTTTGGTAAAGAAAATGTTACCAAATTGGTCATTAGAATATTTTCTAGTAATATAATTTGGTAATTATATTGATTGGTGTTGGTTTAACCGGCTACAAAACTAATGTAACAATTAAAATTTTTTGAAACAATCGATTTTGGTAATTAATTATTTTGAAATTATCCATCTTTTGTAATTAAAATTTTTAAAAAGACCATTATGATAACTAAAAAGATATAAATTATTATTTTGATTATTCAATAAATATAATTGATACTTGCAAACTAAGTATAGTTATAAAAATCATAAAAAATATATTTATGCAAAACATATGACTTGGAATAAGGTGATCTTTTTCATTCAATAATGATATAAAAACAATGTTGTAGAAATCGCTAGGCGGGAGTCGGCCGACCGACTGGGGACTGGGAGTAGTCAGCCTAGGCGGGGAGTAGTCGGATTGGGTTTTTGTATATGTAAAATTAGGAATCATACATACAACATATTTATAAATACTCAAATATAAATATAATTAATCATAACATCCAAAAATATGTTTTATAAGATACAAACCATTCTTTTTGTCTTTTATTATCTGTTTATTTTTAAAAAAATTAAAAGTTTGACTTTTGACCCGCCTAGGCCTAGCCCGGTTCCGCCTAAACCAGTCCGATCATAGGCAACTAGTAGCGGTACTCCTCCGATCAGTGCCTAGGCGCCGCCTAGTCAGCCACCTAGGCCGATTTTTACGACACTATATAAAAATTGTATGAAAAAAAAATATTTTATAATGACTAGCGTGTAATGAAAACTAGGTTTAAAAAGGTCTATCGTCTATTATAAAAAAAAGTGCCCAAAACCTTTAAATTATAAAAATGGACTACTTTGAAACTTTAATTAGCAAAATAAACTGTTAAAGGATATATAACACTAAAATGAGTTATTAAAAGTATTTGATTACCGATTTGAACCATGGTGTTATGAATATCACCATTTTGATCGTACTATTTTGCCTTCAATTTTCGACCTGAACATGATAAGATCGCCTCTAACATGGGATTGTGGTTAAGATCGTCGGATCGTTTATGGTATCATAGGATCGTTAACTGATCCAATTTTACCTTTTACATTATTTGAGCCCCTTTGTTTGATTCTAGCATGGGATCAGAGTCAAGATCAAACGATCGTAGACCAATTTGATCCTACATTTTATTCTAATGTGAGCCCTTTTTATCTTCTTGTGTATGCTTTTAAACATAAACGAATGGTTTATTCATATTTGGAGTTTGAATCTTTAATTAATGTGTTACTAGTTTATTAACCCGTGTATTACACGGATAACTTTGATAAATTTTTTTTCTCAAAATTATATAAACTAAAATTAGAATTTGACGCTAAATTTTGATATAATGAAATTTTAATACTTGTCATGTTATACATATTTTATTATAATTAATTTTTAGTATAAGTTAGTAAAACGGAAAAGATAATCAATAATAACATTTAAGTTTGTTGTTATTATTATAATTAATTAATAGTTTTTTAAATATTGATTGTTGTAATTTTAATAGAACCTTAAGAATAGGAATATTTTTAGGGATTTAAAAACAGTTTAATACTTATATTTTACAAAATGCAAATTACAAATGTCATTTGGATATGAAGCCACGTGGCATTATTAAGGTGATGACAAATGGCAAATATTTTATTCATTTAATAGTATTTATAGATTATAGATATATTCAGTTTATGATATAAAAGTATAAATTATAGTACATATAAGAAAAAAAAAACTAAGGACTTGTTGTAGGATCTTACGATCCCGATCCGAAACTATGATCCTTAAAGATACAAAAATAATGTTTAGCAAGATCTCAATCTTAACAATCTTGATTTGAAACTTTAAGATGTTTTATTGTCACGTTAGTTTTTTAAACTTGTAACTAGAAATCTAATTGACAAAATATTTTGAAAATATATATATTTGTCAAATTAGGAGGCAAATATAATCATCAAAACATACCAATTAATGGAGTAAGTTGTCATTAAATAACATTTCTCCGTTATGTAAATTCTTTTAGTAGTTTGTTTTACAAACTAGAAAAAACACATGTTAAAAATTTATAATGCAATAGTTATATTTGGTTAACTAACTCATTAGATTTATTGTTGTAACTTTATTTGTAATTTTGACATTATTAAAATTTATAATTTATAATCTCATTTTCATCCCACCCAATGTGTGGGCATGTAAAATCTTGTTACTTTCAAAACGCACAACCAAACACCTTGTTAAACACTTACCTTCACCCAAACTGCCATGGGTTGCTCCTGTTCTAGCCACTTTGGTTCCGAACGAGAAGACTCGCACTCCTGATTGCCACCTGGCAATTCTCTTCCAACGGTATCACCATCTAAACTATCAACCCCAGAATCACGAGTGTCAGAAGACAGTTTTTGGTCATCCATCTCATTGTTAGGATGACCCTCTAAGGTTGGTGATGCATCAATCTTCCAATCACCATCACCAAAATGTTCATCATCAGACACTTGAGCATTAAGCTCGAGATTATCTACTTTGGCATTTCCAAAAGCTTTTTCAGGACCTTGATTAGCACTATTAGATTCACCAGCATAATGCACACCGCTACAAGGAAGTACTTGCATGATTCCTCACTAGACTCTGTTTTACCATATAAAGTCCAAATTATAATTGATATAATCATAAATGGCGGCAAAGATACATTACATATAACAAGTGAACACAACTGCACCAATAACACACATGACATATATGGATAACATTGTATCTTTATAAGATTTAGATCTAAACACATATGCAAAATTGTAAAAAGATTCTTCAAGATGAATTACAGAGCCTTTCAAACAGCAGAAAATGAAATAATTAGCGGCAGTGCAAGCCAATTCCTTGTGATTACAATGATTATTTAACAGGACTGAATTTTTTCATTAGATTTGGAAGATAATTGTATCTGCAGTCATTGATGCATTATTTACAGTGACCAATCTAACCACTGGATGATCATTGTGATCAAAACAAATAAAAGATCATTTACTTTTAAGTAATTCATTGCAGTGATCTTCTTGTTAAATAAATATGTATATAGATTGGTGCAACACAGAGGGAAGAAACATGGATTACAACAAATTACAGAACTCTTTTTCACCTATGATGATGTAAAATGGAAGCTTCTTTTGTGTGGTGTTAAATGAGAAATTTATATGTTTTCTGTAACAAAAGAGAAAAATTAATAAACTGTTCTAACAGTAGTCATAAACCACAGATTTATTTCGCTTCATAATGATAAAAATCCAATTGTTAGCAATGATTGAAGTCTGAGCAACATATAGTAACTAAACTCCTTATTGAGGTGCTAAGTTCATAACTAAAATGCAGCAAAACTGATTATTTACAGAAAGAACAGATAACAAATAAAATCAACTCACAGAACATCAATCCTTAATTGAACCGACGGTTATCAAAAAATAATTATGCTATAATTAACCAGTATCTCTTGCATAATCTTTAGGTTTTATTTACCAAACAGAAAATATATGTTTTCTGTAACAAAAGATAATTAAAATTAATTAACTGTTCCAAGAGTAGTCATAAACCACAGATTTATTTCACTTTCTAATGATAAAAATCCAACTATTAGCAACGATTAAAGTCTGAGCGACATATAGTAACTAAACTCCTTATTGAGGTGCCAAGTTCATAACTAAAATGCGGCGAAACTGAGTATTTACAGAGAGAATAATAAATACAACCGACTTACAGAACTTCAATCCTTAATTGAACCGAAAGACGATGATCAAAAAATATTTAAGCTCTAATTAACCAGTGTCTAAAGCATAATCTTTAGGTTTTATTTACCAAACAAGAACATAAAAATCCCAGAACTGGAATTAAGTTAGCTGTGCATTCCAATTCTTGAAGAACATAAATAAATAAACCCCAGTCTACAAGCAAAGTTTAGGTTTCTTCAATAAATTATGCAAAACTAATTAACATTACCAGTTCCAAGTCCATCCGTGATAAAAGCTATAAAATTCAAAGAATCCAAATTTAAAAACCCCTAATTGGCATAATGTTGGACTAAATTTGAACAAAAACCCTAGAAAGAAAAAATCAAGAATAAACCCTAAGATTCTGACACATAAATTTCACAGGAAAAAAATTGAGTATTGCTGTGACCTAATTGAAAAACAAAAGTGGGTCCAGATCAAGAAATCCCCATCAATTGATTGACCCATCTAGAAAAGCCCTAATCGAAAAACAAATTCATCGGTCGAGAATCTTGGAAAATCAACACTTTCTTTAATCAAAGACACAAACTTAAATTTTACTTGTTTGGTTGGTTATTTTAAAATCCGTTTATTATTATTTTTTTTTTTTGTTCTAGTCTAGGGTTATAATATTATTGGGGGAAACTGAAAAGGGTCACCAAGGCAAGAACATGTACATATGATATAACACACACATATATATATACATATATTGTATGTATAATATATGTATAGATGTAAGTAAAATTAGGGAAGACATAGGTAATGGTGGTATTATGTAAATGTACCTTTTGCAGTGCGAGGGTGAAGATCACCTTTATGCCATTGTTGAGGGTGGGTGTTGATTTGGTATTTTTTTTGTTATAAAATATATAATCCAATAGATTTTTTATTTTGAGAAGATTGGTGCAAACTAAAAAGTGGGCATGTACCAGGTCCAAAACGAACAAGAAGACCTGGAATGGATGTGTCTAGAGAGAGAGAGCGAATGAAGGGCGATGAGAGAGAAACAAAAAAAAGAAAAAAAAAAGGGATGGTGGGTTTTGTGTGAAACTTTTTATTAAAAAAAGAAAAAAAGAAAAAAATCCCAAAAATATAAATTTGAAAAAAGAAATGCTAATGAACGTGTATCGTTACGGTGTGGTACAAGATTAGGGGGCAGACGGTGAGGCCGAGGTGCGCCCCTCCTTTTATTTTATACTTAAAAATTGTCTATCATTTTGTGTCTGCATCTATTCTTTTTTCTTTTTCGTATTTTATTTCATTAAATGATTATTAATACTAGCAATACTTTTTTACTTATAAAAGTAGATATCAGCCTCTGTGCATGAATCTGTATTAACAACTAACAAATTATTTATTTTCTTGTTATATAACCTTTTAAAATCATAATATATGGTAAAAACAATTCATATATCATTAATATATATACTGTATATACAAATAAAATGTTTTATTTTGTTTAAATTAACAAATTCCTAAACATACATTTACTTTTTTTTATTATTCAATAGATATGCTTAATATAATTTTAATAAAAGTATTCATTTTGCATTAAATTTTCTTGAAAGTAGTAATAATAACAACAATAATGTTAAGATCCATAACTCGTATCTAACTCTTTTTTTTTAGATAGACAACCAGCCAAAAAAGTAATAAAATTTTATAAATTTTATTTGTAATATGTAATCACATAGACTATTAAAAAATAAAAATAAATCTATTATGTATTTGTCGACGTATAACATAGTATAATATCAAGAGGCTCACTTTAATAATACCTCATTTTAAATAAATTAAATGTTTGTTTTAATAATGTCTCATGATAAATATTGATTTATCTTTATATCAATTATGGAACTAAAGTGACACTAGTCAGTTCAATTTATCATGATTTCTAATGATATTTTGATAAAATATATAATCTTATATGTTTTATATTGTTTCATGATATATCATTACATCAAAGTTTCATCATTTCTCAATGTTAATTTCTAGTTCATTATAATTAAAGTTTATTTTACCAACTTTTATAACTATTAAATCCATGTCATAGCATTTTAAAATAAATAAAATTAAAACGTCCTATTCTTCTGTGGGGCAATTGGCTATATTGGCGAATTTGATTTTGGTAGCACAGTAAGTAACATGTTTGATTATATAAATGATCATATGCATATTATTTGATTGTGATCTGACTTATTTGACAAATCAATGCTATTGGTACTTGCCTTAGATAATGCTAATATGATTATTATGTCTTGATTTCATGATAAATTGTGGGATGTCGTTCCTTTCCATTCACATGTATATTATGAACTTACTAGTTATTAACCCACCTAATATGTGGATATTTTATAAGTACTTATTTAATAAAAAAATTTATACGGACATAACTTACATATAAAAATGTTTATTTTTTCTCTTAAAAAATACGAACATGGTATTATTTTTTGCTATTAGGAATAATAATTAAAATTTTCTATTTTTAAATATGTATGAATAGTATTCATCTTTTAAAACTTTTTATCTTTATATTTCTACGTATAAATAATAGTTTAAACATTTATTTATACATTGAACACAATATACACTTTTAATGATTAAAACTACCATAAAAAGATTGTTTTTTTTACTTTTTAGAAAATAATGAATAATTTGCTAAAATTAGGAGTTAAATTGGAAAGTTAATTAAATTTTTTAAAAAGATTGTTTATTGATAGGAGTTAAATTAGGTAGTACTTAATAAAATTTATACTTAAATTTTTAAATATAAATTAGATAACTAATTAAAGTTATATATGGAAAATTGGGCGGGAAACAAAATGTTGGTTAAGCAATGAAGCGACATGCGGCAGTAAATATTTTCTCTTATTAATATATATAGATTAAATGTGTTGCTACTCTGTGTGTCAAAAATAGAAGGAGTGTCGTCTCCTCTAATATACAATTGGGAGTGTCGTCTCCTTGAATACACGATGGTGAGTGTCGTCTTTTCCTAATATAATGGTTAGGGTGTCATTCCCTTACTCATTATTCTTGGGAGTGTGTCGTCTCCTTTTCCTTTACTGACTTCTTTGTATCATTATGTATATGCATCGTTATGCTATCATGTGTTAGGCTTACCCCGTTTGGGGAATTACTTTTCAGGTGGAGTAAAAAATAAAGACCCGATAACCTATTGATTGTGATTAGCTGGAAGATGCCTAAAGATGCAGATTTTCATAGAATACTTATTTACATTAATGCCACTTTATAATGTTTTGGGTCGGGTAGACTATTTGATCAACAATTGGTATTATATTGATTCATGTTATATTCTATTTGACTTGACATTTGACTTTGAATGAATGTTTAACGTCTATCAATGAAAAGTTTAAAATTATATTATATTTTTTAGGTAACAACTTTATGGATCTTTTTTTGATCATATATTATTTAGGATTCGTGTTTCATTATAAGTTGATAACCTATAGTTTGTTGCATCAAGGGTTTTTTTTAACTTTGTAATAAGAATTATATGCATCCTAATTATATGTTGCATAAAATGTAATTAACTGTATACTGCATATTAGTTTATGAGCCAAATATATATGGATTTTTTAGTAAATAATTGTTATACATAAAATATATAATTTCAAAATTAAAATGTATAAATATTAATTTTTAAAAAGGTATAAAAATATTATTTTTATTTGTCAAAACTATTATTTTTCTATACATGAATGACAACCATAATTTTTTTAGCATTGAGAACTTTGAGGAACTAAAAATATATTAAGGGCATTTTAGGAATATTATATAAGAAAAATTACCAATAAAGGTAATATAAAATACAAAATTTGACGATAAAGGTATTGTAAAATTTTTTTTGTCAAGAAAGGTAATATAAAATTCTATTTTGGCCGAGAAAGAACATGAAATTCAAATTTTAGGCCAAGAAAGATAATCAAATATTATTCACTTACCAAAAATGGGAGCATAAAATAAAAAATTTACCTTCTTAATTTGTCATCAATACCCTTTTTTGTCAAATTTGAATTTTATGTTATCTTTCTTGGTCTAAAATTTTACATTACCTTTATTGGCAATTTTTGAATTTTATATTACCTTTCTTGGTAATTTGCCCAATTATATATAAATACCTATGAATTAATTAAAGATATTAATTTGTTTTTACAAATCTTTAATGATTATTAGGAAACAAATCAAACAGTAACTACATTTCCTAATCTCACTCCCTCTTTCTCTCTCCCCCCCCCCCCCCTCATCTCTCTCATTAGGCTCCACCTCTCCCTCTACTGACCACCACACTACCGCCATCTACTTTTCTTGGCCACGACACCACCACCACCAACCGATGAGGAGGATGATGATTCCGGTGATGATGATGCAATAATGATTCCGACGAACATGGTGATGATTCCGGCGATGATGATGATGACGATGGAATGATCTTGTATTGAATGTATGGTCGTTTTTTTTGTGCATTTTGTTAATAGAAAAACTTTGAAATGTAAATTGTATTTATCCGACTTTTATGAAAGACGAATCCAATGCGTCGTGTTTATAAAGATGATCGTATTTGAAAATGAATCCGATGAAGATGCATCGTGTTTGAAGATAAATCCAATAAATCCGATGAACATGCATCGTGTTTGAAAATAAATCCTATTAAAATGCATCATGTTTGAAGAACAATCCGATGAATATGATAAAGATGCATCATGTTTGAAGATTTATCCGATGAAGATGCATGATGTATCGTGTTTGAAGATAAATCTGATAAATCCGATGAAGATTCATCATGTTTGAAGATGAATCCGATGATGATGCATTGTATTTTGAATTAGGTTTTAGATAAACAATATTTGTTTAAATTTTTTTTCCTTTTGAATTTGTTTAAATTTGGAAATGCATTGTTAGCATTTAATGTGTAATCATTACTTGAAATATTTTATTAAATATAAAATTAAAATTGAGTTGACTAGATATATTATTTTTCCCAAAATACCCCTATGCATACCAAATACGTGCATCGCGTGATGCACCAATGATCATTTTATCTAAGGGTTGTGGTCGGTTATTTTTTCGGTTCCCGATGCATATGGTTCCCCATAGAACCTGACCTTATATATATATTCTACTGTAAAAAAAGTTATTAACCAATAAAACCAAAGAATATATGTATACTTGATATAAAATTTTATGAAATATTATTTTAATGGTATTGTATTATTTTTAATAGTAAGCTTTAGTAAACTAGTATTCGCATTATTTTTGTTTTTCACACATATGATATATACTTACTTTTTTTTAACAGATTTTTTTAAATATAATTCCATATTAATATTTTAATAAATTTATACAAACACAAAATACTAAATTTGGCAATTTGGTATACGACACGAGTTTTTCGTATCTGAGTTTTATAATTTCATATTACATGTATATTCGTGTCTTATACAGGTCAAACACGTTTTTACCCATATAAACACGTGCAAGACATGTAAAAAACCGTGTTACATGATGACACGTATGAACTAGTCTTTAGGGCTTCAAATTAATGGATATTTGGATTGTTATGTTTTGCATTCACATAAGGGTCGGAAATTTTTCGATTATAAACATAACACGTAAAATACAAAAATTATCGGGGTCGTTTGACCCCACAAAACTAATGTGCGTCCGCCCCTTGGTCACTTCATGTTATTTTTTTCCATAAATGTCGTCAAGTAATTTTTTTTTTTGGTTTAGTGAAATTTGAATATTAGAACTTGGTTTTTCAGTTTTTAAAACCCGGTTTACTAATTATAACCGAGCTCTAATATTCAAATTTCACAAAAAAAAAAAATTAACTTAAGAATTTTTTTGGAAAAATAATATTGAGGGACGAAAACGCAAAAATCATAAAAAGTAAAAACATATTGATTTTTTTCATGATAAACCCAATAAAAAACTAATAAAACTCATGTAGTTCCGTTTCATCGTATTACGAAACTGAATGAAAATTGAGAAACCGAAGATGATCAGAAATACAATCATGATGATCACTGAACAGAATGGATCCAGGCCCATAAACATTACCTATCAGAGCAGTAGAGCACTCATGGCCCATTCTCAGAATTTCAAATTTCTTAGAAAGCCCAGTTGCAAAATATAGGCAAGGAGTTCACAAAGAAATTGTGATTAGATGCATCCTAATTTCATCATTAATGATTTATATTTTATAGTAGTGAACCTTAAGATTGTATGAAAATTGTTGTTATGTACAAATTATATAATTAACCGATATGTTTATATATTTTTATTTAACAAAGTTGATTTATTTATAATTTTAAAAAACTTTGAATTGAAATAAAAGCATAATTGAATCGGATC
This sequence comes from Centrapalus pauciflorus, assembly GCA_020465985.1. NCBI lineage: Eukaryota > Viridiplantae > Streptophyta > Magnoliopsida > Asterales > Asteraceae > Centrapalus > Centrapalus pauciflorus. Next base: position 259,988 of record JAANYP010000582.1, on the reverse strand, counting down.
GGACCAGGATCTTAAAATCCTACGAAAATTCTTAAGATCTTGACTAAGATTTTACCCACGAGAGATCCTATTAAGGATCGATTTGTTTTTGCTGATCATGATTGTAAGATTAAGATAAAGGTTTTTTTTTTTTTTTTTTTTTTTTTTTTTTTTTTTGTTATCATCATCCATGACATCCCCTTCAAGTCTCATTCAAAACAATGTGCAATGTAGATTAATTTGTCATTCAATATATAATATGAAACATAAAAATGATCAAATAAAGCTAGATATTAATTACAAGATTTTATTTTCATACAATAAGTTCCTAGTAGTTAAGAGTTGTTTGTCACTCATATTAATTAAAAATTCTTATTAAAACGTACTCAAGTTATACATTGCCTTGATTTATTCTTAAAAGAATTTGATTATATAAGATACAAAAATTGTAATATAAACAACATGACACATAAAATGATAAAAACGTCAAGACAACTTCTAAACTCATGGTCCCGAAATTGTACGATGTGCTGATAAATAACAAGCAATGACACACTTATGTTTTTCCAAACTCTCGTATGAAGAAAAGCATACGTCAATTTTTCAGTATCGACAACTTATAATCCACATGTTCCTCTTTTGTTGATAAACATTGCATCAAACTGTATTTTTGCAACTTTACCAAACTAATTATAGTATTTAAAGCTGCAAACAACATATAACAATATAACATTAATCACTATAGAAAATCTTGTCATAACCAATACAACCAATGCTCGATCTAATACATAGTTATTTAAGTAAAATTCATGTAACTTTTTTTTTTTAAATTTTAAATGACTATTATACAAATAATATATTGTATAAAGGTGGTGGAAAAAGGAAAATAACTTTATATCTGCATCCACACATCATTGGCATTGACTCCTTTGTCCAAATGCTCTTTGTGAAAAAATAAAAGAAAAAAAGCAAAGTTTGTTGTCTTTTTCTGTTGGGATTGTTCTTCTTCTTCCCCGAAACTCTCAACCTTTACCATACCAGAAACCCTACTGTTCCCTTCACCTTTACAGATTAATTGCCTACTCAAACTCAAGGGACCATTAATAACCCATAGATATATAAATAATAACAAATGTTAATATTATATTGATGATACTTATACAAACTAGTTATCTGTCGTTTTACCAATTTGAGTAACATACTATTATTTTAACATTTAATGGAAAATTTTAAGGGGAGTTTGGTTCGCAGATTTTTTTCCTATGGAATTTGCATTTTGTCAAAGGATTTGCATTATACAGCATTTGCATTGTCAGGATTTTATCAAAAAATCAGCATTATCTTTTAGGAAAAAAGTGTTTATCTGAAAATACAAGGTACCTGAGATTTAAAATCCTAGAGGAGAGACTAAAAGTTTGTAAATAACAAAGAAGGAAGAGATTTAAGAAATCCTGGGATAAATCCTTACTAAAATCTGCGAACCAAACACAGGATTTTAAATACAAATCCCAGTGAATCCCAGGGAATCCGTGAACTAAACGCCCCCTAAATATCTGGTCACCACATATTGATCGATTGGTAAATCAAATGAGTATCACTTTAATAACAAACCAGTTTTTCATTACATTGACGAGAAGCTAAACTATCATTTTACTATAACAATGTCACAAATTAACCGACGACACGAATAACAAACAACAACTGTAATTAAGTTCAGTGACACATATAAAATAAAAATAAAAAAAAGCGTTACTTAGTAACTTAAATGATAATCGAAAAACAATTTTATCATCCAATTAGCCTAAAAATGTCCACTTAAAGGGTATAAATTTTTTGAAATGTGTTTTGTTCACCGAACAATACTTAAGCATATTAAGATCTAAGTATGTACACATCTAAAACTAAAAGGATGTTTTGGGGAATCTATATATGATCTAAAGAATAATTAATTAATTAATTAATGTTTTTTTTGAACCAATTAAGTTTACATAAAACACAAAGTATATATATATGTGTCTGTCAGAATATTTGAATTGAAAAATGTATAGATTCTTCACTTATTTCAACCTTGTGTGTTAATTGTTTACAATTGATCCTTAATTTTTGTCCTAAACGAAAGCATCATGCATGTTGGCTTCTGGCTGCTTCTTACTTCTTAGATTTGACATTGGGAATAATTAATATACAAATTAAACCCCTCATTACTCTAATTTTTCTAGCTCTTCAGTAAAAATTAACAGCAAAGATAAAATAGAAGATCCCTTCATGTTTTTATTAGTTTAATTGGCATGATATTTGATTTAAAAATTGTTTGATATTGATCAAGAATTCTAACATGAAAATGAACATATATATCGATGGATGATCAAACGTAACTTTGGAAATAATTAGGTCTAAAATTAATCAAATGTAGATCCTCCAACGTTCTACCATGCACCGATTTACCGACATATATATCAAGAAGTATATAGCATAAAAGTACGTTGCTAGAATTGTCATTGAAGAGATGTATCCTACTTGGTAATTTGACATAATTAAAATTCAGTTTATTTGTAAATTCAACTCACAAGAATGACTAAATATATAGCAAGATCAACATTATGATAATTAAACTGATCAGTTTCTTGCTTTTTATAAGTTTTTTTGGGGGGATAAAAGTACACCACAAAAGCTTTTAAATGGTTAATTAATCACAGTAATTAAACTTCTGGTTTTTTTCCCCTGCAATTTATATACAATTAATCTAAAAACCCTTACAAAAAACATGAAAAAGAAATGGATTAATTTGTTGCATTTTGGCATCAAGAGGAATTGAAGATGTCCTCTAAAACACAGAGAGAGACACACACACACACGCACTAGCAAAAAGGGTAAAGAAGAAGAAGCTTTTGTTAATGTCAGTGAGTTGCAGGCCTGATCAAATTACGACAAAAAGAAGAAACCCTTATTTCTGCTATAATACAAAATCTTTTTTCTGGGTAATTGCAGAAATATGAAAAGAAATAAAAAAGTCAAGCATGATTAAAGTTTATTGCTTTTTAATTGAATATTATTTGGATTCTTTGACAAACGATACTTCTCTTGATGCTTAAAGACAATGTCCAATACAACTTGTAGGGTATATATATCTCTCTCTCTCTTTATATATTACTTATTACGTGTGTATGGTAGATCTATTAGACTATTGTAGTTCTATTATTTATTTTAATTACAATACAATAACTAATGCATATATAGTGCATTAATTAGTTATATTTGTTAGAAAATATTGTTTATAAACATAAATAAAAAGCTTGATGTCAAGATTAACTACATCATTTGATTGCTAAACTTTATTACTTTATCATGTTTAAGACATGACAAATGTTTATATATCGATTGATTTGAAATAAGAATTTAGATTTACGAAATTAACACATGAATCAAAGCAAGCCAAGTTTTTCCTTCTTCTTCTTCTTTAAAAAAAAAAAAAAAAAATTTGTAAAAAAAAAAAAAAAGGTTTAACTACATCATCAATGTACATATGTAATTGTATTCATATATGTACAGTCTTCATTTCTTGAAAATAATCATTGTAACCTCATAATCTTTTTAAAATACTAGTCTAAAGTTACTTGTGTATATCTTAAAATATAAAAAGAATTTTAAGAAAGGTAAAATAGACAAGTATTAATATAGAGATGATGCATGCTTATTAATCAGGATTAAGACGAGTAACTATCCTATGTAAATCTTAATGATTAATAATCTCATTAGTCATTATCCTTATCAAAATTTTCAGTCATTTTAATAGTATTATATATAATATTAATAGATAAATAAATAAATAAAGTAAGGTGAAGTTATTTGGAGACAGATAAATCCCAGAAATTTGGTTTTGTTTGAAGCATCATTGATTTGTCTACTTTTAACCTTTGTACTACCTTTCAATTCTTTTGAGGAAACCTTTCCTCTCTTTAGCCTTTTCTTTCACTTTTAATTTTGTTGGGGGATAGTTTTTGCATTGAAAATCCTAATTACAACCCACAAAGAGACATATAAACTCATATATATTTGCCCCCCTTTTCTTGTCAAACTTGGATGAATGCATTTGGAGACTTCTCTTGGGGCACTAATGCAGTATAGGACTCAAATTTTACTAGCTAGCTACAATTTTTTGTTTGGAATAAAAAGGGGCTAAATATGCTTCATTTGATTGTCTTAATTAGAGCTAACAAAAGGACTTTAAGTAAACCAAAATTTAAAATGATCAAATTAAAGTATTATCATCTGATACGTACTGATATAACAAGTCAAAGAGATGTTGGTAATTGCCACTCATACATATATAACCTTAAGTTGTAAAATCAAACTAAGAATAATGTTTGGTATATACAAAAAATGGTAAGATTTATTAACACTATTTGAAAATAGAATATTGAAGCGTTATGTGCACACATTGTTGAATATATGTTAAACAATCTAAAATTTATCGGATGTATGATCTTAGTTTTTCTTACCGTTGTTCTTAATAATTATACATTTGCATTTAGTATACCTTGTATATAATATATGTTGATTGATATATATATATATATATATATATATATATATATATATATATATATATATATATATATATATATATATATATATATATATAGGGGTGAGTTCAATGGAAAAACACTATGCACCTGAAAACCATGTAAACCTACGCCTACCGTCCGATTTGGTGCATTTCATGAAAAACGCGGTGGCATGATCGTAAATAAGGTGATGCATCACGCGAGATTTTGATGCATCACGCGGGAAATTTGATGCATCACGCGGAATTTTGATGCATCACACGGCGAATTTGATGCATTTGTGGTGGTGCAGTGCGGTTTTCACAAGTTTTCCGGTGCATGGTGGTTTTCCATTGAACCTCCCTCTATATATATATATATATATATACCCATTAATTAAGTGGTTGGATCATAACGTCTAATTAACATATAACTATCGTTTCATAAAAATACCATAAAATTAATTTCAAGGATCCATATTTTGTTTTCATTTTATGATAGATCAAAAACATTCTGCAAGCATTGATGTAGTTTAGGCACCCTTTAGATCGTGAGTTTGGTTCCTTGTTCTGCAGTGTGGCTATTAGGTTATGCTTTTTGTAAAATTTTCAAGAAGTAAGAAGTGTATTTAGTTGTTTGTGTTGTTTATAAATTTGTTTGTCTTAAAAAAAATATTATATTCAAGCATCTTTCTAAGTCAACATATCATCTCATATTAACACCAACTAAGTTATAATAAGCTAACCTTATTTCAAACTCAAATTTTCATCTAGAGTCCGTGGATTCTTTTTCTCAAAGAAGCTGCATGTTAACTCATTTATTTGCTTGCAAGTTGCAACTATAATTTACGATAAATTAAAATTTACATTGGAGTATTCTTCGACGAGCCAATAAATATATATATCCATTAATTAACAACAAAAGGTTCAACTATAAAATTATGCAACTATAACTCTTTCTTGGAACAATTAAATAGGGAATTCTAAAGTTCCTTCTCAAGTATATAGATGTTTCATTATTTTTGATTGACAGCTAGCTAATGAAAAGATTACATTTCAGTCACAAACTTCTAGTCAAAGAGGGTCTAGATTATGGAAGATGAATGCAACCATGTCTAGTGCAACAAAGCTCTAGAATCTGTTGATCAGCTTTTATTACTCTATCACTTGCCCTTTCGAATTTGGACAATTTTATTTAGATGGTGAAACATTATTTCTTGTCTTCTCATATGGACTATGGAGTTTACAACTTATGAGTTTCGGAATTTGAGTGTATCATAAGCTCACATGCTATTTGGTTAATTTGAAACACAAAAAACTCTCAATCTTCAATGGCATATGTATGTTTGATCTTCAGTTTTCTTATGAGTAACTACTGAAAACTTGTACATATCGCATCAATTTTATATTTGACAAACTCATCACAGGTCTCTAAATTTGAACTCTTCGTATAGGGTTGGTTCAAGTAATTTTACCGGTTAATGGAGTTGCAATTGTATTAAAAAAATATGTAAAATGGTAGAAACTAAAATTGAAATTAATATCCAAAATCACACATTTTAGAAGGGAGTTTAGGGTAAACAAAATGGGGAGTATAAATATGGGCAGTAATATATGACAAAGATGGAAGACGGGGACGGTCACCCACTCCCACTGCCAAAACAGACAATTGGGGCCATTATTATTTATTTTTATGATTTGATTTGATTACAATTAACTAACCAGGTTTTAATTATAAATTCAATTTTAATGAACCCCAGAATCCATATTAAATTCATCATCCCTCTCGATTTGATCCATTTCATCTCATTTCTTATTGGATCCCTTTCTTTTCTCATATAATAAATAATTAATAATTTCTTCTTCTCCTCCCTCTTTGACTATTTTTCCACCTTTCTCCTTCATCATCACCATTGAGGCTCTGAAGAAGAATTTACACACTACTGCAATGCAAGAAGAGAAGTTGGGGTTTTGACTTTTGACCCATGGTCTTTGAACACCCGTTTCATCATTTGAGCTTTTGGGTCTGTAAAAAAACCCAATCTTTATTACTGGGTGCTTGCTTTTCTGGTTAAAGATTCTGATGGTAGTTTTCTCAGGTTTTCTCTTTTTAACCGTTTCCTTTGTGTATGACTGACTTTATGTATCAAAGTTGGTGATATTATCAGTTATTTCTGTGTGATTTGTAGATATGAGTAGTGGCATTGGCATGGATGAAGTAATTTGTAGCCACAAGCGTTCTAAAAGGTATTCACCAGATTTCTTTTTCATTTACTCATTTATTTTCGATTTCTGGTGTATGACATTGATTGATTTCTTCAACTGGAAATGGCGTCTCAAGTGGGTTACAAAAACATATTATTCACATTATAAACGCTCAACATTTCTTTTTTGCTGCTGCCAAATTTCATGAAATCTTGAATCTTGGCTCCAGGCATTTGTTTTTTCTTCACCTTTTTTTTGGTGAAAATTTTTGTGTGTTTTGATTTCTTGATATTGCTATATCTGTTCTGTTATCGAGTCTAATTTAAGGTGAAACTTTGTTTGAAAATGGTGTTTTCTTCCTGCTTTACACCTTTTTATTTATTTATCAATGGCAGCCTTCCAGGCAAGAATGAACTCGAAGAAGATAACTTCCACATTTCTCTTGAATCTCCGAACCACATTAACTCGGTGAGTTTGTTTGTTCAGACATTAATTATGCTTCTCAATGCTTTAATTTTAACTAATTTAACACAAAAGTTCCTTTTATGTTTAATACTAGAGTACCAAGAGTTGTATAAAACCTGAGAATCCTCAGTTGCCTAATTCCGAAATCCAGAATTCATTGAGGGATGAGGTACTACATGAATATATAGCACATTTTCAAGAAGCATATCATCGATCAAATAGACTTATTTCTGATTTCCTGGACTTGTATTTTGTCAATAGATATTGCAGCTCGAAAAAAGATTACAAGACCAAGTTGCTGTGCGTGGTGCATTAGAACAAGCGTTGGGTTATCGTTCATCTTCCCACGATATTACAAATCAAGCCTCTATTCCGAAGGTACTTTCTTTAGAGCGATACAACGCTTATTTGATCGACATTGCTCTAGAACTATGAAACTGTACAAATGTTGAAAATCAGGGGAAATTCAAATTTGAGGCACCAAAAACTGGAATTTGGTGCTGATATATTGGCTAAGACATTGGTCCGTTGAGACCTTTATGTAGGTTGGTCGTGGGCTTCGTAACTCCTCCCAAATCAGATGTTATCGATTATGCATTGGTACACCGTCTAAACTGTCTATACGTAATTGCAGCCAGCAACAGAGCTGATCAAGGACATTGCGGTTTTAGAGTATGAAGTTTCGCATTTGGAGCAATATCTTCTGTCATTATACCGTAAAGCATTTGATCAACAAATTTCCTGCCCGTCTCCACTAAGAAACGACGAAACTTTACAATCACCATTGGTCACTCCAAGAGGCAAGTATCTTGAAACTTGCAGGGCCGATATCTCGTTGAAACCAGAAAACAATCCATCACAAATCAACTTATTGAAAGAGACAAATGGAAGTGCCATAGAAGACGATATACATCTAGATTCTGGTGTTCATCGTTGTCACTCGTCACTGTCTCAACATTCTATCACATCAACAGAAACTCCTACAGAGACTCTTGGTAAAGCGTTACGAGCTTGCCATTCACAACCGCTATCTATGACAGAGGTAACAACATCTGTAACATAACTCATGATTATGGTATATATGTTGTACATAACTTATGATTATGTGTTCCTTTGGTTTTATGCAGTATGCGCAGAATAATTCTTCGAACCTTATTAGTCTGGCCGAGCATCTTGGTACTAGGATTTGCGATCACATTCCTGAAACACCAAACAAGCTCTCAGAGGATATCATCAAATGTATGTCTGCTATATACTGCAGACTCGCTGATCCGCCTCTTGCAAATCATGGGATTTCATCTCCTACTTCATCATTGTCATCAATCAGCGCGTTTTCGCCAAAAGACCATTCGGACATGATGTGGAGCCCAGGGTTTAGAAGGGACTCATCGTCTTTCGATGTGAGATTAGATAATCCTTTTCATGTTCAAGGGCTTAAGGAGTTCAGTGGACCGTATAGTACGATGGTTGAAATTCAATGTATTTATCGAGATGGCCAGCAATTGGGCGATATCGAACATATGTTGCAAAAGTTCAGGTAATTTTATGATCTTATCTCCAAAACGAAATGATCGTTGCAATTGCTTGAATTGACATGTTTTGTTGTAGGTCGCTTATTGCTCGGTTAGAAGAGGTAGATCCGAGGAAACTAAAGCACGAGCAGAAGTTAGCGTTTTGGATCAATGTACATAACGCTTTAGTGATGCATGTATGACCCCTGGCGATTCATTTATATATTAGCTTGGCAGTTTGATGACTCTAATGAAGGCTATCTTGAAAAACAAGAACTTACATATCATGAATCGTGTTTACGTTGTTACAGGCTGTTTTGGCTTACGGGATTCCTCAAAACAACATAAAGAGAGTCTTTTTGCTATTAAAAGTGCGTACATGTTACATCGCTTCTTTTGTGGCCAGGTTTTAAAAAAAAAAACTGGAATCTTGAAAAGATTGATAATCGATGTTCATCACGTTTGTTGCAGGCTGCATATAACGTAGGTGGTCACGTAGTAAGTGCAGATGTAATCCAAAACTCTATCCTTGGATGCAAAATGTGTCGTTCTGGGCAGGTAGATTCAACAATCATATAACTTTTGCTCGAGCTTTAAGCTTCTCGTGGAGCTGATGATTTATTGATTATGTTTTGCAGTGGCTCCGAATGTTATTATCTTCGAGAAAGAAATTCAAAACAGGAGATGCACGCCAAGGTTACGCAATTGATCATCCAGAACCACTTTTGCACTTTGCACTTTCTTCAGGATGCCATTCTGATCCTGCAGTATGTATAACACATCCATGATCTTTTGATCTTTACAGAAAATCACAAATATTGAAAAGCTACGAACTCATTTCTCGTTTGTTTTTATTTTTCCTGCCAGGTTCGTGTTTACACACCAAAACGAGTGATCCAGGAATTAGAAGGAGCAAAAGATGAATTCGTGAGGGCTACATTCGGTGTCACAAAGGATCACAGGATTCTTTTACCAAAGATCGTTGAGAACTTTGCGAAAGATTCAGGACTATGTACAGGTGGTGTGATGGAGATGATTCAACAGTGTTTACCTGAATCGCTTAGGAAGAACTTAAAGAAACATCAGCTGGCGAAATCACGGAAGATGATAGAATGGGTTCCTCATAATTTCGGTTTTCGGTATCTCATTTGTAAGGAGCTTGTGAAGTGATTCTGGAGCATTTCTTACTAATTTTTTCGATAATGTCTGTAAATGAAAATAGATTATTGAAGTGGAGAGCATGGCTTGAGGTGTATAATTTCGGTAAGCTTCTTACATTTTCATCATGTTTTTAACCACAATATAGTCCATACTAGTTTGAACCGGAACTAAAAAGTAAAAACCGACAACCTATTATTAAAAAAGTCGGACCGGTTTTGTCCAGCCGTACAGGTGAGATCCGGTTTAAAATCCCTTTGGTCCCAAGGCCCAAGCCCAAACTGTGAACTTATTATAAATTTGTGAGTTGTGACGTGATAAATCAAAATTTATAAATATTAACTTTGTGAGTTGTGACTTAATAAATCACAAATTAAGAATCAGATGTTAACAGGTTTCATTTGAATTTTAGAACCCTATGTGATTAGGGGTGTGCAAAGTAACCGAACCCGAATAACCCACCCGAGCCGAACCTTAATCGGGTTAAATGAGTCGGGTTATTCGGTTTTCGGGTTTCTTATTCGGGTTAAATGGTACCCGAATAAGTAATTCGGTTCGGTTTACGGGTAGGATTCATGCTTATTCGGGTACCCAAATAACCCGAATAACCCGTTTAATACATATTTTTCATTTTTTAATTTATTTATAATTATAACTAGTATTGTTTATATATAGAATGTAAATATGTAAATACCCATTTTTGATACTCAAACCATTTAACCCATTTTACCCAAATTACCCAACTCATTTAACCCGTTTAAATTACTTTGTTGATGATTTCATTTTTTATACCAAAACCGAATAACCCATTTAACCCAAACCGAATAACCCGATACCCATTTAACCCGAAACCGATTAACCCGTTCCCTTATTTGGTTCCGGTTCGGTTAGCTAACACACACACTCAAACGCGAATAACCCGAACCGAATAACCTGATACTCAATTAACCCGCCCGAATAACACCCCTATATGTGATTATGCAAGACCTAACATAACTAGTTCTAATGTAAGCAAGTCTGATTTTCCAATTTTATCAATTTTCATCGATGAAAATATGATGTAACACTATTCATGACACGGTGGTCATTTTAGGTTTGTAAATACGTGAGGTCTGACCAACATAAACATAGTTAGGATGGCAAAATGAACGAGTTAGAAGAACCATTGACCGGTCAGTCGGGTTGATTCACGACTTGTAACATTGGAATTGTTACAACAATTGTTCATGATAAGTTCTCTATAAGTATAACAAAGAAAATCAAACATTCATATATGACAAAGTTGATTGCAATATCAATATAACAAAACATTAAAACAATCAAACTTTAAAAGAACTCTTGCAATGAAATAAAGTCCAAATCATGCTATATAAACATCTAAATACAATTATTTAAAGCTAATCTTTTGTAAGAAAAGTTTATACAAAACTAATCTAATTTTGTGAGTTGTGACTTGATAAATCAAAATTTATAGAAATATTAACTTTGTGAGTTGTGACTTTATAAATCACAAATTAAGAATCAAATGGTAACAGGTTTCATTTAAATTTTAGAACCCTATGTGATTATGCAAGACCTAACATAACTAGTTTAATGTAAACAAGTCTGAATTTTCAATTTTATCAATTTTCATCGATGAAAATATGATGTAACACCATTCATGACACGGTGGTCATTATAGGTTTGTAAAACTGTGAGGTCTGATTAACATAGGCATAGTTAGGATGGCGAAATGAATGAGTTAGAAGGACCATTTACCGGTCAGTCGGGTTGATTATCGACTAATAATATTGAAAATTGTTACACCAATTGTTTATGATAAGTTCTCTATAAGTATAAAAAAGAAAACCGAGCACTTATATATGACAAAGCTAACTGCAATATCAATATAACAAAACAATCAAACTTTAAAAGAACTCTTGTAACAAAAGTTTATACAGAACTAATCTAACTAGGGTGTGGGCAACATTTTAAAAGTGGACCAAATTGAACAGATAACAAAAAAAATTAGAAAGATTGAATCGAGAATTGGACTGGATGTCTGGATGGTATCGCACACGTTCAATTTCACTATTTTTTAAGATGAAGAAATATAAAACTAGGTCGAACAAAACTGTTCAATACATATTTGGTACGGTTTCATTACAACCTTTCTCAATTTCTGCATAACAGTCTACTATACAAAACTTTAAATCTGTTAAAAAAAACAAGAAGAATTAACAAAGTTCCAAAAATTCAAACGATGAGAAGGAGAGGGTATGTTCGATGAATTATTTAGAAATTAGAAAACTTAAGATCCAAAGGTCAAATTCTACAGACTTGTGGGCTTCAAAAAGTTGTAATAGATCGCTGCTTAGAAACCTCTTCGAATTCCATGGGTGTGTCATGTGTGAGTGTGTCCAATGATCCCTACGGCCCAAAGCCTAGGCTCTCACTTCATCACAGTATCACACCAACTAAAAGCCTACTGAAAGTTTAAAACTAGGGTTTTATAATAAATTATTTGTTCATAACTTTATAAATAAATTAATTGAATTGAAATAAATTAATTTAATTGAAATAAATGAATGTACAAATAACATTTAGTATAATCTGATATAAAAAATTTGATGCATCAAAAGCTGTTAAAAAATAATAAAAATAAAAACAAAATATTATTAAATGAATAAAAGTTTGTTAAATCTAATTTATATCTCTATAAATATTATTAAATGAGCAAAAGTTTGTCATCTTCTCATTTAATTTGTCACTTGTCAATTTTCTCAAATTGACATATAATTTACCATTATTTAATATTAGTTTAAATCAAATTAAATTCATTCTATTATGATTTAACTTAAACTAATTAACAATTAATTAATAAAAAATTATACGAACTCTAATTTATCATTATTACCATTATTCAAGGTTGCTTTGCCTATGTAGTTTTCATTCATGACACGTCAAAACATCTATTGACTATAGTCACGTTGAGATTTTAGACACATCAAAATTCTTTTTTCTTTTTCTTTGGTCCCCTTTTTTTCACTTTACAATAATAATTATTAAAATATTATATCATCCTTTTGACTAATAATTTATAAAATCACAACTGTAGATGGCTTTTAAACATTTAACTAAGAGAATATGATATTATCAATTCACCTAATTTTGATATTAATAAATTGAAATCATCATATGCCTATCATATGGATATATAGCATACCGACGTATAAACTAAACATCGATAATCATCAATAGCATTTAACCATTTAATATTAATTAAGTCTGGCGTAAAAAAACAGATTGATGTTAGATTGATTTCAAAACCCATTTTAGATAGATAGGATCCATATATGTAACATTATTATAAGAACGTGTTTTATTTATCTTGTTTTGTAAAATTTATTCCTAAAAATTTATAGAAGTTAGACATAAAAATCTCTAATCTTTGCATTTATAAAGTAAAATATAAACATTAAAAAAAATAAAAAAAAGAAAACAAGAGGAAGCCCGTGGATGAGAGAGGTGAGGTGTTGACGAAGATGACGTGTAGTTTGACTTTTGAGTTGGCAGGGAGTAGGAGACTAGGAATATGGGTCCCCCACGTGATATGTTTGAAGATTATGGTACCCTACGCTTTTATTTTTTAAATACGTACCCGCACGTGAGTTGTTTTGGGGACGGCGCCGACGAAACCCTATAATTAACCAATAAGATTATTCTTACTGGCTGGAACTTTTGGGCCCAACCTTGTTTGTGTGGATTGTTCTCGTAATCTATTGGGCTCAAACAACAAACATTTATGGTCTGGGCCCATGCATCTCAATTATTGTTAGGTCTCAGGTCCCCCCTAATCAATTGGTTCTTTTTAGAACTATATTGTACGAGTAATCTTTTGGCATACCCAATGATTTACGGTACGAAGCTTTAGATTCCATAGTAAATATTACATAAAATTGAAAATTATTCGATTATAACGTTTTAAGATTCAATTGTTGATTGGACCGAAAGATGAAAGTCCTTGCAGAAAACGTGCCTTGTAAAGTAAACAATGCCCGACTTTTTTTTATATCGGATACATGTTAACACAAACTATCGTCTAAGTTTAATTATACTTGTTAAAACTTAAAAACCTCGCCGCCCACCGTATTAGGCTGCTTGCTAGACTTCTTTAAAAGAGGAGAGGGTATCTCTATCTAAGGAATCTTTAAAGCAATTATGCAAGTTGTTTCTTGGATGGTTTGAGTGGATAAAAGAAACGTGATCACGCTTTCTTTGGATGACGATGAGTGATCTTGCAAGTTGAGATGGGATGCGATGGCTGATGGGACAATGTTTGTTTTTAGGCTCGTTTTATATTAAGAAAAACAAATCCAAATGGTTTTTCAAATTCGACGATTATATATTATTGTTCATTTATATAGAGAGTAATTCTTTCGGTTTATCTTAGTTATTGATGGGATCGGGTAGCAAGTAACAAGTGTGGTTAGTCTTATTCTGTTTTTAAAATAAAATATTATACATATTCAATAAATTTGAAATATTATTGACATCTTCACTAGTGATATTAAAACCATTATTAGGTGAAAGAGATAGGGAATTGAAGGAGAGACAAATAAGTACTTTTGATTCCCTTTGGTCATGCGCACCAGCCACCTTTTATTTATTGTGGTCAATAATTAGGGTAGTTATCTTGACCCAACAGGCCGAACAGTTAAATGGACCCATTGTAAAAAACTAAAATAGAACATGATTTTTTTTAAAAAATGAAAATTTATAAAATGGCGTATTAAAAAAATTGTTCTTTGAAAAAAAATTCAAATTTATGTAAATTTTATGACTTTTGGTTGTCAACCCATTTGACCCGTTTGCTTGAACGGGCTCAAATTTGTCACCCCTATTAATAATCATCAATGTTAGATGGAACAGTATACTACACCGTTGGGCCAGCCGGATTGGACACGGGGGTTTAACCCGGTAGGAACACCGTCGCGACTCCAGCGGCTCCACCCAAAAAAGCCCCCTAACGGCTTTCATCCCCCGCTCAACTTCTCTCTCTCTCTCTCTCTCTATACCTCTTCTTTCTTTCTCTTTCTAAAATTAATGGGTAAATGAGTATTGAGATAGATTGTTGAGAATGATGAGATTTCTGAAGTTTTAAAATGAAATGGTAGAGAGAGAGAAAAGTTGATATGTTGCTCAATTGTCCAAAATGTTAATTTTCAGAATGGTGGGTATACCCATCACTTATAGGGCAGCCGGCTGGAGCATAGGATGTTGATTAACGAATACATTGGTTTAATGATTTCCAGAATTAAATTTAAATTTTTGATTATTTAGTTTTTCCAGTAGTCATTCGGTTTTTAGTTAATAAATGTATTTCTTAAAATTTGAAGATTCCAATAATTTGGTTATCATCAACTTCAAAAGTAAATATAGAAATTACCAGGTTTATTTATACAATTTTGCATAATCTCCTGAAATATTCTTAAGAAACATAGATAGAAAATCGAAATAATCAGTTTTTGATAATTCATTTATCTGATAGTGATTTATATTGGTAGGATTTTGTTTGGAGTTTTTGTTTTAAATTGGTTAAAAAGTAAACGTGGACAAATATTCATCGTTGTGTTCATATTAATATAGTATTCTAGAATTGTAAACACAAACTAATAATTCAAGTTTTTTGGTCTTTTCGTTAAATCAAAAAAGTTTATCTATCCAATCATCTGATCAGAAATTTTGAAAAAGACTAGTTTTGTTAGGTTTAAAATCTTTAGTTCACTAATATTTTACGGAGGTTAATTGTTATTAGCATCCCTTTAAGTCTTTAACTAACCACACATCTTCTGTCATGTCATATCAACTCTATTAATCAATCACAATTTAAAAAAATAACATTTTAAAGAAAATATGACATTATAATGGAAGGGAAGCAAATATAATTCCTCATATTTAAACCATAGCAGGAGTAGAGCGGGTGCTTGGCCGCCCCATTAACAGGTCTATGCATGAGAAACCTTTTATAAAAAAATACTAGTTTATGACTCACGTATTACGTGGATATTTTTAATTAAATTTATTTATATAAAATGTATATAAGTAAAAATAAAAACATACAAAAATAATAACTGTGTTTATTTTTTTATTATTTACAAATTAAAAAATAGAGTATATTTATCTTTTTTAAAAATATTAAATTGTATTTATCCTTTTATTTTTTGTAAGTTGTAATTATCTTTTTGGTGAACATAGAGGTGACACGTGACATTTGATGTTTTCTTTTATTATACATAATAATAATTTACACTAATTCAAATTTTTACATTTGGATCTAATTATGATTATTATGGATAATAATGATAGATATTTATTTAGGTAAACATTAATTTTAAATGTTACAAAATCTAATTTATTACTAATTAATTAATGAAAAAAATAAAGTCAAAATTTAATGCAATTAAGTTAAGGTGTTAAATTTGGAAAAAGAGGTGGAAAAATAAAATTTTCTTGTATTGTAGAAGTGACATATGACATAAATTGTTTTGTTTTATTATAATATATAGGTTAATCAACCCATGTATTACATGGGTTGATTTAGAAAATACATATTTTTTTAATATTTTAATAAATTATTATAAAATTTGTATATAATTAAAAAAATTTGAAAGCTAGTTAAATTAAAAATAAAAAATATTTACTTGTTTGATATTAAATAAAAGTATATTATTATATTGAAAAACAGATAATATGTGTTTGAAAAAAATGTTTCTTTTAATTTTTATTAACTTCAAATATGAAATCTCAATGTAAGAAACAAAAAACTTCAATTATGTGAATGTGTATATATTTTAAAAATGATAAAATATAAAAATGGAATATCTGAAAATCAACAATCAAAATTTATCATATTCACAATTGAAGTTTTATCAATTAAATTTTAAATCTTGTTAGCAAAATAATTAACAAAAAATTTTAACTTTATTTACTACACTTCTACATTTAAATCCAAATTTTTATATTTGAATTTAACTATGATCATTAAGGATAATAATGACACATATTTATTTTAGGTAAATATTAATTTAATATTAATTCATTAATGAAAAAATTAAAATCAAAATTTAATGTAATTAAGTTAAGGTAGTAAATTTGGAAAATAAATTAAAACAATGGCATATGTATAATTATTGATTTTAACTAAGGGTATAAGAGACATTTCATAAATAATTATGAGTTGTCATTATCTGGACCATTGATTTCTTTCCATCTAATGGTCCAGAAACACCAAATGGTTTTCTTATTATATATAGTATAGATTTCATCAAGAAATTATTGTTAATATAATTAATTTTGTTGATTAATTGAGTCTCATAAATTAAGAAACAAATCAAAAACAAATTTTATTTACTTTTATTGAATTAAATTAATTATAGTCATGTTTTAAATTAGGAAAAGAGCGTGAAAACGACAAAAATAATCACTTTAGAAAGTGACACGTGTCAAAAATTATTTTCTTTTATTAATATATATAGATATAGATTGACATAACAGTTAAATTTGCTTAATTTTTTATTTTTTGAACGGCAAACTATCATACTCCTACTTCTAAACTACTTCTTTTACCACAAGACTTAATTTCACCACCTAAATTTCAATTTGTCTCCGACGGGAGTCGAACCCGTGACCTCTCACTTCAGTGGCGGACCCAGCCACCATGGGGACCCGCACAAATTTTCATCACGCACAGTTTGAAAATTCAAATGAGTATATTGGTCGGCCGAGTTAACAAATAAAGCGTTATAATTTAAAATAAAAAATAATCTAATATTTTCTTTAGTTTGCTTAATAATTTAAATTCATGGTCTACCGGAATGATAACAGAGGAGATCGTGCATGTCAATTATAATTGAGTTTAAGTTTAAAAGTTATGATTGTGTTTGTGGTTGTGTGATGTTATCGGATTCGTTAAAATTATTTAATTTGATCGGGCTAACAAATAAATGTTTATAATTTAAAATAGAAAATATAATCTAAGAGGACGTTTGGTTCGCAGATTTTTTTATCTGGGATTTGCGTTTTGTCAAAAGATTTGCATTATGCAGCATTTGCATTTCCCAGGATTTTGTCAAAGAATTTGCATTATCTTTTAGGAAAAAATTGCTAATCTGAAAAATCCAAGTTAACTGGGATTTAAAATCACAGTTTAAATAACAAAGAAGTAAGGGATTTAAGAAATCCTGGGATTTTAAATCATTACTGAAATCTGCAAACCAAACACAGGATTTTAAATGCAAATCCCAGTGAATCTCAAGAAATCCGCGAACCAAACGCCCCCTAATATTCTCTTTAGTTCACTTAATAATTTAAAATTCGTGATCTATAGGAACGATACCAAAGGAGATTGTGCATGTCAGTGATAATTGGGTTGAATTTGTAATTTAAAATATAAAATATAATCTAATATTCTTTTAGTTTGCTTAATAATTTAAAATTCGTGATCTACTGGAATGATACCAATGGAGATCGTGCATGTCAGTTATAATTTGGTTTAAGGAATTGAAGGTTATGATTGTGATTGTGGTTGTGTGATGTTATCAAATTCGTAAAAACTATTTAATTGACATTCATTACTATCTCTTTCCAGTAATCTCATTTGAAACTTTTATCCATCGATAGATTTTATAAAACATACGATTAACAATAAACAATTAAAGTGTAATTAAACCAAATAAATACAAACTTTCTAGGCTCAAATATTATTGGGATTTTGTTTAATTTGAGCTAAATATATTATTGGTTTTAATTTGGATAAAAGTATATGGTTATATTTGTTATATTTTTATTACGTATTTAGTTATTTAGACATCAAACTTTTAATTTTTTTGCTTCATTTGAATATACATTTTTTAAATCAAGTTGCACACTTAGATTTTTGTATTTTTTTTAATAATATAAGTTGCACAATTAAATTTTCGCCGGTTGCACCCATTAAATTTCAAAAAAAATTACACTACGAAACGAGATTATTGGGAAGGGACCCGTTGCACGGGCTACCCCTCCCCAAAACATAGGTCCGCCTGTGTTTCACTTATATCTCCACCCTCTTACCGATAGGTCAAAGGTCGCGTGTTAGATTTGCTTAATGTACGGTACAACGAATCATGGCTAAAGACTCGGCCTTTAATTTTGTACTCAAATGATGGTTATAACATAAGATATCTATTAAACAAAAACTGTACCTCATGTACAAATACCGTGGACTGTTTACCAAACTTTTTTGTAGGATAAAAATAAAGAAATTTGTTGGTTAAAAAAGTTTGTAATGATACTCATCTACAGGAAATATTTTGTAGGACCCTAAAAAGTTCTTTTAGAGGTTCCAATTAGGACAATATTATAACAAGGACTTTTGGATGCATTTATCCAATTAAAACATTCACTTTGATAGGAATTCAAAGGTCCACAAAAATTGATTGATCATTCATCCATCTCACAAAAAGTTTTGCTTATATTTAGAAGAAACTATTACCGCATTCATTTATATTTTTTAAAAGAAATATGTGAAAAAGTATGTTGTTTTTTCTTTTTTTCAACTTTGAAGAATACGAGAGTAAAGTGAATAGTGAAAGTAATTAAAACAATGGAAAGAAAGAAAATACAAATAAAGTGAATAGTGAAAGCAAGATGAAATTTTTGATTTGGAGTTGGAGTGAAATGAAAAGAAATTAAACTTTAAACTTATTTATAAGTTGGTAAAAAATTTAATTTATTGGAGTGGAGGGAGGAATTAAATATTTGTATTTTGGTGAAAAAACCGAAAGGAGTTTGGAAATGGAAAAGGAGGAACTCAAAGCGAGCTGCGTAGTGTCGTCAGTAAAGATTCTTCCAGCTGTAATCGGATCCACCATCTTGTCATCTTAAACCCACCAACCACATTTATTTCCATATTTTCTGTATATTTACTTGGGTTCACTGCGGAAAAAACCAATATTTTTTCATGTTTTTTGCGTTTTTATTATTTCATGTTATTTTTTTCATAAAAATTTTTAAGTTAATTTTTTCTTTTCGATTTAGTGAAATTTGGATATTAGAACCCAGTTTGTTTCAGTTTTTAAAAACCCGGTTCACAAACTATAATGGTGTCTAGTGTCCAAATCTCAATAAACCAAAAAGAAAAATTTAACATGTGGTTTTTTATGCAAAAAAATAACTCGGATGGGCGAAAATGTAAAAAACATGAAAACATGTTGGTTTTTTTATAATAAACCCTATTTATTTATTATTTAAACGCTTCATTTACAAATAGAGTTGTAAATGAAATTAAAGTTTAACAACAACATCATTTATTATTTGGAGGAATATAAATCAACATGAACCAAGGTCTCAATCCTTTTCTTTACTTTGGTAATGTCTATGTTTATATTCGTTAAATAAACTATGATTAATATAACGTCTAAAATAACAATTAAAATGATGTCTTACCAAAATTTTATTATAAAAAATGACTATTTTGTGCTTGTATACTATTTAAAATAATGAATATCAACCATTTAAATTTCATAATCATTTACCATGAATGAAAATGTATGTTCATAACTTCATATTTGTTCGGTTAAACTTTTAAATAAATAAACATGAACAAGTAAATTTGTTTGCTTACCCATTTGTGTTCTGTCCATTTACAATCTTATTATCAAATTGTTACTGTTTTAGATATACCACCTCGATCACCCTTTTAGTGATAAAAAATAGATGACTCATCATCTAGAATCTCTCCATCGACTGGTCGGAGGACGTAAATCGTATGATTCATACATAAAATATATGTGTCTTTTATACAATATTCCACTATAGACATTAAAAACATGGTAAAAACTTTATGTGCATGAACTTTGACAATTGACCAGAAATTATGCAAGTAGCTATTTATAGCGATGTTTTGTATGTTGCTTATTAAAGTATATTCAAAATACTATATATACATTATGTAAATATCAAAATAATATTGCATACCATATAATTATACAAGTATAAGATAAACAAAAAACACGTTTTACTCGAACCGAACCAAACCGAATTGGACCAAATCAGACAGTTTCATTTTCGGGTCTATTCTTGGTTCATATAATTCCTATAAATCTGTTTTTCGGTCCATCGGGTTCGGTCCATTTTTCTTTTTTCCTTTGTAAAGGCCAGGAAATAAACGGAACCGAATCGTTTCATATTCGGACCGGTTCTCGGTTCTTGATTTTACACATTTTCAGTTTTTAGGTAATTCATGTTCGGGTTAGTTTCGAAACCGAGCTCATCTCTAGTATTAGTTTGGTCTCATTTACTACTAACTCTAAACAATAATGTAATTAGGTAAACAACAGTTAAGAAATTATAAGACGGTAAAAATAGTATTAATTTTAACTAATATTATTTAAATATGCACTACATGTTGGAGAGAGATATGTATATCTGCTTATAATATAATAATTAGGATATGATTCCTATGTGAAGTTAAAAAATTCATGAAAAACATTTTTTTTTTGAACAACAGTAATGTTAAACCAAAAAACTTCAAACAAGATGCTAGAAGCAAAGATTACAACCAAACAACACAAAATGCAATGTTTATAAACCACCAATATAAAAAAATTCTTGAGAAACATGATAAACATTTCTGGCCATTCATTTCATTTTGATTTGTAAGAGTATTATTGTCTTTTTTGATAACATGGAAAACTGCATCGTCTTTATCTTTTTCTATGATTCAACATTTAATGTTGAGTGGATAAATAACATTTAACGTTGGACGTTGGTTCAATATTTAAACTTTGTAATTCAACAACTGATCTTTTTGATACAACATTTAACTCTGTGATTTAATATTCAAACTATTTGATTCATCACTTAAACTTTAGGATTCAACGCATAAAACATTAAAACCCTTTGATACAACAATCTTATGTGATTCAACTCTATTGATATAACATAATACAATTTGATACAACAATGTAGCCTTAATACATACAATGTATATTCAACATTTTATGTTACCACGTTGGATTGATTTAACACATGAACTATTTAATACAACATTTAAATTTTATGATTTAGTAATTGAACTCTTTGATAAAACATTTAATCTTTGATACCACATATATTCGTTGACAAATACAACACACATGTAAACGTTGATACAACACATGTATACGTTGATTCAACAAATGCAAATAATGGTTCGACAATTAGGTTGTTTGATTCAACAAATCTTTTATTTCATTCTACTTTATTCAACACTTTATTTGATAAAAGTTGTTGGTTCAACAATTCAACACTTAAACTTTATGATTCAACAACAAAAATTCTTTGATACAACGGTTGGAACATAAAATACAACGGAACATAAATTTTAAAACAAAAAACCAAAAAAAAATTCATATGATTCAACACCAAAAAGTCTTGGAAACAATGTCTGAAACATAAAATACAACGTCTGGAATATAAATTTTAAAATGAAAAAAAATCATGAAATCCATATGATTCAATACCTAAACAAAAAATCTAACAAAATATAAAAAAAAAAATTATAATTTTATAAATATTATAAAATCGGAAACACTGCTCAAATTTGTGCTAGCGGCAACCGAAAATCTTGAGTCCGCGACCGCAAAAAGTACATAAAGTTTATTGGCTTACGTGTACGAATGGATCCAAAAGAATAAATCATTTCAACAAAATAAGAAACATAACCAATTTATCTGCATTAAATCACAAAATATGCTTCAAATATTCAAGTCTGACAAAGGCGAGCTAGAATGCATTAAGTCGGTGCTTAAATATGTGTTTTACCAAATTTTATTTTGCAAACATGCTTTGATGAAAGTAATTTTGGTCATCAAACTACGTGATATTTTTCTGTGTCTCCAAAACACATAACTAATAAATCACATTTAAAACACCCCATAAAAATACAAAGGGTGTTACTTCATTCACCACATCTACATCCTATAGTTGACCTAAAATATATCACTTTTCATATCTCATCATTATAGTTTATTTGTTTACACACTTTTATCCAATCATAAGATAAATATTTATAGATCAAATGCATAGAGGTCGTGTATGAGAAATTAAAGGTGGTGCATGAAGAAATAGCCAAATGCAAAATGCACTCGCTCACCCCACATCATATAGCTTATATTGACTATACTAACATATGATGGGCCTATAGATAATAATGGGCTAATGACTATTTACTAACAGTGGTCTAATCAATAATACAATAAATCGTAGATGACATTTTGTGGAAAAAAAAAAAAAAAAAAACTTACCTTTTATTCGAACTTAGTATTAACTAAATGAGTTATCGAGTCTATAACCAATGACTCACTTGGGTACCGTGTGAGATTATTTATCAATTTGGTTTTCTATCTTAATTTGAAATAAATGTAGAGCAATAAACGAATCCTAATGATATATTTCAATTTACTTTTGTATTTGTGTTTCACTTTATCTAATGTGGTTATCATAGTCAATTTTCTCCTCCATAAATTGACTTTAAGTTCGATAAAAGTAATGGTATTTTCGGTATACCTCCTACCTATGTTTCTAGACGCAATGCCATCATAATGTATGAATAAAAGCAGTTACAAGATAATTATCTGTAACTGAATAACCTTTTTTCTATTGGAAGGGATTTACAAAGAAATCTACAAGTAAAAAGTCTGACCTTTTATTCGGAGGAATAATATCTAAGGACATATTATTAACATTGAGTGGTCATTGTAAACGGTATTTGACAACATCAGCCGAAGATCTGATGATTTATCTTGGAGAAAGATTTTTGCATGAACAAAGCCCGACTTGAGTGTTCGTATGACCTAACAAGTTGAGTTGACCGTGTTTTGTATGTTTCAAGTGAATCATTCAAGTTGATACCAAATATTCAATTTCTTACCTTCAAGAATGTATGGTACCCTTTCTTTTAGTGTACTTTCTTATGTGAATTGATATTTTATGCAACATAGACATATCTTTTAGTAACTATTAATTAATTGAGTTAATTATTTAAACAAAAACTTATAAATTATACGTGTCAAATGAAAGTTATGCCATTTGACAATTTAGTTAAATGACAAGTAACAACATATTTATTATTTTAATAGAATAGATATATAGATTAAGGAGATACACATACGTGTAACTGAGTAGTTATAACTTTAAATTTGGTCCATAACTCTTTTTTTATAATCATTTTTTTTGTTTTAAATATAAATGACAAGACAATAAGACTCACATACATTGGATCTCAATGAATCTTTAAGTCCACATAATTCAACATTAATGAAATCATTCTCTCTCTCTCTCTCTCTCTCTCTCTCTCTCTCTCCCGATAACACAAATTATTTAGTTGTTTAGGTGAAGTGTTATATATAAATATGAAACTCATAAATAATTGTACCCTCAAGCCTCCATTGTAGTTTCATATATAGTCATATAGACACATAAATAAATTATAAATTATAACACTGGTAGGTATTAAGAAAAGGGAAATGGTAATTAAGTTTGAGATGGTTAATTAATTAGTTGTGGATTTAATCATGGAAAGTATAATAAGAACAAAAGTAAAGTATGTTGTCGTTTCCATGAACACCACATCTCCAATATTCATGGGAACCAGCTGTATGGGATTGTACATTTCGAAAATCTCAACAAACCAATCAGTACAACAGTCCAAAGCATGCATACGTACATCCATCTGAGTCATGACTCGGTCTCTTCTCTCTTCCCTTCCCTAGTTCCCTTCCAATCTTCCATATGGATAAATTACACCTAACCTACCCGCCCATCGATCTGAGTCATGACTCAGTCTCTGCCCTTTTATACACACACACACACACACACACACATATATACACATTTTCCTTTGAGCCTTGGCTACATACAATGCACACAGACACAGCTGTATTGAAAGTGAGGTTTAATCAAAGCATTAATTTGTTATAATCAGCAGCTTACAACAACACCCTTCAATTCCCTACCTCTCATAAATATATACCATTAATTACGTATTAAATAATCATATATATACTTGAACTACAAATTTCGATACTATATATATCCTTTGAACAATTATATTGTGATTTAATCAAATGGCCGGATATATAACTTCTAGAGATTTCATGATCGATATCATTAATAGCTGGTTAATTAATTGCTTGATTTTCTCGTTGATTACTTGATGTTAACTACATCTATATATACATACAAAGCTGTCACCTTTCTAATTCCTTTGCGCGTCATGTTTAATTATAGCAATGGTGTTCGATATATATATCGTTTTCTTGATTATTATTCACCTCAAACATTAACATACGTGTTATTGAAAATTTGTTAGTACTTACATTATAGTAATTAAAGATTGCAGCAAGTCTTGACCTCGACCATGATATGATACCCTCAAATAACGAAAAAGACACGTGAATTGAAGAAGACATATAGAGATGGTAACATATAATTAATGGTTTGTTAAAATACGACAAAGATTGATTATATATATTATCCGAATATTTCAATAAATATTGTAGAAATGGATCAAACAAATTAATATATACAACAAACTTTTAGCTTTTTTGATCTTTTTAAAAAATGTAAACGTTGATAAAAGCCTAAAAGGACATTATATTAATATCCTTTATTGTTGTTCAGCTTTTCCTTCTGATTAACGTAACGTGTCCACCAAACAAAACTTATTTATTCTTGTGATTCAAGCAACCTATGACTATTATATTTGCCAAATTTATTTCTTCATTATCATCATGCATATTTATGTTTTTAAGTTTGGTAAAATGCATAAGATATTTGCGTAAATTAATTAGTTAAGATGTATAGCATAATATGATTCATTTGATTTTGAATAAAAGAGATGGAGGTTATGAACAAGCCACGTACTTTAGGTGTAAAACTGGAAAGACGACCCAAAAATGGAACTACTTAACATGGCGGAAGAGAAAACAAAAAAGTAAACTCCCGAATGTGAACTGCCTCGTGAAGAAGAAAGCAATCCATAGATCTCGATCGCTACAAGAATTTCATACAATATTTACAAACATTAAACTTTCCGGTCAATCAATCTACTCCGGTATTGCACTCAACATTGCTGCAAAATTCCGTCTCCTCCCACTACCACCACCGCCTCTCCTCCCGTTTCTTGTGTCAAGAGTCCCGGCATCCGCCACCCGACCTGAACTCTTGGTATGACACTTGTCAGACGTGGTAAAAGAGACGTTTTTCCGACGACAACCAGCCAATGCAGAGCTGGCCTTGACAGCCAATGCGGCCATCTCTTCCGGCTGAAGAGGGTGGCGCAAGCGGCTCAAAGGAAGAGCGAAATAGAGCTGACCAAGCTGAAGCTCATCGTCGTGGCTAATAGCGGAGACGACGTCGTCAAATTCCATCTCGTCGGAGTTACAAATGAAAGTGGAGGGATTGTTTTGTAGGACGTAAGAGACCTTAACTGGGTAGGAGAATTCATGTAACCTGCCGTCTTGTGAGATTAATTTGGCGGTGGCGACGGAGGTGGAATCGCTTGAGCTGCAAATGCCCATTGTTATTGGTTTAGGAACTGAAGTGAGAGTAGTAGAGCGAGCGAGGGCGATTGGAGATTGTTTTGAGTGGGAGGATATATGGGATATGTGTATATATATAAGGTGGAGGGTAAAATAGTAAATAAGGGAGAAGGTTGATGATAAAGTAAGAAGGGGAAAGGGGTTGGTGGGACCGAGGCAAGCTGTAAGATGTGGATGACAGCAGAGTGGATGTGTCCTTAAACAAAGGGACGTGGGTTTACGATCAATTTACGAAGATAGGACTGATGATGACGTGTCCTTTTCTAGCAATCTTTTGTTTTACTGTGCGGTATTTATGAGTTATGACGTTTCCCCTTCGCTAATAAATTATCTTCATAATTTATATTTAATTAAATTTACATTTACAACTTTACTCATCTTATTATTATTATTACTTTTTTTTTTCTTTTTTGAAATTTAAGGGTTTTTTTCGTATTATTTATTATTGTTTTAAGTAGTACAGTGTCATTCTATTCTATATTATATGTATTATTATTTATTATTTAATTTATAAAACAATTATATTTAATACAAATTGTATCGTCATTTCTAATATTATATTGTCATTTCTAAGTTTAATGGTTTTTGAATTTCTTTTGTATCAGATATTTTATAATTACTGAATATTATTTTTAAACTATTTGATAAATAGGTATTGAAAGTGTTCATATAACAAATACGTTTTTTATGCATTTTATATTCAAATATATTTTATCATTGTTAATATTATTATTGTTAATTTGTATACATGTGATTAATTTACACAATAGTTTTAACATCATTATTATTATAAATTTTAAAAATTGAATGTACTGTATTTAGAAATTAACAAAATTATAAACAAAAATACATAATAACTACTCTAAAAACATATTTCATCCGTTCCATTTTAAATGTCAATATAACAAATATTTACTTACAAATATGGTAATTTATATTTTGTAACCAAACCAAATAAACTTAAACCACCCAATTAACAGACATTGATTGATTAAACAAATTCAATAATTCCTAAAACAACTTACTTATTACATAAAACAAGAAAACAGAGTGACTTTTTTTATTGATTTACTTCATCAGTGTTGAACTATGCTTATGTATACGATAATGTTTTTGGTTTGATTGGTTTACTTCATCACTGTTGAACCATGGTTACATTTACAATAATATATTTAGCAACAAATTTCTTGGAGCTTTTTAGGGTTGAAAAATAAGCTTTTATTGTAGTTTGAAATACGAAGTTTTAACTTTTATATTACAAAAATAAGCTCTAAAAAACATATTGAATTAGTTTTTAAATTCAGTTTGACGTTCTAATAAATCTAATTTGTAATGTTACTATCTTAATAACAATTAAATTTCCTAATTTAATGTGTCAATCTTTTATGTCATTCTATACTTTGAAGTTATTAACAAATTTTTATCAACCACTTGTATAAAACTAAAAGAACAACTAACCCTCCAAAATTCACTCACTCAATTTTCGGATCATAAAAACTTTAACTTGTGACTTCCAACTAGTCTTACTAAATAAGTCTTATATATAGCATTTGCATTGTTTTGGATTGATTATTATAGCACCGAACTAGGTAATACAAACACACATAAGCCTCTCGGACTCTAGGCTCCACGACATGCATGCTTCCATGTTCAACTGGTCAAGTCTGTATTCCCCCAACAACATTTGTCTTTCTGAACATCGGTATTGTGACGAAAAAGTGTCACACTCCTCCACATTCATAACTCACTTACCTCATCTCCTTTGCAACAAGTGATAATCATGCTAAAATAGGAAGCCCATGTATGCCCTTAGAATTATCAGTTGAATTACCAATCAATTATATTCTTGAATGAGCAAAACATCTATAAGGCAAATCTCCAGCCAGATACATAACAAGTTAACAACCACATAATAAAAAAGCTTATATTAAATTAACAACTAACCCAACAAATACATCATACCAAACCTAAACATGTACCACTCATTTGATTGTATAATCAAGTATATCTTTTTCATGCTCCCATCATCTATGTCCACGCTCGTTCAATTACAACACCAATTACTTCAAAAGAAATTGCTTTAAAAAACGCTTTAATTGCTCTGTTGGTGTGATCTGGTCAATAAGTTGTCTCTTATCTCATTACTATTAATTCAATGCTAAATGAATACATCTAAAAATCTACATTGCTAGTTATCTTAAGGAGAGTTTTTTTTAATCATCAACCCGATGCATTTATACTTTTATAAAACTAGTTTTGAGGGCTTCCAAAGTAATAACAAGAAAAAAACTAATCATCAAAATATAATTAATTGATACTCAATATCGTCTTTACCATAATTAAACAAGACGCTTTTTAATTTTTTATCATGATGTTAGATAGTTAAACATGGTATTTTTAAATATAATAATATTCTGTTTGTATTGTGCCCACAATATACAAGAAGCATTTGACAAATCTTTTCGACTAAGAAATCACTTTTCAATGTGGAATATATAATGAGACTAGAAACTAAGGGCTCGAGGCAAAAGTGCACTTTCCTCCCTAACAATTTTAAAAGTACACAGAATTTAATAACTTTTTTATTTTCTCGTCTTTAATTTATTCCATCAAAATCCCCATCATTATTTGGGGCAACTTTATTTTGTTGGATCTTATAATTGTACCATTTAATTATTAATTTATATATATTTCAATACGTCAACTTTAAAATTTGGACTATTACTATTATTGTTTCTCATCATATATTTTTATTAATATTTCAACGTGTTTTTTAATAATTATTTTAAAACATCCCCCTTTAGGATTCTTTTTAATAGGCAACAAAAACTACATTATAACTAAAAACATGAGAAACTCATACGCGATACGAAAGGAACCTTTCTAATCAGTAAGGTGCTAAAGAAATCAGGATATAAAGCAGCTAAATACACAAAAGAACAATTAAACTTATATTGGTACGAAGCTCTTTATATATTGTATCTTCAACAATGCTGGCATCTTTTAAACGTATTAATTTAAGCTTTAAAGCAATAAAATTTACAAAAATCATTATTTATATTATACATCTTTAAATTAAATAAAGTTATTTATTTTTCTAAAAATATTGTGAATTATTTGTATTGTATAAGTGGGAAAGACAAGTCGTCTATGGTGATTTCCTATCCTGTTTCCTATCTTGTCATTTCTATTAAAACATTATTACATAAATGATCTGGCCCCGCATTTTCCATTTTATTATTATTAGAATTATTTTCTTTTTACATTTTAAATTACTTAAACCATTTTGCCACGGTGTCAAATTTTGACCTCTAAATTTATCAGCCCATAACGTCTTTAAATTTTCTGTATTTGGTTTTCCACAACCTATTTTATTGAATTATTATTATTTACGATAATTTATTAATATATTCTCACAACTAAATTAGCCAATAATAATTAGTGTTGGTGAGGAAATTTTGTTTGATCGAAGTTCCACTTATGTGAAAAGCTGATTAAACATGATAAAATGCAAACATATGTATGTCTATTTTTTTACATGACCTCATTACACAAAGTTTCAGTAACTTTGATTCTGAAACGGAATTTCTTTATTATTATTATTATTATTAATATATATATATATATATATATATATATATATATATATATATATATATATATTAATGTAATTTATCATAAAACAGTGAAGGTTTCAGTTGGAAACGGGAACAAGTATGGTAATACAGAGTTCACACTTGTATAGGTTCAACCAAAATCAAGACCCAGATGACTAGCGTGAAAATGCCCCTGGTAGTGGCTTCCCTAATCAGTGAGTGTTAATGCTAAGCAGACGTCCCATAATACATACAAAAGTCTGAAGTGGTTTAGTCATTAGTGTATTAATTCCTTACCGGTAGTCCGTAGTTGATGTTAATTAGCATGTAATGTGTCGCTGACACTAGTGCTTAGCAACTATTGTTGATGTTGATGCTGTTAATCGCTGATGTTGAAGCTCATCATTGAGTCGCTAATATGCCATTGCTAATGTAGGTGGTTTATAACGGTTTTCTTGGCATTTATTTAGGAGGTTATTTTCCGGATCATACACTTCATAATGTATCAAGAACAATATATATTAAAACGTAATCATCAATCCGTATCTAGTACTTTTTCTTGTGTATTATGTCATAACAAAGTTTGGATATTGGCAAATTATTTAGTGTCCAATACAATCACAAGATTATCCGACTTACTAATTATGATTCGTATTTTTTGATTATTTAAACCCAAAATTTCTAACATTTTTTTTTATCTCAATCTATATTATTAATATAACATTTTAAATTTGAAAACATGAAACAAAAGCTTACCTAATGTGAATATACATATAATTTCAAGCAAACCAAAAAACTTTCATTCAACTTCGATCCATGCCTAAACAACTTATATACATGACCTTCTTTATCTGTTTTCAAGTATAAAATCCGTAAACAATAAACAAAAAGTAGAGACAAAGATTATACATGAACAAACATATCAGTTTTTAGAAAATCCAGCTTTCTTTCTATAGTAACATGCCATTCTATTTATGCATTTCCATATGTTTCATGGAAGACGGACATACCGTCTAATTGGTTTATGCTAACCATTTATCATTATCGTATTTAACGAAACCCAATAGACCAAAAAAACCATCATCCTCGAGGCACCCCACGGCGAAACCCACCACATTAAAAAACAAAAAACAAAAATTAAAGTTCAATCGAAAGAAACACTTTTGTTTGCATCCTGGAATCTTTTTATAACGCATCAACATTTATTATACAACTTGCATGCCACGTCAACATGTTATAAAACATCAATGTCAAATTTTCAAAATCATTTTTGTAAAAAAACACACACACGCGCATATACATGATTATCAGTTTTTAGATGATTCTTGCATATTAAATTCAATATAATTTTAAAAACTAAAAATTAAAAACCCATTTTATTTATTAAAATAGATATCTTGGAAGGTTGTCCGTTGAACAAATACAATAGAAGAGTTTATAAAGTAGTAATTAAATAAAGATTATTTTTAGTGAATTAGTCAAATTAACGGTGATGGTTAGTGTACGTGGCTTGGTTGGCGGGAATAGTGAGCCACGGTGCCATGACACCAACTGACCACGCGGCAGAAAAGTGACCACCATACAACATTACAACCGCAACACCCTACGCATTTGCCATTTGCTTCCGGTTCTCCTCTTTGACTGATTGACTCTGACCCTAAATCAACCCCCTTTTCCTATTTTAGCTCAACATTTACATTTCCAATTTAGAAAATACTACGTTGTTTAACTCACGCATAACAATGGGATCATAAACTCTATTTTTATAAATGTATTATTTTAAAACAATATATCTTGTTGTTTAAGACCATGTGAATACTTTCAGGACATCCTTGTTGATAAGATCACTGTTAGTACTGGATTAATATTCTTGCATTTATTATCATTGCATTACATACATATTATATATGCTTGTTTGTTCCTGTTGCTCATACATATTTATTAATACTCTAACATGATTTTATTGTTGTTGATGCACCATCGTACTTGACATGTTAAAACGTGTAGTCAGCGTTCATTTGAAAATGCATCTTTAGGTAACATGCTTCGACATGATGCTAGATTCATACTCTCGTGTGACCTGGGCTGATGTTTGACAGATGGCCACTATCGGGGACTGATCATCTCATATATTGTTTTAGCCATGTTGTACATCCCCGATCGCTATATTTGAACATCCATTTGAGACTTATTTCTCGGGATCCGTGATAAATCATCTGGTATCCATGATTTCCAGCATGAAGACTACTTGTTATTCGTGTCCTCCGCACGAATGAGCAAACATTGCTCAGATTTACATACTTGTTTGCATGACTCACTTACAGAATATGTAATCTGTCATTTATAAAGCATCAAGTTTACCCGTTGTTGTTAAATGTTACATGTGTATCTTTTTTATTTAACAAAATTGACTTATTTATAATTTAAGTAAAAGTAGGATCGGTGGGATGAGATCAAGATATTAAGATCTAATGGTAAATTATAAGATCGTGATTAAAATCTTATCCACAAAAGATAAACTAAAGATCAACTCATTTGAAAATTAAGTTTGTGATTTTAACAACCATGGATGTAGGTAAAAAGTAATCGTGTTATACAAATACAAAGTAAATTTTGGTGGCAATATTTGTTATTTTAAACGTTAAAGTTACACATTATATATAACTTAAAGTAGTTGTGTTATAATGTAACTTACTGTCACATTTGTTTTATTTTAGTAACATGCTAATTTTTTTATCAAAGAAAACATCTTTTTCAAATCAAGTTAATCAATGTAAACTTATCGGAGTAGAAAGTAAAAATTACTGACATAATTAATTTTTCGTACTGTCAACAATTTTTTTTATTGAAATGACAATTAGTTGTTATCTGAACGTGTACTACTTTATGTAAATTAGAAAGACTTTTAGATAATACATTGCCATTTTATACAATTTAAAAAATATCTATACAATTTTAGAAATAAAAATGCACCTAAGATAACAACTAAACAACCATCTCAGCAAAAAAATTGTTGTCTAGATACAAAATAACAATTTTTGCATTTCAATCCGATAAGATTACATAAATTGATTTGATTTGAAGAGTATGTTACCTTTAATAAAAAAAGATAGTATGTTACGCAAATAGTAAAAAAGTGACAATATAATATTTTTTCTTTTGACACAATTAACCAAATAACTTACGTTGAAATTTTAGTATTTTGATCAAGTAGCATTTGTACGAATAAATCCTAGGTTAGCTGGGTTCCAATTTGAAGTTTTAGTGGACGTTTGGTTCACAGTTTTCTAAATGATTTACATTATAAAAGATTTGTGTCGTGTAGCATTTTTATTTATTAAAATTTTTTTAAAAACAAAGAATACTTGGCAAATGAAATTTAAAATCATAGGATGGATGTGGATTTTTAAAAAACAAAGAAAGAAGATATTTAAGAAATTTTAAGTAAAATACGCGTACCAAAGTAGAGATTTTATATACAAATTCCAACAAATCTGGATTTTAATTGGTTATTTATTTTGGAAAATCGTCAGATTTTTATTCACTTTACAGGAACTAGCAAGCATCAACCATATGTAAATGGCTAAAACCGATTTATGTTTGTTGTAAATGTCTA
This sequence comes from Centrapalus pauciflorus, assembly GCA_020465985.1. NCBI lineage: Eukaryota > Viridiplantae > Streptophyta > Magnoliopsida > Asterales > Asteraceae > Centrapalus > Centrapalus pauciflorus. The sequence goes on along the minus strand of JAANYP010000582.1, from coordinate 226,311 downwards.
TAAAACGATAAGTTATTTTAAACACGATAATATTGAATTCTTTTTTTAGGCATTGACTTAAAAATCTAACATTCATTGTTTGATGTTACGAGACCAATACCCTCTTGGTATCCGAACTTTTTCTTTTAAAATTAATAAAATGGTCTTTCTAATTAACAAGGTTGTCAAGATCGAAATTTTACTTAGGATCGTTTTCGTCTTTGCAAGATCGGGATCGTAGGATCGAATCGGGATCGTAAGATCCTACTACAAAATCGATACTTTTTAAATTTCTTTCTAGGTAATATAATTGTTGTTTTATATTATAAATTAATTATATAACACTTCAAAAAAATAATTATACAATAAATAAGGAAACAACGTACATTCATGTGTAAAATGTTTATGGTCATCCAGAAAAAGTCAACCAATCATACATTCTATAATTTGATTGACTATTTTAATGGATAAAATGAATAAATCTAGATAAAAATTTGGATCGTATCAGTAAACGATCCCACGGGAACCCAATTAAAAGAGTCCGGACCGAGTAAAAAGTAGGATCGGATCAGTAACCGATCCTACGATCCTGCAAACGATCCTACGATCCTATGTCCGATCTTGTTATAAAACGATCCTACACCGATCCTGTTTGAAATCCTTTAATAGGATCGTAGGATCTTACAATCTTACGATCTTACGCGCGATCTTAACAACTATGTAATTAATAATAAAGTTGTTTTCTCGATAAAGGGTTTCTTAACATGTACAACAAAACAAAATAAAGTTATTGGGATTTATGTATATTTTCTACCCTATTTCTAAACTAAAACACATATAAAATATATGGGGATATTGATTAAATTTATTTTTATCCTGGTTGAAAATATTATGGGAATATTTTTTAGGAACAAATAAATATTCCATTTCAGAACAATTCTTTTCAAAAACACTATTTTTGAAAATAATATTCAAACAAATACATAAATAATAATTAATATGTTTGTTAATATATAATCCAAATATACAGGAGTGGTTGACAAATTATAGTAAGAATTTTTAATTTAGATTTAGATTCATATGTGTGCCATTAATTTTGCGGAGTACCTTAGGTATCAATCTTAAAAATATTTTTTATTTTTCATAATCATTAAATTAATAAAATAATAATATAAGATTGCTTGCTAAAAAATCATATACAAATACACACTAAAATTATGTGAAACATGCATTTCTAAATTTGCTAAAAAGTCATATACAAATACACACTAAAATATAATTTGTCATACAATCCATCATTTATGAGTTTAAATTTATAGTTTTCAAAGCCCATAAAAATAAATTTTAAATCTTATTACGATTTAATATGTTATTCTAAATTTGTATACTAACACTTCACATGTCATGAAATGTTGTAACACTATATTTGACACATATATAATTTGATTTAAATATATAATTTAATAATTAATGAGAAAACGAAGTAACCTCTAACAAAATTGAATTAATCTCTTTGCTAAAAAATAAAAACAAATTAATCTCTCACCATTATTTGAATATATATCAATCAATATACATTACAAGTGCGTCTATGTAGCATGACGATTTTCTTAAAATATTCCAACTATAAATCTATAATGTGGTTTATCAGGATTTGTCAATGACTAATAATATAATTTTTAATGCAAGAATTAGCTTATTATCAATCGGGTTGCTTGTATAATCTTAGAGGGAAAAAAACCTAGAATTCTTGCAATCTTTTTGTTTATTTAGAAACAGATCATCGATTTAAAAAGGATGATTATTAAAAAATGAACATGAGTCCATGATCACGATATGGAAATTCCTTGAAGTTGAGTTATTGATTAGGACGTTTTTGACAAGAACTTTTTGAAAATTTTTAAAGTTTCAAGTTTCAGTTTTTGTTTTTGGAACACTAACCTTAAAATCTTGTTTGGTTAAAGAAGTTTAAGCTTTTGATTAAGAAATAAAAGTTCTTCCATCTGGTAGTTTTCAAAAGGAATTTGAATTTATTTTCTCAAATAAAGTTACTTTTTACCCTCAAAGTAATTATAAACTATATCTGTTAATTAATATTAATGTAATTTAATACTAAAAGTTAAAACTACTGTAATTTTTATCAGACATATTTATAGAATTGAAAGTATCATCTCTTTTAAAGAACTACAACTCTTAAAAACTGTGACTATCAAAAGATTCAGCTTGAAATTACAACTAATTCTACCAAGAACACCCTAAAACGGTAAATCTGATATAATGATTTTATATTGTAATACTTAATAATTTTATGTAATTAAAATTATCTTCTAAATAAACGTTACATAAAATATTCAAAATAAAATATTATGGATAAAGATGAAACAAGAATCTAAATTATGTCAATGCATGTAATGAATTTATAATATAAAAACGTGATTTCCCTAATCATGTGATCAAAATCACTTTCTAAATCTCCATCATCATCATTGTTGTACTTTCTTCTTTAAAATTAAATAAATTATAATAAAGTATCAAACTTTCTTTGACCACAACGAAACTTCCTTCGAAACGCTTTTATTCTTCTAATAAATGAAAAACAACTAATAAAATTTCTTAATATTAGTAAATTATTATTAACTACAAGCGATAAATTTACTTAATATTTCATCATCTTCATGCATTTTTTAAAAAAAATCTTAAAAGAAAAGTTTCGGTTCTCAAAGTCAAATCCAATAATTTAATATTATTAATAGGTACGTTTTAACCATGTACAATTTTATCGTCAAGATGATCATGGTTCTTCGTTGTTTTTACATAAACTTGTCTCGTTCTAGGGCTGAGATTGACGGGTCTATTTGATATACAACTCGTAAATTACAAGTCAATACTGTATTATGTTTTGTAAAAAAGAAAGGAAATTTGTAATCTTTTCGGGGCCCCAAATAAAGTTTCAATAATTATGCATACAAAAGGAAAACAGTAATGTGCAAGCCATCATATAAAGTTAGTATAATCCTTTTTATAGAAACAACATTGTTTGCATCTACCAACTTTATTTTAGATTTCACAATAAAGATCCGAACTTTAAAATGTTAGAAACAAACCCGGTTTAGTTAGTTCATCATGAGATTTTAGTTTATAGTAATTGCTTTATCATTTAATGATGGATTAGTTGTGTAAAAAAAGTAACGTATGGATGGCTAATATCTGTTTTATTCTTTTAGATAACAAACTATTACTAAGCTTAATAATTATATGATATACTTCTTATAAAACTATAGAAAATGTAATTTGTTGTCTATATTAGATAACAAACTATTACTAAGCTTAATAATTATATGATATACTTCTTATAAAACTATAGAAAATGTAATTTGTTGTCTATATTAACACGTTTACTGTTGCCGTTACAATTAACGAAACTTACCTTTTTTAAATAATTTTAAAATGCTTCACTATTTATGAAAACAAACTTAATTAGTTTATTACCTAAAATTATGTTATTATTTTGTTTTTGTAATCAACCCTTTAAAGATTACCAAGACATTTTGTACCAACATCCATGGTATTAAACTAGATTTGTTGTTCCAAAATTTAGCATTTAGTATTCGAGTTTGAGATCGAATACGGAATAGTGTTCTGTCTAATTTCATGAGCAGAAACCGACAAAGTCCAACACGAACCGTCTATAGGATTTTGTAACTATCACAAGACTAAGATTATTCGAGCTTGGACCGATTCAGGACTCGGTAAGACAAGAATAGGAATAATAGACAGTCTTGTGACTTGTGTTGATTCCTGCTTGGTAAGATAATTTACAAAACTAAACAAGCAGTCCAAAGGATTCCAAAAGGGGACAATTTCTTATCAAGATTCACACAATTTATAAGAGAATTTAATCAATTCAATTGCATGTTCATCGGCACGCAGAACCACCGGCAAAACAACACAAAATCTGTACTTGCAGCAGTCACTGCACCTCTGGATTAAAAAAAAAAAAACCACCCAATTTTCAAATATTTCAAAGGGTATTCTGTCTGCAAATATGCAGCAAGATTAGTATGGATGATCTAATGCATTTGCATGCTCTGATCAACTTCCCAATTGTTTATGAAGAAACATCAATGTGACCTGGATCAACAACTTGTATGCATATATGCACATGTATGTATGATTATTTAATTAATGTTAATGATGAATGGTGCATATACAGAAACAGAAAGTTGTGGTTGTATTATGCTATTTGGTGTTTACTATATATATATATATATATATATATATATATATATATATATATATATATATATATATAATATTTTACTGCTGGATTCTTTCTAATATATAATTACAAATTGTGTTAGATTCTCGAGAAATTAACAAACATTAACCGTAACAATAGGATACGGATTATGAACAGAGGACAATGCATATAGAAAAACCATTTCTTAAAAAGAGACCGAAAAAATATAATATTTTAATCTTTGCCTTATGAAACACATAGTATCGGGGAGTACTAATCAAAGTACGAGATTAGAACTTAAAACATTGTATGATTGTATGCGACTCTGAATAAGTTTCGATGCATTTTCAATGTCGGGCTATTCAAACAGATTTAGAGTATGCACAACGCAAAGGATATATGACCTTTCTTCGTATGTTGCCAGGAACATCATCTAGATTCTCCTTTTCTCAATAGGCTACCAAAAAATTAATGTGTCTTATAACTATCGTTTTAAGTTTTAACATGGACGAGTGATGGTCACTTGAACACATTTTAAAAGTTTAATTATGTTACATGAAAAGATTGCTTAAATAAGTGTGAAATGTATAAATCCAATGATTAAGTACAACGTTGTGTTTGGCAGAGATAATTAAAAAGAAGGGTAATGAAGACAAATTATTAGTTATGAGAGTTAAATTGTGTATAAATTTTTTTTTATTTTATAAAATCTCATGTTGTATCAATGTATAGGTTAAAATTTTAATTTTTTCATTACTCTAGCAATGATGAATAATTAAGTAACTGTTAAAAATAAGAAAAGAGAATTGCAACAACCATATGTTATTGTATTTTCAAATTTTATGATCCTAAAGACCAATGATTTTATCCTCATTTATTTTCTTTTTGATTCTCTATTTTCATCTACCAAACACAACGAATTATATTCCCAGTAGCTAGACATTTCTCGTGTGAGATTTCTTGATGGATTCAAAACGATTTCTTATGATATCTAAGGACCCATGTCCAAGCCACCACATAACATAACAGGCCCATTTATATATGTTCTCTCTTTTATGTATGTATAATGCATTTATGTGTGATATAGTTGTGAAGTTAAATACATGTGAAAAATAGAAAAAAGTAATTCTAATCAGTTCCACATTTTTTATAATTTATAGGTCTCTATTTAATACAACAATTTTTGTTAAATCGTGAAATAACAAATTGATACTCCCTCCGTCCCATTTTAAATGTTCATTGGACAAATTCACAAAGTTTAAGACAAGTGTGTAAATTGTTCTACATTATACTTAAATGACAACTTTACCCTTGTTTATTTATTTAATCAATTTTTGAAAAAGATAACGACATTATAAACGTAAGGTTATTATTGGAATTTAATACATTATTATAATCAATTTTTGGAAGCGTACATTAATTTTGGGACAATTTATATGTGTGTGTGTGTGTAATATGCTCGAGAGTGTACCACTCAGGCCTTGTTTGTTTTTTCTTAGAAGATCTTCGAACTACTTATGTCTGCGAACTAGAAGACGCGGGAAGATGTTTTATATGAAAGTGCGTTTGTTTTTTTCGTCTTCCTGCGTCTGCCGAATCGTCTGCGGACGTCTTCCCGTGTCTGTGAACGTCTTCCCACGTCTGCGGACGTCTGCAGACCTTTAGGCCATCTCTTCTGAACGCAGATTTCTACAGCTAAGTCCGCAAACCGCTGACATCAACCTCTTAAAAAACAAACAACACCTCAATATGCAACGCATCAGAAAGTACCACGCTTAAAAAATAAAGTTTTTTTTTATAAACATGATTTAAATTATGAAGATAATATGTAAATTTCACATTCATTCACTCCTCCTAACTCCTAAAAAATGATGTGAACGTACACTTACATAAATTTACATATATGTGAATGTGCATTTATGTGATGCATGATTTCATGCACATAAAATGTGTGAATGTGCATGAAATTTATATCTTAATTGTGTAATCTTAATTAAAACATATTTATGAAAAAAATTTCAAAAAAATTATTTTTAAGAGTGGTACCTTCTGGTGCACTGCATAATAAATGTTACTCACTTGAACATACACACACACAGACTTTTTTATGAACAATTTATTCGTTATGAACAATGTAATCAACTTTAAAATGCATTTGAATCCTATAATCTTGTTTCAGGTACTATTTATATACATTTTGAATCATATAAATGTTATTTAATTACATGAATCTTGTTGAGTTCTACGAATATTGTTGGATATATGAATCTTATGAATATTGGTGAAGACGCTACTATGAACACCTTGAATGTTATAAATTTTGTTGTAGCCAATTTTATAAACTCTTTGAATCATACAATCTTGTTGCAAAAACTTGGTATATATAAATGCTTATTTGTTATTTTTATTTGTTCATAATATTTACAACGAGAATCAATGTTTATCGGAGAATCTTGGAGAACCATAAGGCATCGTAAAAAATTTACATGGTGCATCAAACGAGAGTATTTTACCTCAAATGGGAGCGTATGCATCATATGAGGGGATTGTGTAGCACGCGAGGCGATTATGTATCACTCGGGGGGGACTCCGATGCAGACAAAGAGGATCGTGTATGATGATCCCCGCATGATGCACAATCTTTTTGTATGGTGTACAATAGCTTCCATGTGATACACAATGCTTTCTTTTGCAATGTATTGTGGTATTCTAAGGTTCTATGATAAACACTAGTTTTCCATTGAATCTCATTATATTTGTGTGTCTGTGAGTGTGTGTGTGTGTGAAAATGTATGTATGTTTTCCTCTGTCTTTCTTTGTGGTTGTCTGAAACTTTTGCTTCAAGCCATCAACTAACTCATGACATTTATACAAGCCGTTTTCTGCACATGAGCAAGAATCACATTAGGTCTTTTCGTCAAAGTGATCCTTTAAGAGTTGTTAACATGTGGAATTCGAACCCTACCAACTCCATTTGTGTGATTCATCCCACATTATGTTTGCACCAAACATCCACACCTTCTTTTGATTATAGACAACTTAATATGTAGTACAATAAGCTACATAAAAGCATTGACTTTTATAAATAATTCCCAAAACATTCGTCAAATTTCTTGGACTTCAACAATAATACAATCCGTCTGAAAGACTTAGAGGGTGTTTGGATTTGCGTTTGAAAAAGTGCTGTAGCGTTTTGGAAACTAATAATCAGATAATTGCTGTAACAAAAAGTGCTGTAGGAAATGTAGTGTTTGGTTTAGCTTCTGCTGTTTGATATCATAATTACCAAATAATCAGTTTTTAAAGTGTTTGGATTTGCGTTTTTACTTGTAAAAGGACCAAATAATCACTTATTAAGCAAATAAGCTACAATTTTTAACTTATGAAAAAGTGTGGTAGGACAAACGCTAAACGCAAATAATCACTTATTAACGTATGCAATCCAAACACTTTAAAGCAATTATCTGCGTTATTGTAACGTGATAAACTAATTAATAATCACCTTTATAACGCAAAACCAAACACCCTTTTATGATACATGATTTGTATACTTGCAAGTATAAAAGCATTACTTGTTGATAATTATACACCAATATAGAGGATGATAATGTGTTCTTTAAACGGGGAAAATAATCATCCTTATAATGCTAATTTTAGATATGAATTGCATATTTGCATCAATAACTACGAACCCCATGAATATCCCGTGATTGCGTTTAAGTTTATCTAACCTTAAAGATAACTCTTGGCATTTTCTTTTAATTTATTTTTTGATTATCAACCGTAAGCAAGTATACGTTGATCCTATAACGAGGATAACCAAATAGTTATCTACAATTTAGTTTAGAGAAGGGAGAACCCAAAGATTACAAAGAGCAGAAGGCATAGACAGGTAACATGACAAGATGGCCGATAGAGCTGAAGCTAGCTTGATATGCTTTGCATAAATAGAGAGGACAGAAATAGCTGGGAGCTTCTGTGATCATGAAATCAGCCACACTGGCTGTTGAGCATGCTGCTGCTAGTGATAGGAATGATAGAACCTGTCATCATTTAATTTCTACTACTTTTAGTAATTAGCATCAGTAAGATAACGACGACCAAGAGAGGAGCGACATATTATTCAGTTGACCTACCAAGTCTCCAATAACTATGATAGACATAATTTGAACTTGACGAGAGGACTCTTTCACAATCATGGGATGTACGTAGATCAACCAGAAACAACACAAAACTCCATGGAATCATTATGCATTTGATCGTCACCAAGAAGCTAGGAATAGAATAAGAAACCAAGATGTCATGTGCATATGCATATGTGAAGCCAACTTATTAGCATACAACTCCTTAAAAGCTTCACTTTGGAGAAAATCTAGCTTTCTTAAATTGGTGTTCACACACTGTAGATCAAGCACAACTCTTAGATTGATAAAGATAATTCACATCTTGATCGTAATAGGGGTACATGCATACTATCAAATAATCATAAGCATAATGTGTTAATAAACGGAGAACGAATAGATAGAGTCCATATTCATATATATTCACAAGGCATACATGATTAGTATATAGTTTAATGGCATAACTTCCCTTCTTATTTTAATCAAGGACTCATAACAATAAATTTAGTATCAAGAAACCCAAAGTCAGTAGAATCAAGGAATGAACAATGTTACTACAAAATTATCACACAGGTGAGGCATAAAGGTACGTATTAAACAATGCATGCATGCTGATAAAATATGACCCTTCACTTCATATCCATAAGATTTCCTGTAAGAACAAACCACTACATACATTCTACTTCTGTCTGTCTCGGATATATATAGAGAATCAACCCAAAAACTAATTTGGTTTTTAGTAATGCCAATCACAAAATATAGAATATAAAAGATAATCAATGTGTAAATAAATTGTATGATCATCTAGTCTAGCCTATTAATCTATTATAACACTAATTAAGTAGCTTCATAAATAATAAATTGACAATTGAGACGGTAAAAAATAAATGAAATTTAAAGAAGAATTACCGGAAAGAAGTATAAGTGTAGGATTCGTAGAATTCATAAGAGATGACCATTAAAACAACGGAAGCAAGAGAGAAGAGGACTTGTCCTAGTCTTAGGGCTATGCTTACGCCTGTTCCAATTGCCCCGGGCAGTTGTTCTTCATCCATGGATCCCCTCCTTGGCTTAAATTATTACTATTTGAATATTAAAATTATGCAGGAAATCAATTGTATTTGGATTGTTATGGTATTGAAGGATGATCATGGTGATTGCCTACATCACATTCACACGTTTCTTCTTTACCACAAGTAGTTCGAATATTGGTTTTGAAAGTGAAATTGGTTATTTCGTTTGTTTCTGTTTTTCTTACATGCATGCATTATGGAATTGGAATTGGAATTACTCCTTTGACTTCTTTAATTATTGTCTTCTTTGGACATTCATTGATCGTATTAATTAAATACTAGTTTATTACCCGCGTATTACGCGGATGTTTTTAATATATATAAAAATATAAATATTATTTTTTAAACAAAAGTATATAATATGATATTATTATTTATTATGACCTATTGATTTTGTATATTTCTAAATATATATGAAGGGTAATTATTTTCTTATATATTTTTTTAAACTTTTATTATTTATCTTATAATTAATAAGTTAGTAAATTATTAGATTTTGTTTGATTTGATTTGATTTGAATTTAAAAGTGGATTATATTAGATTTGGATAGATTTAATTAATAAGTTAGTTGAGTATTAGATTTTGTTTGATTTGAATTTAAAAGTGGATTATATTAGATTTGGATAGATTTGATTTAAATTTCTTTATTATTTTTAATATCTATAATGCCACGTGTCGATTCATGGTGACGACACGTGGCTTCACCAGAAATGAGTATAATTACTCTTTTAATAGTATAGATAGATAGATTGGGTTAACCCTGAGACATAGATCATTTATATTTAGGATAATCGATCGCTTGTGACAATGGGTTTAGGTTATACAAATATAACAAACTTTTTTTTTTTTTTTTTTTTTGCTTATATTTTACTTCTTTTGGACATAGGTTGTATTTATACTCCAATATCAAGTGTATATATGGTGTCTATTTTGCAAAACTTAACTTGAGCTAGAGATGGATCTAGAACCAGAGATTATCGTAGTTATAACTTTCGTTAATTAATGTGCATGTTTTGTAAAATGACCGGATAAAAAGCTGAAAAGTATAAAATGACATACATAAGTAAACCAAATTAGAATCATAATTAATTTAGGTTCTATTGGTAAAAGTATTTTCATAAACTCAAGCTAATTCTAAAAACAACTTGAAATAACTTATGATTTTTATAAACTTATGGAAAAATAATTCACAAAACACAACTTTCGGATAAAAAGAATTGAAAGCTTTCAAAACAATAAACTTAAACTTGCATAAGTTGCATACCATACAAACCCATGAAACTTATGAAAGTTATGATCATCAATTTTGTGCTTGTATGTTATTATTATTTCTTTTTCACATTAGATGGCATAGGATTCTTGAGCCATCACTTTGTATAGTATGTGTTTTTGAACCCAATAAAGTTATAGCATATTTGAATCTGTTTTCAAGTTAAGAAAAACATTGACAAGTTGTCATGTTTCTAATAGTTTATGTGATTTCACACCGAAAACATAAACAATCAAATTTTGGGAACCAAACTTGATGAAGAACACTATCAAAATATTGTTAAAACACTATTAAAATCAGTGTATTGTTGAATATTTTTAAAATCGTTTTGAAACCATTTAATTGACAACGAAAGTCGATCACTTCACTGTTTGGTTGGTATTTACACCAGGACGATAATAGAAATACAATTACAATGATAAAAGTACATAGAATCAACCATTAATAATCAATAATTCGAGTATCATATCAATACGTTAAAAGCTACAAGTATTATATCAAAACATTAAAGTAGTCCACAACTATTCTTAATCCTTACCTTTCATTAAACTCCACCTCTGCAATTTAATTTTAAAAAAAAATGAAACTTTGTTGATAATCATGAGTATTAAAAGTATCAAGTTTTTTACTAAATCCTTGTATTTTATATATTTATTTCCCGAATAGTAGTAGTTTTAGTTTTATTTACTAAAAGATAGCAGTTTTTGGTTTTAAGCCTAATAAAACATGATGGTTTACACCTAACCTTTTTTTATTCAAATCTTTTATCCAAAAATGGTCGTCTTTTTTTTTTACTCAATTTTTTTAAAAAAAAATTGTTTTCAAATTTTTTGTTTTTCAAATTGATTCTTTTTCGACCCACTTCAAACTAAATTACAAAGATCAATGTTCAATTTTAACCAACATAAACAACTAACAATATTTTTCAATTAATCGATCAAAACAACTAAATTTAAAAATCATGCAATGAGTTCATATTAGAAAACTAACTTTATCAATGCAAATAAAACTATATAATCGTACATAATTATTTAAAATTTTATTTTTTAACTTGTTATAGTGATTTTTAAATTGTTTTAAAGTTAGTATATAATGTATGATTTTATGTCAAATTTCATTGATGTCAAATTTTCTTAATGAAATTTAAAGCGAGTAAAAAAAGAATTGAGTGAAAAAAATTGTTTTGAAAGTTGTATTAAGTTAAAAAAATAAAAAGAAGAAAAAGAAGAACCATTTATAAAAAATGAGTTAAAAACAAAACTACCATCTTTTAGTAGATAAAACTTAAAATACTATGTTTTGGTAAATATTTATTAAAAGTATCATATCCGCAAGTAAAATCAATACAAACATCTATATCTCAAATCTAAAAAAATAAATAGATTCTACTTGTCACTTAACTAGGCTTCTAATTGACGTAGCTTTATTTCAATACGTGTAATCTACAATTTTTATGTTAAATTTAATTAAATAAATTTATAGAATCATCTGTCTATTTTATAGGGATTTTGTTACAAGATAATAAGACATCCCTTTTCAAAAGTTAATATTAATAATCCACATTGTTTATTTTATAAATTTATAAGGATTCAGTTGACTCTGCATATCTGTTGCAAAATTAAGTTGTCAATATCTATTCTTAGCTATCTTAATCTGTTGCAAAATTAAGTCAATTTCTAATCTTTTTTTTACCAAATATTATTTGACATATAATAGTTATATTCTATAATTTTAAGTGTATAATATAGCATTAACTTATTTATAACTCGTTTAAATGTGTTTTAATCTCTTTTGACGTGTTTTTTTTGTTGTTTTAAGTTTAAAAAGTATGGTATATTTTTGTTTGTGACATAATTATTTTTTGATATGTTAATATGTATATAGATTGTATTTTGTCTATTTGAATTTTTTTTAATTTAAAGTTTAATTCAAAATGTTCATTTTTGAGTAATCCAATATCCGATTCTCGGATAATCCGAAATTCGGATACGGTCAGATCGTAATATTCATGTATCCGAAATTCGGATAATCCGAAAATGAATACCATCGCTGGAACTTCGTCGAAAAAGTAAATTCCAACAAAAGAAACACAAATTTGAGATAAAATCTCAACAAGAAATGTGGATTTGAATAATAAAACACAGACAAATGAGTTCGTTGGAGAGAAGATTTGTCAATTTATCAGATTGCAAATCTTTTATTTTTTGAAGAAAACCTCATTTTGATAAGTTTTAGTTAGTTAGAGTTTTTTTTGCAATGAAAAATGGTTGAGAATTTTGACCGTCAAAATGATTCAAGTTGAATGTTTTTTTGCGTAAATTTCCCAATATAAACTTGTTGTACACGAGGAGAAAATGTACAAATCTTTACATGTATATGCATTAAACCTTTTAGTATTTTATCATTTGTTGCAAAAAATTCTTGTCTTTGTCAAATGCCAATCACAAGATATTTATCAAATATAGAGATTTGAAGTCGTAGTTTTCCTCCATTTTCTGTTTTTGTTTCGGTTTTTATATGATATCCAAATTGTCAGGGCCAGTCCATTTTTGTGTGCAATCTGTTGTAGAGGTGCACAAAAAGTCCGGTTATCTGATTTCGATCCGAAACCGGTTACATCAAAACCAGCTTTTTATAACCGGACCAGATTTTATCCAAACCGGATTTAATTTTTTTTGGGTAGACCGGATTTTTTGCCGGATATTTATCCGGTTATAAAAAACAGGTTAAAAAACCGATTCTTTTATACATTAATTGTATAATTTTAAACTTTTTATGTATTTATAATCAAATATAACATAAACATATTTGTTCGGAGTTTTATTATCTTAATTATAGTCCTAAGTTTATAATTTATAAAATAATTTAAAAAGCCCAATTTTATTAAAAGTAAAAGCCCAAATGAAAAATTTATCAAATAGATGATGAAAAAATGGTTAAACCCAAAGTGAAAGTTTAAAATAAAAAAAAATAAAAAACATCGGATTTTACCGATTTTTTTATATCCGAAACTGGTTACATAGGTTACATTTTATTGGATCCAAAAACGGTTAAAATTTGAACTGATTATTGAAAAAACCGGTTTTTTTCTTGGGCAAAAAATCCGGCTAATGTGTACCTCTAGCAACCTCGACTATTGCCCTAGGGCTCAATAGACAATGGGGCCCAAAATTTTTTTTCCTTTGATACCTAATTATTTGTTTTGCAAGTTGTTTGACGGTGATATTTACATTGTTGTCTTTAATCTTTAATGTTATATATACATACATGTTTAAAGGGCACTTTGTAAGTTTTTTTCTTCGCGTCCCAAAAATGATAGGAACGGCTCTGCAAATAGTTTATTGACTTATTTCACGTAATTACGTATAGAGTAAATTATAAAATTCGTCCCACGTTTCAGTGAAAATTGTAGGTTACGTACCTATGGTTTAGAATTTACAAAGAGCATCCATATATCGAGAATTCTGCACGCTAATAGTCCTTTCCTCAGTGACTAACATTGTTAACTTAGAACGGTTATCTCACGAGTAAATTTGACATTTTGCCTTCATTCATCTTTAACCTCTATTTTTCATGGATTTTCTATTATTTTTAATTTCCTTCTTTTACATTCCAAGAACACATCAATAAATGTTATAGAAGTACATAGTTTCGTAAAAAATGAAAACCCGAAACACAAATCAATTAATGTTATAGGTTTCCATTTCTTATGAATCTTTGTACTCTTGTTATAGATTTGAATTTGGATTTTTAATCATTCATTTTGTTTATTAATGTGTTCTTGAAATGCAAAAAATTGAAATTAAAACTAAAAAAAAAACTCATGGGAAATAAAGGTTGAAGATAATAAAAAGGAAATGTCTAAATTAGCTCAAAAGACTACGGTTCTAAGATAACAACTTTATTCACAAGGGCTATCAGCATGCAAAATTCTCAACTAAGGATGCTTTTTTGTAATTTTTTAAAGCACACGAATGAAATCTACAATTTTCAGTATTTTGTAATTTATTATTATATTTATTCTTAAAAATTCAAGGAAAAAAAACGTAATCAGTTGAAAGATACCCGGAATGTAAACAGGGTCGTTCCTATCGTTTTTGGGGCCCGGGACAAAAATTTAAAATGGCTCTTTAAACATGTATGTATATATAACATTTAAAGATTAAAGTAAACAACCGTGTAAATATGTACGTAAATATCACAATCAAATAACTAGCCAAATAAGTAAACTATCGGTATAAGTCTAGGTATCAGAGGAAAAAAATAAAATTTGAGCCTTCTTGACTGTTGGGTCTGGGCTGTAGCCCATGTTGCACACCCAATGTTTGAATGACAAAATATATATATGATAGCATTAATTATAAGTAATCTTGATAATATACAAGCAAGAAAATGTGGATACCTCTCTGATGTCATGCAGGAGCAAGAAACACAAATACATGCATGCTAAAACCCCAACATCTATTACTTACTCCAACTGGGCATACCAGACACCTTGGATTTTCACATCCTTAGGAACCTTGGCCCCGAGATCCGTATCCGAAGGCTGAATGCTCTCAAACACTCCGATCACCTCTCCGGTTTCTGGCTTGCTCGAGGTCACACTTAACGTGATTTTCCCTTTCGATGATGCTGTATTCTTTACGTTCTCTTTAACAAGTTCCTCTTCGTCTCCTCTCCCACCAGCTGGCAGAGCTACCGCATTGTCGTATCCAGTGGAACCACCTCTGCCCTTTGGGTCAAGGAACGACGACCCTCTGTAAGACGGGACTAGAAAATCTCCACCAAAGCTCTCGGGTTTACCAGATGCTACAAGCTGTTTGATCGTAAACAGGAAGGGGACACGCTCGCCTCCTGGAAGCTGAACAGTGACGGCAGCATAGTCAATTCCATCTTTCTCCTCGAACTTGATGGTACCATCGGAAGATACTTCCAAGGGTCCCTCGATCTCGTCAAGGGTGTAGGTCAAACGGGTCATGAGCTTAGTCTTTTGGAACTCAGGTGCAGAGTTCTTGGCTATCCCCTCAGCTTTCACTGTGAATGATGTGGGTTCCAAGCAGAACTTCTTGGCATTGTATTTGCCTGCCTTGATGGCGAACCCATCAACTCCGCCTTCAATGGTTGGGCATTGGTTAGCAGTTCCGGTTCCTTTCACCTCCATATATGTCTTGCTTTGAATCTCATCAAAAGTTAGCCTTTTTGGAGTTCCCTCAGCACTTGCTCCCTGAAATTTCCACCATCATCAAATCATCCCAAATCTTCATAGATAATATAGACTAAATACTGTGATTAGATCAGCAATTGCTTTAATACAACATTATATAATAGATACAATTCCCTTAATTAGCCCTCAATAAGACTGATCAAAACAAAGTACCTTCCGATAAGGGATGTAGCTAAATTTGGTGTTCTCATAGTAATCTTTCCTGAACTCAACTACTGAATAAGCTAAATTTTGGTGTCACTCTCAAAAATATTATAAAGAACAAAAACTTTTAGTATAAAACCGATACACAAATAAATGTTTCGCTCACCAGCCTCCCAGAAATCCTTAATATAATATAAGGTTTGATAAATTTAAAAAATTTTCCATCCCAGACATCTTAATTACTTCAGTTCATTGTGATGCATAGCAAGAATTCAAGTTTAAGGCAATTATAATCCGACAACTTCACTAGGCTAACACCGCTAATTTGTACAAATATGCTCACTTAATTAAATAAACAAACAGTTGGCATACGAAGATATATATACATATATACTGATATGCTGAATTAGGCAAATCAACAAACAGTTGGTATTCAAGGATCAAGAAGTTGAGAAACATACAGAAACAACAAGTGCAGAAGTGGCGAGAGCAAAGCCGGCGATCTTGGCAGCATCGGTGCATTTCTGAGCGAATTCCTTAAGGTCAGATTGAAGAGAGCAAGAGACCCTGGCTCCGGCGCAGTCAACACCAAAGGCCTTGCAAATGGTCGGAGAAGACTTGAGGTGCAATCGGGCGGAAACACCAGCCTTGGTTGGTTGCATAAACGTGGCGGCTGCTTGTAGTGACGCTGCCATTGTTGCTTCGATCTCCCAAACCCAATAGTCGTAAAGAGAGTGGGATTGAGATTTGTATGGTGGAAAGGGTTTTGATGGAGTAATGTAGATAAGCAGATAGGTTAAGGTGTTTCTTGATTGGCTGCTCTCAAGTCTGTGTGGTGTTTCTATGCTGACACGTGGCCAATGGTTTATAACCTCATATTCATGCGACCACGACTTCATTCTTACCTATCCATGCATGAATATTTTTCTCGTAATAACACTTTTAATGTATTGCATTTGTTATATAAAACAAGCAACAACGATTTTTATTTAAATTAATTTACACAATTAAACTATTATTAATATGATATATATATATATATATATATATATATATATATATAAGGGTTGAGTTCATATGGAAACAATCTATTTCGTGAGAACGTGAGAACCACTCTAAAATTTGTGCATTAAATGTATAAAATTGTGCATTTGATACTAAAATTAATACATTTGATAAATTTATACATTTCATGTAAATATTTACACATCTAATGATATATATTTGTCCATTTTATGTACGAATTTATGCATTTGATAAAATTTATGCATTTAACATTCAAATTTGTGCATTTGGTGTATAATTTAATGAATTTAAATTTTAAAGGTAATTATAATGTTAGATTATCATATTTATTAATATTAAATATCAATAATGATTTTAAGTTATACTTTTAATTTTCAAATTTGTGCATTTTAAAGTGGTCCTAACTTCTCACGTTCTCAAGGAATCAAGGGTTCCTATATGATGAAATTTAAAATTGTTACCAAACATATAACATATAGCATTACTTAATTAGCTGGTCAATCTATTAATTTGTTTATTTAGCTGGTCAATCTATTAATTTGTTGTATGGTGTGTATAAAAAAATTTTTGTCACCATATTTATAATAATATTTGGGTCAAGTGGTAAGTAACATTACAGACTTCGTTATGAAATTGTACTTTTACTCTTTTGTTATAGCTACTGGTTAATAAACTCACGTATTACGTGAATAATTTTTAACAAATAGTTGATTAAACAAAGTGTATATAAACTTAAAAATAAAACCATATGTTAATTCTTATAAATAAATAAAACAAATTACAGTTATTTATCATATATATTATTTATCTATATTTTTAATTATTCATGAACAGACTTTCAAAACATTTTATTTTTAAATTTATATATATTTAATAAATATAATTTGAAGTTTTAATTTTACGTAAAAAATAATGTTTATACATATAGATTATATATATAAATATATATTGATAACATAATATTTGGATTTACTTTTATATAAATTTAGTTTAGGTTAAAAGGATAACAAAATTATGAAAGAATAAATAAAAATATGAAGTAACGAATATTTATATACTTTCAGTTGATATAATGTAAAATTTTGTACTTTATAAATAATATTTGAAGTTTATACATAGATTATACAAATTAACATTTTCATTTTAAGTTTGTATTCAAAATAGCTAAAAATTATCAAAGTTAATTATTTATTAATTTTTACATATATTAAAAATAAATTGTATTTAACTTTTATTTTAATTAAATATAACAAAGTGTATTTATATTTTATGACGTTCTTTATTAACATTGTTTTTTTTCATTAAAAATATAACCTTATTTATAAAATTAGATTGAATCTTTTGTATCTATATTTCGATTTATTTTCTTCCAAATTTTAATCGAGTCGAGCCGATCCAGATAGTGTCGAGTATATTTCAAAACTTAGGATGGTCCAAGCTGCAGTTTTAGTGTCGAGTTTAAGCTCGAACTTGGTGACACTCAACTCGACTCGGCTCGATTACACCCTATCTCTCGCTAAATGCTAAATGGTGGTGGAGACTGAAATCTAATCCAAACTCGATTTGGAAGAAAATGATTTTGGCCCAACATGGTTTCAAAAGAAATCTTCAAGTGGAATGTGGATCCGTTATCCTCAAGGTTTGTGGAAAGTTGGGTGTTATTATTTCTGCCCATAACCATCCGAATGCGTTCAATCTTGATCTGTCTTCTTTTTTCATGACAGATTTGTCGTTTACTCATTAAGATTTGGCATGGGGCCCTTGAAAACTCAACTATGTTCTCGGTCTCTTCTTTGCTTTATGCTGTGGATGACATGGTTTCTTTTAAGCATCATCGTGGGATGCATTCTGTCTGGGTTAGTTCAGTCCCTAACATTCTATCAAGCTTAACATTCATGCATGGAAGATCTTTCATGATCGGTTGGCAACACTTTGTAACTTGGCAAAGAGAGGTTTTCTTCTAAACTCTATTTCTTGTTCACTATGTGGCTTAGCCCCTGTATGAAAAATACCTTTTCAAAAACTATGGAGTAACCTTGGAGTTGTTGACAGATTTTAAAAAATGGTGGAGGTTGTCGACCAGAGGGATAAATCTGTTGCTTTTTTAATTACTTGGGGTAGTACTTTGGGTTTTAAAGGCAATTGTCGAGCTCATTGAAGTTAAATAACTCGATTGGTGAGGTTCAAAGTTAAGTCGTTATTTTAGATAAACTCCAAGAGAAAGCTTGGCGAAAAATTGTCTTGAAGTAATTGGGCATGTGACCCTCTTTCAGAGTAATCTTTTTAGTGGTTTTGGCATTGTATTATCCTTTGTGTTTGTACTGACAGTTTGACATGCATCTAGCTTCTTGCTAGAGGTTTTAAGTCCTTTGTTTTTTAATTTTGCTCTTGTTGAAACAAGAGCTAATTTCTTTGTCATCATCAAGTTATTCAGTCACCAATCATTAACGGTCAATGTATAGACCATAGTCAGAGATCTCATAATTTGAAGTCATGATTGTGAGTTATTAGTTCTCTGTTGTTGTTTTTGGAGCTGAATCTCAAGCTGTAAGCATCATCACATTTTCAAAGATCAAAAGTCAAAGTAAAAAACACACAAATCTACATATTGCTGTCAAACAATCTATGTGAATCAACAGGAATGAATCTTCAAAGAAAACAAAAGCATAGATTTGAAAACAAAAACTGAAAGCATAATTATCAACTTAAAACAACAAAACAAAAACAAGTAGTGGCTCAAAAGTGCTTGAAAAATAATCACAGGTAATCCCTCATTGTTGTAATTATATGAGAGAGATTGTGTTCATCATCATTGCCACTTTTCAACCTCTGATTCACTTTACTCTTTCAAATCAATCATCACATCATAATTTATATCCATTTTTAAGGGAAATAAAACTCTGATCACATGTAATTAATTCAAGTCAATCGGAAACCAAAAATATAATAAAATCAAAAGAGAAACGAGAATGGGATTCAGAATGAGTAGGAGGTTATTGTTCAGTCACTTAGCATAAACTTATGCTTCAGAAGACATTGTCAAATAGTTTGCATCATCATTAGTCCCATTTCACCGATTTCAAATCAATCGTTGCTCATAGTAACAAGATCTAACCGAAATCAAAAAAGGAAGAGGATCTAACAATCTGTAGTTTCTCTCGGACAAATGCCTCGATTTGTCGTCATGATTTAGATAAGAATGGATAATCAGACTCGTCATCATGATTGAATCATCATTGAGAAACATAAAAAGAAATCAAGCAGGTGAAAGTAGATGGAATCATAATAATACCTGAAACCAATGAATTGAAATCAATTGAGAGAGACGCTCATAATGATTCCAGCAGAACAGAGAGCATGTGTTTGCGTTCATATAAAAAGGGAAAAGTGCCTTTTAAGGAAGGCTAAATAGCTGCTACGATCCCACTTTATCCTTTATTAGGGTTAGCTTTTCTTTAGGGCACCATTCCACTCAGATACAAAATGGTTTTACGGGCCTCCATATCGGCCCTAACACATTGGATATCCATTGTGGCCTTGTGGGGCGTGGGCTTATTATATCTTCCTCAATATAAACAAATTAAAAATGTTTTTTTCAGATATAAATTCATTCCATCTAATTTTCTTTCCATTCGTTGTTCACAGTTTGAATTTGTTGTTAAAATACTATTTCCCTACTATGTTAAATACCCATGTATTACATGGATTGTTTGGTTTATAAAACATAATTGTTAACCTAAGATATATAGATTAATTTTTAATATTATAGTGTATTAGATTTTAGTTAATTATTAGATTAGATTAGGTGAGATAAATTGATTTTATTTGAATTGGTTTAAATTTAAAATACATATTAGTGAATGACATGTGACAAAAGAAGTTACTGACATGTAACAAAGTAAATGAGAGACTGACATGTGTTAATATATTTATTCTTTTATTAGAATAGATGGAAGATAACAGGTGTTATAGTTAAAAAAAAAATATCCTGGTATCCATACTTTATAATATAATAAAGAACATGAACTATTTAAAAATTAACATAGCATTTTTAAAGAAAGAGTCATCCAGAAAACGTTAAGCCAAAAATGTAGTGACCTAATGGACATGATCATAATGATTAAATGACCATTGACTGGAAGACTTAATTTGCCTTATTTCGACTAAAGTAATAAATGGTTATTACAATTAATATAATAACATACTCTAAACTTGATTTTCTGTTGATGGTATAGCTAGATGCAATATAATACAGTAAATAATAAATAATAAGTTCAAAGTATGATAATTTGTAGGGAAAGAAAGTAATACTTAGTGTGTGTTCCTAGTATGTTTATTTAGGTTTTTTAGAGTGGATTAAATAATAAATATAAACATTCATGCCAGCTATCTGCCTATCTTTTAGATTTTAACTAGCTTTTCATATGAAATACAATTGAGTTAAACTAGACATGTTTTTCCACCACATAATGAAGGGTGAAAATTTTCATTTTTACCATCAACATATATAAACTTTCTGTTATAATGAATAAGGCAGATCTGATAGAACCAGAGGGATTGAATTATGGAGTATATATACATATATACACCATATACAAGAAGAAAGAATCATCCTTTAACATACAGTAAATAAAGTTATATATCCACAGTTTACAAAAGTTATTTCGAAGGTATCTTGTTCCTTGTTTCATAATTCAATCCAGAAAGATTGATGATGTAGATGCAGGATTCAAACAAAGTGAATGACGAGCCTCCACGTTGGGTAGATCAGCAACAAGAGGATGCCAATGGTGTTAGATATACCATGGCTCTGCATAAAAGAATTCCTGAACCCACCGGATGCACGAATGTGCTCTTGAAGAAGGTAACAACCAATTAATAGACATATTGCAATGCCAACCCAGCTGCCCCTAAACGTATGAGCAAATAGGTTTGGAGCAACTATCAAAAGAAGAATAAGCGATCCAGGCATCTCGAGCCAATCTGCATTCAAATAAAAGTACACACAGATTTCACTCACTAAAGACAGCGATCAAAAGATCCAAAAAGCAGGATAAACGGGTGGGTTATCTTGATGAATTATGGATTTATGAATCTCCTTACGGGTCCATGAGGACCATGAATTATGGATTTATGCATGATGCCAAATGCTAGTCTATCCATGCGTGGGTGTGTGTTGTATGTGTGAGTGTGTGTAAAATGTATCGGAACCTGGGAAATGCCGTGGGAAGAAGAGCCTTAGAACAACTGCAATGAATGCGATCCATATCCCAAATTGTCCCCTGCATATGGTGCAATAATCTTGCAAAATTATGCACTTGAAATTGAAGGGGAGGTAAGACAAATAAACAGGTTTAAGAAAATAGAATACAAACCTTAAGAATTGGAATAGTGACTGGGGAATACTAAAGTATATATAAGGTACTAATAGTGAGGTCAGCATGTTCGATCTCCAGTTCGTCCGGTCCAATATCAACAGATAACTGCAGCAGATCTTAGAAATCTTTAATAAATTTATGGAGTGTAATTCTAGCCACTCAAGGAGTTGCATAACATATACATAGGTTACATGCATACATCTTACAATAACTTGAGCAGAAAATCATGTGTTTGATTGGTTCTAATTTGCATGTATTCGCTGGTAACTAAGTGATATCTTTCAAGAATCAAGATCCATAGTACTGTGAACTCTGAAGGACAATGGGATCACCAGAACTACAGTCTATAGGAATTGCAACAAATTCAACTTTACATGTTCGTCTAAGTGCCAATTGTATGAGTCTGTTGTTATGATTTTAGCATGGTATGGAAGGCACTAAGATTCGTAGTTTTTTTCAGGTGGACGGATAGTTAACTTGGATCGAGACTTTATTTCAAAGAGACCACAAATTGCAACTGGTCATATGGATCAAGATTCAAAGTACAAACATCTTTGAATTATACAAACAAAACATTAGCATCTTTCCAACCAGAAAAGAAAAAGGAAAATCAAATAATTTAAGCCAAAATTAAACCTTAAAAAGGGTATCCAAGAAAATATATATTCTTTTGCAAGTATGACAAATAGACTCTAAGTGGAGCAGGTGGAGTAGATAAAATTGTAGCAAATGCTTGAAAAAGACTATAATTGCAAATTTGCTCGTGACTGTCAAAAGGAACAAATGGAAGAGAAAGTGACATAAAAGATGAAGATTCCTCTGTTTGTCTTCTTGCTATTCGATCAATATCTCATTTCAGAAAGCGACTTTTTTTCTAATTTCATCTATTTTTTTCTTATTGTACAACACCTACTTTGATCATTATGTCATGTACTCGTGTTTCAACAGGTCAGAGCTTCGAATCCATGGTCACTTTGCATGGACAAATTATAATAACATTAAAGTAGCAACTAATTAAGCTCAATCGATCGTAATCACATAATTTAAAAACCAAATAATTACCTAATTCTCCATCAGGAAAGTCAATTAAAAAGACTAATCCATCGACAATTTACTAATGAAAGCACAAAATCCTAATGGAATTAAAAACTCACATTGCAGCGAATGATGCAA
The DNA here is from genome assembly GCA_020465985.1 of Centrapalus pauciflorus. Taxonomy (NCBI): domain Eukaryota; kingdom Viridiplantae; phylum Streptophyta; class Magnoliopsida; order Asterales; family Asteraceae; genus Centrapalus; species Centrapalus pauciflorus. The sequence goes on along the minus strand of JAANYP010000582.1, from coordinate 202,682 downwards.
CCCAAGAGAGAACGGAGGTGCCGAACCCTAAGCCACCGAGCTTAGTGGCATGATCGAACAGCCTCTCTACCACCAGCTTTAGCTCACTGATATCCGCATTGATTAACTCCGACGTCACCTCTTCCGTCTTCAACGTCAAAAAGTTGCTTCTCACCATTTTCGCAAACAGATGGATCAAAATAATAACACAAATGAACTGATCGGGAAATCAAACTTTATGAATGCTTGAGAGAAGGCATATATCAAATGGATTGGGGACCAAATGTTAACGAATTTTGAGGAAAGGGTGGAAAGTGGGAATAGGTGCAAGTGAATGGGTTTGCATGTTTTTAGCAACGTTTTTTGGTGCCGGAAGTACGGTCCACCACTCCAAGTTTCCAACTGTTCATTAAACTTACTCGTCAATAAATATGTATATTTTGTAATGTAAATGTTTAGAATATGTTTATCAATATTATTTGTAAAAGCAATTAACGTCTTAATAAAAGACTAAGAACCGACTTGGTTTAATTTGTTAATTTTATTAACTTGGATTGGATTTTACACCCCCTGATTGCTAATTGCATGGTTTAGACCTATATAATATCCATTTGATCAATTTAGAAGAATATTTTGAACAAATTGGAATGAGTCAATAAGTCAGAAGCATTATACAAATGGAGAATTCTTTAATATTTTTTTTAATTATGATTAGTTAATAGATTTGATGTGACATGAGAGATTTTGTATAGTAAAAAGAAGGTGGGAATAACAACTTTTTTTTCATACACAGTAATTTTATATAAATAGACTGTTTATAAATTGATAAAAATGTTATTTAGGAGAAAATATTCTATTTGTATGAATTTGTTGTATACAGGGAAAAAAAAAATGTACAAATCGCCTCCCATTCCGAATAGGAAGAAGATGATTTTGATTCAACCAAGGTTGAAACTTGAAAGTACCCTTTGAAATTCTCAAAAGCAAGTGGCTATAAGCATATATGCATTTTAAAACAAGGCAATCAACCTATATTCGGAAACAAGATAAAAACTGTCACCCTTCAAACTTGACAAAAAAAGACTCGTGTTGTACTAGCGTTTGCAATTCAATCGGATTCTATTAAGGCAATAACGACGATCGGTGGTTGCCGCGTCTTGGACGGAACGGCAATCTTCAAAATGCTAATGTGATAAAAGACAAAAAAATGGGAAAAGAGAAACTATTGCTAGCCAAACAAAAACCAAATAAAGATTCACACAAGGCAACTGGTATGGTCACAACCAAACAAAAACCCACTAGCACTTTGCTTCCAAAGTTCAAACAGATTTCAGTGTTCCACTAACACTTGCGCATACCTCAAAAGATGTGAACCACGTTGGAACCCTGAAATTCAATCTTAATTACAACCACAAGGTACTTCTTGATAAAATATATTGGATACTTAAATAATGTGATGCTCATAAATTAACATTGGGAAAAATTATATATGATAAAAAAAAAAAAAAAAAAAGAATATGACTATATGAACACCTCGGCTGACAACTAGACTACTGCTGTTTCTGGTGCCGATGGGTTCGACCCTTACGAGCCTCGACGATTGTGGGCTCATGGGAGTCACACACCTGGGTCTTAAATTTGCATCCAAATTTCTTAGTGAGTGAGCCTCGCCAACCACTTGGTCCAGATGGTCCCACTTTATCTAATTTTTCGATCGCTTTTCTCATCGTCGAACACTCTCGCTCCAGATGGTTTACTCGCGTCCTCATGCTATCCATGTCTAGTCGTAGCACCTGATTCACTCTCACTGCCGTCGCCCAAGTGCCTCCGGCCTCGCCTTCAACAACAGATTCGTCTTGTTGTACCGCGTCTGGTAGCCTCTCAATACCCGAAGCCACAGAATCGGTGTTCATCAGTGTTCCAGTGATTGCTTGACGGAGCTGCAACTGCTCGAAAAACAGAACCTGCACCACAGCTCTCAGTGGAAGTCGTTCGTTTTGTGCTGCATGAGTGCACGCTTCTAACGTCAGTTTCCGGCAATCCATTACACCACAAATTCTCTCTCGATCGGTTTCCTTAATCCATGGATGTGCCTGCAAGCATTACATTACACCCAAGAGATCTTAGGAATGAATGTCCAAGTCATTAATTTGCATTAATGGATACAATTTTTAATTTTATGTTACCTTGAGGTAAACGTCCACGGATCTATAAAGTCCGTCGTCATAGAGCCTTGCCTGCTCCGGCAACGAAAAGGCAAATTCCAAAAACTTCTCTGGCTTCAGATTCGTATCGGATGCAATTTCCGATAAGTAACCGTCGATTAGTTTTCCGACAAGCATCAATGACACAGATCTGACTTGATTCTCCTCCGCGCCACCATTGTCATCTTGGATCACATCAGCCATTGATGTCTGTTCTACACTGTGAAGAAAGTGAGCTAATATCCTCTGGACACAATCGACGTCGTATAACGTTTCAGTTAGGTAGGAATAGCTAGGTATTAGAAGATCATCCAGGGTTGCTTGATCGAGCTGCAATCCGATCTTCTTCTCTAAAGTTGCTCGACAAGCATCAGAAGCATTCAGAATGTTTGCTGCTCTCAACATTCCGAAGAATAGCGTAACAGCCGGTGAAGATCTCAAGTCACTTTGTTCTGGAAGATTCTTAACTATTGTTTCCAACAATTCCTTCTGCTCGATCTCTGAAAGTACAGATGAGGAAGTCGACCTCCTTCCAGTGCGATTGACGCCTGCAATGTGCTTTTTGGCATATGATATAAGACAATTCTCGACGATTTCAGGATTTAGATCTCGAGCCTTGATAGCGACTATTAAACGCTTGAACAACGGTGGACCGAGAAACACGAGCTCATCGAACCATTTATCTCCGCCACCTGCGGCTCTGTTAGTAGCTCCCTTTGTTCTCAAACTACTTTGATGTGAAGAAACAGCAGCAGCACCGGAATTAGAAACTTCATTCACCGGCCAACCGAATAAGGACGGATCCGATGACGAAGCCTTGGAAACAATAGAATCGATGCACCTCTGAACAATGCCAAGAGATTCTGCCAAAGGCAACAAATCCTCGCATGATTTTAGCGCTTTGATTGAATCTCTCAAGCTTCTAAGCACCGTCTGCGAGAGATATCTCTCAGTTTTGGAAATAAGATTTTCTTCACAGTATTCTTCAGTCATCTCCAAAACATCTCCTGCGCAACGGAGTGGAGCGACGTTGGATGACGAGAGCTCAATTTTCACGGCGTAACAGAACTTAGCAGCCGTCTCAAACGTCTCCGAACCCCCCGGAAAATCCGTAAGGGTGATGTGACAATAATCCTCGGCCTCCGCATCCATCTCTGCCTTTTTCTCCTCTTGTATCTCTTCGTGCTTTTCTTGTTCAGACTCGCTCAGAGCAGCAGGATTCGTTTCTTGTTCTGTTATCATCTCGTGAAGCTTTTTACTCTTAGCCATAAGAGGAAACTGAAGATATCATTTCATCAAACAGTTACAACAACACATATCCAAATTCACAAATAATTGAAATCAATGACGAAGCAAATTAACCTAAACAGAATCTAACCTTGTGGAGATGGAAAGTCATGTCGCCGACGTCAATCACGACGTCGCTTGGTAGTCCGGTGGTACAAAACCTGCAAAAAAGAAAATCAAAATCAGTCAAACAAATTCGTAAATAAACAGAAGCAGGTTAACTGCTGTTACTTCGCTCACCATGCTTGCCGTTTAGAAGTTTCTGTCATATCAATGGCCATATTCACCGGGAAAAAGCTGATTGAGGAGAGAACAAAAATCAAACGAGATCCATCTTTGACTAGTGCGGTAATTTTGACTTCAATAGAAGAAAGTTATTTGTGGAAAAACGGAAAGAAAAGCAGGTATTTGGACTTTGGATTCAGGGGGAAGTTACAGATGGGACTTTGCAACGATGATAAAAAAGAAAGCGGATCAATGATTCAATAATAATCATGAGGATTCTTTTCTTTTCTTTCTTTAATTCTTTTAGAAACATGGAAGAAAGAAAGAGAAAAGAAAATAACGTTTGTGTTTGTGTTCTTGAATCAAGAGGAAAGAAAGATGAATGAAAAAAATTTTATGTTCTTGAAGAGGGAGGAAAGTAAATAAAAGTCTTTGTTTCTTTGTAATTTACATGAACAAACTTTCTTTCCCTCACTTTCTTCCCACATTTAGGAGGAAACATTTGAGAAGAAAAACATACATATTTTCTTTCCTTTTCTTTTGCTTTCCTTCCCTATACATGATTAAAGAACACAAAACTTTTTTATTTTCTCCCACTTTCACTTGCTTTCTCTCCTTTCCTCCGTTTAAATGTGTTCGAGAACAGAGGGTTAATATTTTCACTTAACTTTTATAAACGGTTTGCTCGACGACAATTATCAAAGTATAAAAACGGATTTGTACACTAATTAAATAAACCCGACCTAACCTTTTTAAAATCTTTAAATATTTTTCTAGAACTTTTTTAAAAAAATTACTTATTTCGAAACGTTTAAATATTTTACTTATAACCTTTTTAAAAAATTTTAAACTTTACAAAACAATCGAAGTTTTCAAAATGTTATACGTTTAAACTATAAAAATGTTTTAAAACGTTTACCGAAAGTGTTAAAAAGTTTTTTATGTGATAAATTTTATAAACATCAAAAAATTGTTAATACTTTTTGATAATATTTACATTTATTTTTTATTTAAAAATATTTTAATTTGAAAAATCTAAACTCAAAACTTTATTTTTAGTTATAATTAATAATAAGTCATATGACTTTATTAATATTTTACTATTCAATTTTATGTCTTTTATATTAAAATAGTCTTACTAGTATATTTAATTTTTTAGGTTAGTTTATTATTATATAATAGTAAAAACAACTTTAATAATAATTAATAAATAACTAAGATAAAATGGTCATTTTAAATTGTAAAATGACGAAATTCGTTACAAAATTTCAAGGACAAGGATTGTTTAACTTTTAAAGTTAAAGGATCCAATCCATAATTTATGGTAACCCACGGGGATGAAATTGTAATTTACCCTTAATAATTGTTATTAAAGAAGAAAAGGTAAAATGATCATTGGATGACATCCCAAAACTTCAACCAGAAGAACTATGTAATTTTTAAAGTTAAATGATCAAATCCATAAATTCTAATAAAGCACAAAGACTAATTTTGTAATTTACCCTAATATTTTATCACATCATCTGATATCAAGTATGAAAATTATATGGTGATATAATTTTATAAAATAATATATATATATATATATATATATATATATATATATATATATATATATATATATATATATATATATATATATATAGATTTGGGTTCAAATGAGTACCACTAGTTTTGCGGAGTACCGGAGGTACCTCGCTTAAAACCATTTTTTTTGAAATTTTTTTTCATAATCATGTTTAAATTAATAATATAAGACTACTTGCAAAAAATCACACCTAAACACACACTATAACTATGTGAAACGTGCAAGTTCACATGAACTGCACTGTTGTGAATGTATGTTCACAGCTAAGCATGTTCACATGAATTTTTTCACGTTCACATGACTTTTAAGAGGCTAGAAAGTGTGAATGTGTGTAATTCTTTTACGAATAGGCTTATATTATTTGTATCTAAATTAATATGAAAAAAAATTAAAAAAAAAACTTTTTTTCGGAGCATGTTCACATATAAAACCCGTGTGTTCACAGGTACTCACGGTACTCTGTATTTTTTAGGTACTCACACGAACCATATTCTATATAATATATATATATATAGGGATGAGATCCACTGTGAACAAGTTATTCGTTGTTAACAAATATAAAAAATACATATAATCATTCATATATATCAACAAGTGTTTGTAATATGATTCATATGATTCAAAAGGTTCATATAAGTGTCTATTTAAGATTCAGAACATTCAAAAAGTTCATAGTACGTAGTTTTTATAACAAGAAGCACAAGATGCATAAGATTCAACAAGATTCATGAGATTCGACAAATTAATTGGATTCAATAAAATCCATAGGATCCAATAAGATTAATGAGTTAATTGAAGGGTTCGGTAGTATTTTCAACAAGATTCATAAGATTCAAAAGCTATTTTATGGTTGTTCACAATGTTCACAACGATTAAAGTGTTCACAAAAGATTCTTAGTCTCTCTCTCTCTCTCTCTATATATATATATATATATATATATATATATATATATATATATATATATATATATATATATATATATATATATATATATGTATATATAACTTCATAAATTGAAATTATAAGATTGAAAACAATATTTGGAAGGTACCCCACAACATTGGCATGATTGATACTTTTGCAGACACCACACAAAAGAAGCCATTTTGCTTAGCTTTAACAACTCAAAGTTCATATTTTAGGGGGTACCATTTGGCAATTGGCATAATGACATTAAACCTAAATTTCCCACCAATAGAATGTTCCTCTTCTCTTCCTTGGAATCTCTTTTCTAATCTTCCCTTCCTAATTTCTACATGTTTCCTTCTTTACCTCATAAAATCCTAACAAATTCAAAATACAAACCAATTTGACCAAATAATTTCAATTCAAAGCAACCCATGTTCAAATATCATCGTTAAATTAGATTTTTTTTTTTTTTTGAACATCAAAAGGTAGAACCTTCCAGGAGCTTCAGCATTATCATCACCCCCGAAAAGAACACCCGTAAAATTTTATTAATAACATAATAGCTAGCAAGAAGCTAGCAAAGAGAATACAAAACAGAAAGATATCAAAAGGAAGAGGTCGGGTATATAACCCACAACGACCATAAAAGAAACTTACAATTGGCCTTATACTTAAGCCAAGAAAAGAGATTAGCCAGCAGATCATCTTTGATCGAATTATTAAAAAAAAAAAAAAAAAAAAGCCAAGTTTATGCATGTTCTTTTAACCAAAATTTCAAAACCATCTTAAAAAATGATACTAAATATTTTTTTAAACTAATATACAAAAAGTTGTTCTTTTAAACATATTGTAACTTCATTTGTTTTATCTACTTGAATTATTTGGTCTAAAATTAACATCCTTAAACTAGCTAGAAATTTCAATCCACATTCTAAAATGTGTCAACTTTGAATTATGATTTTATTTAAGATAACATTTTGAAAGATATAATCCAATGAAACATTAAGGTTGCATTTAGTTAACGAAAACTAGTCATCTTTCAATTTCAGCTTTCAAGTTATAGTTTTAAGAAAAAAAAAAACAAGGGTTTCTTTAAAAAGTAAAAACTTCTTTAGATGATAAAGTTTTAGTATTAAGAAAAATAAAATGGATGATTATAAAATAAGAAAAATAGGATATGTGATAGAAAAGTAAGAGAGACAGAGAGATAGAGTATTATAAAGAAATATAGGATGGGTAATAGAAAAGTGAGAGAGATTATGAAAAGTAGTATTTAAAAATTGAAATGAAAACTTATGAAATTATTGTTAAGTAAACAAGTTTTCATTTTCTTCGAAAAGTGAGATGAAAATTTTAGAAATTTTCGGTATATTTTGAACTTGAAATTTGATGTTCACGAAGAATTTGGTTTTAGGACAAAAAAGTTATACACCTATATCACATCATCTTTCTTGTATATATTGTAATGATGAATACTCGTTTGGATTTTGTAATTGCAGTTTATAAAATAGGAATGTAAGTCAACAGTTCTAATTACATAATTCAAAGCACTCTATAATTTCCGTTGCATACACATCAACGATAACAAGTTAACAGTAAATAGATGTAAGAAGTTATCAACCAAACATATTTTGGCTTTAATCAACAATATTTTTGACTTTGGTGTATTGACGAGTGATAATGTGATATAACTCATTATATAAGTGTGAAGTAAAGAGAATAAGATTACAATGAAGCAAAATGTGTTAATTATGACCGAATTACTTGAATGAAGATATAGTATCCATCTCAAAATCTAAATCTTTTTCATTAATATATTAGAATTTTATTTTCTAGCAACTGATTCCCAAACATTAAGAAGTTTTTAAAATAGTTAATTATTTTTTTAAAATAATGTCATTTCAGACTATTCAAATACCAAGTTGAATATAAAAGATGACAATAATAAAATTTCTTATTAATTCATTAAATTTGGTTAATCAAATTTCAAATTTTATGCAACAGGCCAAAAAAAACTTTTTAAAACTATAAAGCATAGATAATAAACGATAATTTCAAATTCAAATCATTGAAAAATAATTATATTATAAAATATATATAACAGAAAACAAGTTGCTGAATTATTAATTGGCCCCATCCCATTCATTAAATAGACCATACATTAAAGATTTAAAGCAGTGAATCACTACAGGTATTAATTGAAGAAATTCTTTATTTTACTCAAAATGTTACATAATATTCTTTTGATCAATTTAAAATACTAATTCGCTATAGTTTTTTATATAAATGCTTAACATCGAATAATAAATTAAAACAAATGTTTCCTACCACATAAACATTACAACCATTGCATATAGTTTGTTCTTGCTTATGTAAAATTTGACTTTACAAGGGATTTTGACATGTTTGGCGATAAATTGTCATTTGTAAAGTTCGTTCAAAAGTGAGAAAATCTCAAAATTGAATCATTTTATAAAGTTGCGTTTCAGACAAAACAAAATGAAACTGATAATAAAAAAATAATTTTACTTTTCAAACATTATATTTCTCCGTTACACCATACATGATGCTCCAAAAATGGACGAAAAGAAAAGAGATATAGCAATGATCAGTGATATAAATCACTTCTATTTTCATGTGTTTTTGCTATGTTTTAATGTGTAAATGTGAGATAATTGGTACTGCTAATGTAGGTTTTTGTAATTTCAGTTGCTTGGCAATAAAGTAAAGAAAAATGGTAGCTGGAGTGTGGATTTCGTGCACAGCGTCCCAGCAGGCGTCCCAGACGCCGGAGCAGCGTCCTAGCCAGCGTCCCAGACGCCCAGGAAACGCCCAAAACTCCCTGAAACAGAGTCTGAGCGTCCTAGCCAGCATCCCAGACGCCAGAGGCGACGCTGGTGCGGCAGTTGTGCGAAAAGCTGCAGTTTTTGAGGAAGGAGGTTACCATTTTGAAGGGGTTCGCATTTTGGCAGTTTCACACACACAAAGGTGCGATTTTGGGAGAAAAATCAGGGGAGAAAAGCAACAGGAATCAAACGAAGATCAAGCATTGGCATCCGATCGATCGTATTTACACATTATCGGTAGCTTTAATGTTTTCATCTGTGTTTCACATTGTTAGTAAGTTAATCCAAGCTATGCTTGGCTAAATACTTTGTGGTGTTTGTTCTTTAGTTTGCACACTATGGTTTGAATGAATGTTTGATTAAATTTCAGTTTCCAATTGCGCTTAAAGGGGTTGTGGATCTTATTTGTGAATGAATGTGTGTTGAACAACGAGGGTTGTATGTAACAGTGTATAGTGATATCATTGGTTGTGCTAACTCTGTGACGAAGGGAAAGACAATTAATAGAAGTTGCATACGCTGTCTTAAGAACATTAGTTGTGAAACACGCATGTGAATGAATGGTTGTAATCAATGGGTACTGTATATAACGGGGTATAGTGATATCATTAGTTGTGCCGGCTCATTAATATGGGGAAGACAATTAATAGACGGCGCATACTTCGTCTTAAGAGTATTTGTTGTGAAAACCAATTCATTTATATGGAAACTGTAAAAGGGATTATATTTGCATGAATAAATATGAATGAACAGTGAGTGTATCTGAAATGGTTGATATCCATGTCATTGGTTGTGCCCACTCTCTATAGGGGAGGAAGACAGTCAATAGAGTGGTATACGTTGTTTTGGAGCATAAGTTGCAAATTCGTATCAATTCATGTAAATGGAATCCATAACATTCTGAATTGTCATAGTATGTATAACGAGAGAGCAAACACCCTCTTTCTTCCAGTGAAACTTCTTTAATTCAATTCTTGTGTGTGGCATTGCAACAATAGTAATTTACGATAGGAAATTAACTCAAAACAAATGATTTCAAACTCAATCCAAACAGTGCTCTGAACTAGTTTAACAACCTAACATTCCATGTGGATTCGATCCCACTTACCCTATCTATATAGTGTTTTTGGGTTATTTTTGATACTCATACGATTGGGTCCATCAAGCAACTAGCGAGAACTAAAGAAACAACACAACACCAAGCAATCTCGGCTTACCGAAAAAATACTAAAGATCAGACACAAAAGATTGTAAATTCTAAATCCAATCTTTCCAATTCATATCAATCTTGTTGCATCTGTTTTTCCATCAAGATATGAGCAAACATTTGAATAACTAGAAAAACATCCTCACTTTTCGTTTTTATCTTAACTCCACATCTGAAACTATCATTCATTTCCTTCATTTTTATCTCTCTCAAAAAATCACATAATTGATACTATGAAGAACTTTAGCAATCCACTTGTTCTCCCTTCTACATGTCTTGCTATAACCAAATATTTGATCCAAGAAGAAGTAATTGAGAAAAGCTTTAAGCTTTCCTCTATATCTCTTAAACTTTTTCTAACAAACGTGAAAAACTAATTACAATCCTTATAAATATAAATCCAAACCGAAATTCACTTGATAGATATATATATACATATAATTTGCATAAAATGTTTTATGTAAATTCATTGTAATATCATTACATCAAGAAATTAATTCCTACCAACTTTCGCATTTCCATATCTCTTTTATAGATTCGCAAAGATTTGGAAATTAATGAGATTCAAAAGATAAAAATAACACTAGTAATTTTATATTAGTAACTCAAATTGACACGTGTCAATCAGTCATCAGATTTGCCACGAATGGTGGTATCATCAGTTATATATGAACATTTTGTATGTTATGAATCTTGTTGCATATACTTTTATGAATCTTTTGAACCATATGAATCTTGTTTAGAACACTTGTTGATATGTACAAATGATTATATGTATTTTTTATTTGTTCACACTGGATAAAATGTTCACAATGAATTTCATCTATCTACACACACGTCTGTTTTAAAAAAGAATTAATCCATATCCCGTTATAAAACAGATATCTTACTGTACTCATTTACAACATATATACCAAACATTTTCAAATTCGAAAATTCAAATTAATAAAGGTAAAAAAAATAAGGTGTATATATAGACATGAGTCCCAACCATATTTAATACCACCAATAAATTCCTACATTCACATATGGTATAAATTATGAATGTAAGTCCATGAAAGCATTAAATTATGTAGGCTGCTGCCATATCTACCCCTCATTCTTCCACATTAAATGTCATTTCTAACCTATCACTTTTTATTATTACAGGCTTAAATTTGAATACACAGAAATTTTGATTTTTTTTTGTTAGTCCTAAGCTACTTTTTTATCCCAAGACTTGTTTTCTCCGCTTAAATTTCAACTTGCCTCCGACGAGAGTCGTACCCGTGACCACTCACAGAAATTTTGATTGATTACACCACTTTAAAGTTGAATTCACAAGAATTTAATACACTTTCTATCAAGTATAAAGTGAAAGAACTTGTGACCCTCCATGGCTCCATTACTATTTGATAGTAGGATTGTTCATAGTTCAAAATAACTTAAAAAGTTGAAAAGTATGAATTGGATCATTTAATATCTTGTTTTAGAAATTCTGTAACATGCTTATTCGAATTGAAGCGTGTGTGTCATTTGAATATACATAAAAATCATACCAGAATAAAAGTGTGGTTATTTATGATCAAATAAAATGCATTTAAAAGCTATATTAAAAAGTACATCGTCATATTTTACAACAATTATATTAATTTTTTTTTAACAAATTTATTTGACTAAAAGGTTCTAGCATCCAATATTTCAAAAGCGACTAGAAAAATTATAAATGATGCTTTTATTACTTGAAACACCAAGCTCCGACTCTGAGGAGGAACTCCAACAAAAATAATATAATTAAAACTGAGAAAATCAGTCATTCGTAAAATTTGAATAGCTAATTCATAAAATACATGTGCTATTTGTTATATGATGTTAGAGACAAGAATCTTGTGTCACTTGACAAAAACCAAATGAGTCGTGAAATTCACAAGAAATGTGAATTTATGATCTTGCCTCTCCCAAAAAATTAATGAAGCTAAATCTTATAGGCAAGTTTTGGTCTCATGAAGTATCCGATGATTTTAAGTATTTATATTTTGGGTGGTTGGGTTACATTTGGTTTACATTATAGCTCATGATGTAAACAAATCATGGTTTAAGTTCTGTCTTATACTTGTACTCTCTCCGTCCCAATTTAAATGTTCACCGGACAAAAATACACAGTTTAAGAAAAGTAGGTAGTTATTGTTCTTCTTTATACTTAAATGATAATTTTACTCTTATTTATGTATTTAATCATACTTTGAAAAAAATAACTACATTACAAGCATAAGACTATTATTGGAATTTAATAAGTTATTATAATCTACTTTTGGAGTGGACATTTAATTTGAGACAATTTAAAATAAAATATGGACATTTAAATTGAGACGGATGGAGTAATATTTTATACTCAATTTTATTATGTATAAAGATATGTTGTCTATAAATAAATAAATAAATAAAACACATATATGCATATATATATTTTTATAAATTATCAGTTTAAAATCGTGAATGAGTAGTGTTTACCGTTCTCATTATTTAATGAGTTCACATTAGTAGATTTCATTCATTTTGGATTTCAATGTTTTCGCTTTCGGATTGACTAACTTAACTAAATTTTCTCTTTTTTTTTTTTTTTTTGTTTCATACATGAAGTTAAACTAAACCAAACCAATTTTGAATGTTGTCCTAATTTACCATTATCCAAACATTTAAATACGGTCTTAGTTTACAATCATCCAAACATCAATATGGGAACAATTAGTGGTCAATTACTCAATTCATTGAAATACAATTGAACAAGAAGTAAATATAGTTTATTCAGTTCACCTCATTGAAAACCGAAGAAGTGAACAACTGAATCAGATGAAGAATTAGGGGTTGTTTGTTTACTTCTTAATGGAATCATTAAGAATTCATTCAAATGTAAAATGACCTCTTAATAATTCCATTAAGAGGTAAACAAACATGACTTTAGTATCAACTGCACTCATATTTCAATATGTCCCATTCATCGGGAGGGAGCTAAGGATGGATGGTCACCGACAGTCAAGACCTTGGCCACTGCCTCTTTGGTTGTGGTCTAGTTGCCATCATGGCTTGATTAAAATAAACATTTAGGTGGACTTTGGTCCATAAAATATTTTCCGACGGAATAAATTTGTTAAAGGATTGGAAATTGAATGAATTGAAATCGGTAACATGTTTGGTTCCTGAGGCATCCGTGAAAATTGGAATGGGAAAACTCCAGAGTGTTTGAAAATAAGGGTTAAGAAACAGAAACGAAATTCGATTTCCTTGGATATTCTTGTGATTGTGTGTATCACTTTCTAATAACAATTTGTCTTAACCAGATATCCAAATTTTTTTATGGTATAATATACAAAAAAAACGTGTTAGTTTTTTTATTGATAAATTCGTTTGTATATACATATTGCTTTCACGACGAAATCAAGTGGATAAAGCGGTTGAAACTGCTGCTATCTTAACAACATCAAAGCTGTTAAGATAGCGTTCTTAATAGTAACAGGTCTTACTAGAGCTGAAATGATCATTCTTTTTTTTACAGATTCCACAAACCAAATACCCGTTCGTTGGAAAGTTGGTAGTTGGTCACTGTTTGCAGTGGAAGCCATGGAGGAGTTGATGGAAAAGGATGGTCGTAGTGGTAGGTCTACATTAATGAACGAGAAATCCATGACAAAGTAAACCAAAAGAATGAGCGAATTACCAAAGTTGGTGTCCAAAATAAATATTAAAAAAAATTTCCATTTAATTTGATTCATTTTTAACTTGGAGTTTGGTCTAAGAAATGAATATTACTTTCTTATCTGTACTTAAAAAAAAAAAAAACAACACATTTAGATATCTAAATAATTGTGCAACAAATTTTGAAGCATATGTAATAGTTAAAACACTAACAGGTAGGTTCTATAGAAGGTCACCTCATAAAATATAGCTCAACGTCATCAATTATTTAATAAAAATTCAAAACTTCAAAATAGAGAGAGAAAATATAAGATAAAATTCAAAACTTCAAAGTTGAGTAATTAGTGGCATCTCCTCCATCTAAATAAAATGTGAGTAATTAGAGAGAAAATATAAGATAAAGTTGAATGACAAAATAGAGAAATATGGGTGTGAATGTCAAATCATAGGGATGCATAACATATCAATGATAAAGGAAGGTATGAATAGAATTCACTCTAAAATATAAACGTTTATATACTCAAACCTAATTTGTAATAATTACTTTTAATCATGATTTAAAATTATTTTCTCATTCATGCGTATCGTAAACTTACTACCTCTTCATCAAAATATATCTATAAAGATAATCAATCATTCAATCCATCTCATTAAAAGGTTATCATAATCAGGCGGTGAACAAGAGAGTGCAGATGCTGAAATGTCTTTACTGTGTTATGAGTAATGACGATAAAATAAAACCAATGACAATACTTGCCCTCAAAGAGGTACAAAAAAGGAATCATACAAGGGTACTCGTCCTAATCATATCAAGTAACTAACCCTATATTATAAGCCACAAACCTTCAAGCACTGCCACCATTATCTGCAGATGGATCAGAGGCAGGTTTTTTTGCTGGAGAAGGCTCTGCTGCTGTCGAACTCATTGACACTCGCTTCACTCCCCTCCCAACAACCCCAAGATGTGTTACCTCAGCAACACCGTTAGTGTGAGCTGTTGAAACAGTAGGAGACTCGAATCCAGAGCTGTTTGAGGTGCCAATCGTCAACGCAGAAGTCTGTCCGCCTTTTGCTTTGGCTGCCATCATCCCCAATATATCTGATAGTATAGATGATGGGTTCGAGACAATCTGCTGAAGATCTTCAAGCTGAAATTTTGACAGCCATAATTTTAATTTATAAAACTATATTTTCCCTTCAACATGTATTTTTTTTTTTTTTTTTACTTTACTTTTTGCTAAGAGAAGGAATGAAGAAACTGAAGGCACAAACAAATTATAACATTTAAGGCTTGCCTTCTTTTCCAGTTCAGTAGAAAGACCGGTGAGAATCTCAATCTCTTTTTCTTTATCAGCAACAGAATCAGCAGTTTGTGAAGTGCTGGAAGATTGTCTGCCAAGGAGGCCTGATCCAGGATTCGCAGACACCATAGAACCAGAAGAGTTCTGTACTTCGGTTGTAAGTCGTTGCAAACGAGACTTGCAAACTGAAATAGCCTTTTGACAATATGGGATTGCTTCCTGACCCTTTGAACCAATTTCTAGACATAAACATATCCTGAAGTTTCTGAAATTACCCCCTCATTAAGGAAATTTAACGGTACAAAGCTGTGAACTCTTATAGTAGTTATACAACCCTGATACACAGTACTATTATAATAAAGAAAAGGATACAGTTCAGCTATATGCCGACTGTCTGGTTCAGCTAGATTTTCCAACATCGACAATGCTTTCAGGTAATCACTGAGGGAAGTTTCAACATCCTCTATAGCAAAAAAGACAGTAATTATTCGGAATTTAAAAAATGATGTTCTATTGTAACTGGTAAGTATCAAGCCAAATGCATATGCATGTACCTCTCTCCAAAGCTACCTCTGCCAAAGCTGAAAGAATGTCTACCTTCTCCATCGTGTCACCTGGTTGTTTTTCAGAAATTGCCCTTGCAACATCAAGCATTTTCCATGCTAAATCAAGGTCGGATTCATCCTCATCATCAGCATCACTTCCTTCGTCGTCGTCTTCCTGATCTTCCACACCACCACCTATTATCCTCAAAAAAACAAGTACCCAATATCATCCACCATGTGTGTTGATGTTCTTATCTTCGACTATCTACTCATATCTAATTCAATATCCCTGATTACTATTTTGTTGACGTTAGCTTAACTTAGAGCCTCAGCCTCAAGGAACACTTGAGCTATGCCACATCTTTTGTTCTTTAAAATGTATGGTTGTGCAAATATATCTGACCGACGTATAGAAGCATAAGAAGTTTAAATGGATTTCTGTTTATGATCTAAAGGCAGCAGACGACATATTTACATTTGAGAAACTATAACCTTGGCATGTGTTATAAGTATATAACATGTGATGACTATCATGCCTGCACGCCCGCTTATAGCTGCATACTAATGAAAGATCATAGCCATTCATGCATATTACCTAGACCTTATTGTCTAGGTTATATAGGGTATACAAACACAGGTATCACTTGGTGCAGCTACTAACCATCTTCTGACACTGCTTGAAGCTTTGAAGTCCCTTCTTTAGAATTATTTGATACAGACGCTTCCCCGCTTTCAGCAGCCTTTGCAGATTCTAACTCCAAATCATGCTCAGAACTGACTTCTTTCTTAGACACCGTTCCAGAAACTAATGGGTCAGCCTCCTCCTGAGCCTTGTACAGAAGTGCACATCCGTATTTATAGTATGATCTCACACATTCAGGTGCAAGCTCACCATAATGTGCAACCCTGATCAGGATAAATAATAAAAAAAGAAAAAAGAGAGAAGCCGTCATCGGTAAATCAAAATAGAGATCCTGAAAATTTGAACTTATAATTTCCCTATTGCAGATAATTTCTGATATTTTTGCAATAAAGTTTATGAATTATACTGAACTCTAAATGGATAGTGTGATCATGAATTACAGGTTTGCACCATTTGGTGCCATTACTTACTCTACTTTGTTATTATAGTTTGAACTTATATCTAATATTTGAAAGACGTAAACGTGTTTACAATCATTTCATTCCCCATTGTTGGTCCCGACATTTGTTCCTATATTTGTTTATTGTACCTTAATTGTTGCATATATGTAATGAGGCATGAAGACTGTTTTATTTAGTTTTGATGAAATAGTGGGATTATCAGACTACCAGAGATAAGAACAAGTTAAAAAGAAGAAAGTGGTGTGAAACAGAAGCATACTCCAAACAAAGTGTGGATGAATGAGGACCCCTTCAAGCAAAGGTTGCCCTCAAGGCAAGAGTGCAAGATGAAACAAAAACATCCTTTGACGAACTTCAGCCCTGTATCAACCAGCCATTGGTTTGACAGCAGTACAACCAAAAGTGGTACAGGCTTAATATACAATGACCCGAAAACAGTAACCTCCAAACAAGAAAGATTGTCCGGCACCAGTAAGTTTTATGCCCCAAATTTGAGGACTTGCATGGTGCTTCTGGAAAGCCATAGACTTACTCTTTTATGTCAATCTAGAAGTATCAATTTTTGGTAGTATTCTTCTTTGAACTACGGAAGACTACAGGATATACACAAAGAAGAGCACTATGAGCAACCTAGTTAGAAACCGTTTATACAATGATAAACTCTATTAGAAGACCATTCATGAGAACCCAATTGACAAGCATTGAGCTTATCACTTTTGTAGGGTGCATCCAGGTCTCTCTTAGACTCATTGCAGTCTTAGATAACGTCATACACTCATACTCGAAACAGAAGTTAACAGCAAATGTTTCCATACAACCAAATCCACGAGTTCAAACACTGGTTGTTCTGAATCAGCATAAAAATGATTTTACCCTTTGAATTTCAGTTCTTTGTTCATAAACATCAAACCTCATGCAGAATTCAAATAACACTGCAACAATCTTATAAACTAAAGTTACATAACGGTCTTCTGGTAATTTAACTAACAACTTCACTTAATAGAATTTAAAATAAAAATTCTGGAACAAATTGACGAACACAATTCAATAAGATTCGTTTACACAAATAAGGACGCCATGTATACTGTAATTTCCTAAGCATTTCATCTTAGTAAATAATATGAAGAAAAAGCATGTTAAAGAGTTGAAAAACCCTAACCTGATTTCTAGGGCACGACTGAAACAATCAGTGGCTTCAGCATAGTCTTGTTCATTGTTAGCCTTAGATCCTTTCTCCATCAACTCTTCCGCGAGTTCAAGTTCCTTCTCCCTCTCGCCGGACGTCAGCCCCGATGTTTCGACAACATTGTCGTTGTTACACGAAGACGCTGTGCCACCCTGACCAGTCGAATCGATGGTAGCATCAACAGAAGCAGGCGCTTGATCGACCTCTGGTGAAAGATCTTTTGAAATCGGAGCTTCGTCCGCCATTGATATTAAAGAGAACTGAAAATTAGATAAGTAAAAATGGCGCTGTGCACTCAGCTCTCGAGTCTTGAAAATGAAAACCCTTGGCGGAAAAGTGATTGTATATATATTTTTTGCTAAAAATAAAGCGGGTCTGGGTTTGGAGTTTGGACCTTTTATACAAAATTGTGTATTTCTCTTTTGGTCCTTGTGTTTTTAAATTTCCGACACTGGCACTGTGTTTAAAATTTTATACCATTTGAATCTGAACTCGGTATGGACTATGACTTCATCAAATTTTCGTCTTTAACCCGGCGTTTTTATCCGGCCTGGCATTGGTCTAAAAGTCTATAAGTACTAATAAATGGATAACTAATAAAAGTATTGTAAGATTTTTTAAGCCGAGAAAAATAAAACGTAAATTTTTGTTAAAAAAAACATGAAATTCATGTTTTAGGTTAAGAAAGATAATCAAATGTTTTTTTTTTACCAAAAAAAAAACCATAAATTAAATTTTGTTACTTTTTTTTGGTAATTTACCATTAGTAAAACAACAATATTCAGATCCGTCATCAAGATTTGAACTCTGCACGCCTTGTATATTAATGAAATGCCTAACCAAGTCGCCATATGATTTCATTTTATATTATATATTGTCAAAAGTTTTATACTTAGTGGGTATACATTATTCGATGAATAATGTCACTGTTAATTTCATAAGTCTTAATAATTTAATAAGTAAATAGATTGTTTTTATTGTTGTTTTAAGATAACATTCTTGTTTAGTTTCAATTTTGATATTTCTTTTTCATAAATGATATTGCAATTTATTTGGTTTTTATTTGTATATGCTCAATATTTGTTGTAATGTTGTTACTCATTTCATATTATTAATACCGTCAGGATATGATTAAATGTCTTCCAATTATATGTTTTAAAATGAAGTTGAATAAAACGAGTTTAATTAATGTCTTTAAAATTTATCAAGAACATTCTGAATATTTAATTAATGTCTTTAAAATTTATCAAGAACATTTTGAATATAAATGGATTAGTTCAATCAAACTATCAAACACATGGATAATCAACTAAATTAACTTAAAACTAATTAATCGATAATCAACTAAATATAATAAAAGTAGTGTTTGGAAGTTAGCTTAGCCAATTTTATCCACACATAATCAACTAAAAATTAGGGATCGTTTGTTTTTTAAGTGATTAGACGTCTAATAACTTATTACATCTGTTTAATAAAGAGATGGTGTTAAATTTCAATTGATCAAATAAGAGATTAAAGACAATTAAGATATTAGACATTAAATCGAACCAAGGCTTTAGACTTGTATATATGTCTGTCAGTCTGTACATTAACCATTTATCAAAAAAAAAAAAAAAACAATTAACTACGAAAAAAAAAAAAGATCTTAGGATTTAACTGATTACAAAAACTTAAACGAGTAAACCACTAAATATAATATACACCGGGTTGATTCCGGTAACCCTTTTCTGATCGGTTTTAAAATTGGACCAGAAAACAGCCAAGTTGTCATGTGCAAATCAACAAAATTAGTTCTACATGCTACTTTTTCCGTTTACTTAGTCGCCGGTAAAAATTAAATAAGCTGTTCTGTTTCTCCGGCCTGCTCCGCTGTAACCCATCAATCCGTTGTGGCGACGGTGGTGGCAATTTATGATTGTCTATCACCGGCGTTTGTGTTTGTTGATACATTCTCCATATTTTCACAGACTTGTCCAAACTCCCACTATATAGTACGCATGCCGTATTGCTACCACCGGATTCCCGCCGCTCCTCCTCAACCGTCAAACACTTCACCGGTCCGGTATGTCCGTTTAAAACGTACATACACTTATGCCCTCCACCTTCGTCTCTTTGCCATGCACATATGTTTTTATCTGCTGAACCACTGAACACCATGTATCCCGATGCCGCTAGGCATAGAACCGCCAGTTTATGTCCTCTCAGAACTCCGCCGTGGCTTAGTTTCTCTTTTTCCCAATAATGCACAACTCCGTCGGAACAACCGGCATAAACCACCATCCCTTTTGTATTAACTGCTAACGAAGTTACTGCAAATTCCTGCTTAAGTAAAGTGTGGTAAAAGTTATGTTTCGGTCGTTTCCCTTGTGTCTCCTTCCGCCATACTTTTAACATCCCATCAGCCGCACCGGAAAACACGAATCCATCAAATCCGGCCACCACGGCGTTGATTACATCTTCATGAGCAGGGATTGATTCCAAACATTTGAAATCTGATACACGCCAAACTTTCATTGTCTTGTCCCATGATCCCGAATATAGAAGTGTTTCGTCTTCGTTCAAACTAAGACTAGAAATCGCATCGAAATGTTTGATCCAAATCCCGCTATGACTTCTCTTCAGCTCTGTATAATACTTGGGTTTCATGGACTTTGTAAAAACAGATCCAAAAGTCGGTAGTGTTGCGATTTTTTTATGAACTCTAGGATCCTTCCTTGACGCTTTCCAAACCCTAATTTTCCCATCCTGGTGGCCAGTAAATATTTTCTCGCCGGAAATCACAATCGCTTTAACTAAGCCGCTATGTGCTTTGAATCCAGAATATTCCTTGTGGTTTTTCCAAACGCGGATATTCTTGCTGGAGGATCCGGTATATAACAGATCTCCAGTGGCAGCTAACGAATATATATGTCCTTCTTCACGAACAAGAGAAGCCATTAATCCGATATAATTATCAGGATTTTCCATGGAAGCAGGCTCCGGTTGTTCTGTGTACGACGACCATGGAGATTTAGACAACGGAGACGTGTGAGCAGAGCTTGATAAGCGATAAAATGGAACTGGAGCATACGATTCCCATTGAGATCCATCTTCAAACAGAGAATCCGAATCAGAGGAGGGAGGCGGTGGTGGATACGTGTTGTCAGACAAATTACCATCGTCGTTAGCAGATGGTTCGGGTTCCTCCAGAGCATCATAAAAATGTTCATCATCATCATCATCGTCGTCGTCATTATCATCATCCTCCTCCTTTGGTAAATTCCGAGAATTCCTCCAACTAATCTGCATGATTCTTCGCAATGGATTCTTCATGCTTTAAATTTGGATTTTTAATTAATTTTTGTTATTGTTTCTTCCTCTCGTACAAGATTAATTGATCAAATTCTGCATCTAGATGAATAAGATCCCTGAATTACGATTACAGAATTCGCATGAATTCTTGTAATTGGAGAGGAAGATTGATTGAATATGAAAACCAAAAAGGTCGAATCAGACGACGGAAAGCTGGGTTGTCTCGAATACATACAGTACAATAATAATGCATGCATGTATTTTATTAAAATTGGGTCGAATCAACGGACATTTATTTTTTTTATAATTTTAATGAAAACATAATAGATTATCAATAAAATCATAAAATATTTATTTAGTTGTGACATTTGCAAGAAATATAAACAAATTTTCCAAAAAACCATCTTAAACATCAAAATAAAACGGTTGAATTTGTACTAAATTAATTAACCAAAACGGTTGAAATAAATTCCTCTATAAGATTACTGTTAAATTTAAATGTTTAGAAGCAGTTATAAAGGTTTAATTGAACAATTTAAACATTACGTGTATGAAATGTATTTTGTTCGGTTCAATTTAAAATGAACTGGTAACAAAGCCGTGTGCCGTAACCTAACCACAACTTGAAAATGTCCTGAAGTACACTTGGGGTCCAAATGGAATCGCGTATACAGGCTTACGGACATGAACAAAATACAACGCACGATTGTACGAAGGAACTCTAAAGATTAAAAAAAAAAGGTAGTGGGCAACCCATTATTGGGTCTAACATAGATTATTTTTTTTGAACAGCAGATATTATTGGTTTTTTGTTAGCACCATTAAACATTTATACATTATTCACTAATGAAATCACTATTCATAAGTGGGTTTTGCTAATTTGTTCTTCTCACATCAACAATGAAAAATAATTTATAAATGAGTTTTGCTAACATGTACTAGAGAGGAAAATTTAAGTGTTAATTATATTTTATTGTGCTAAAATGCACTAGAAGAAACTTTTGTAAAACACTATTTAGTGATGAAGTTTGCTAAAATGTGCTTATACATATTTTAGTGTTATTTATATGTAACTTATATGATGCTATTGTTTACATGCTCCATGATTTAAAATTTAATATATTTAAAAACTAATGAATATTTTGAAAATAAGATTTATTTTGGTTATATTAGTTTTTGGTTTATAATAACTTTAGTGTTTTATAATGTCTTATTTTGGTATCTTTGTAATTACTTAAACAAACAACTTTATTTTATATTCAGTTTAACATAATATTTAATTAATTCTAATCAGTTTGTAATGTTTAGTTTATTAAATATTTTTTATATTAATAACATTGTCATATTTAGTTTAACACAATGTTTTATATTCAGTTTAACATAACATTACCATTTAGTGATGAGGTTTGTAATGTTTTGTTTATTGTAATAACTACGATAGATAATAAATATGTGTTTTGTAGCTAATGTCGTGTGATATATATATATATTATTTGGTTGGTGATTAGTTTTTTCTCCAACCTAATCAATTTATTTAATTTAGTTTTCAATCTATACTATATATCATAAGAAAACTACCTGGAGTTTCTGTACCATTGGATGGAAAGAAATCAATGGCCCAGATTAATGACAACTCATATTATTTATGAAATGTCTTTTATACCCTTAATTAAAATCAATAATTATACATATGCCATTTTTTAAATTCATTTTCCAAATTTACTACATTACCTTAATTACATTAAATTTTTATTTTAATTTTTTTATTAATGAATTAATATTTACCTAAAATAAATATGTGTCATTATTATCCTTAATGATCATAGTTAAATTCAAATTTAAATATTTGAATTTAAATGTAGAAGTGTAGTAAATAAAGTTAAAATTTTCGTTAATTATTTTGCTAACAAGATTTAAAATTTAATTGATAAAGTTTCAATTGTGATTGTTGATTTTCAGATATTTCATTTTTATATTTTATCATTTTCAAAATATATACACATTATTGAAGTTTTTTGTTTCTTAAATTGATATTTCATATTTGAAGTTAATAAAAATTAAAAGAAACATTTTTTTGCAAACACATATTATCTGTTTTTAATAATACAACATAATAATATTTTTTAATTAATTTCAAACAACTGAGTATTTTATCTTTAATTTAACTAGCTTTCAATTTTTTTTTATTTTAATTATATATAAATTTTATAATAATTTATTTAATATATAAAAATATATGTATTTTCTAAATCAACCCATGTAATACATGGGTTGATTAACATATATATTATAATAAAACAAAACAATTCATGTCACATGTCACTTCTACAATACAAAAATTTTTTATTTTTCAACCTCTTTTTCCAAATTTAACACCTTAACTTGATTGCATTAAATTTTGACTTTATTTTTTATTAATTAATTAGTAATAAATTAGATTTTGCAACATTTAAAAATTAATGTTTACCTAAAATAAATATCTATAATTATTGTCCATAATAATCATAATTAGATCCAAATGTAATAATTTGAATTAGTTGTGGAAATTATTATTATTATGTATAATACAAAAAAACATCAAATGTCACGTGTCACCTCTACGTTCACCTAAAAGATAATTACGACTTATAAAAAATAAAAGATAAATACAATTTAATATATTTAAAAAAGATAAATATATTTTATTTTTTAAATCTGTAAATAATAAAAAGTAAACACAATTATTATTTTTGAATGTTTTTATTTTTACTCATATATATTTTATATAAATAAATTTAATTAAAAATATCCATACGTGGGTTATAAACTAGTTAGTATAATTTGATAGATCTTTTTATTTTTTATGTTAAATTTTTATTACTATTTAATCTATCTATACTATTAAAAGAGTAACTAAATGTCACATGACGTTCTCTCATTTAATTTGCCACATGTCACTCTCTCCTTTTGCCACGTCATTTAGTGATTTTATTTTTAAATTTTAAAGCAAATCAAATCTATGTAAATCTAATATGGATTAATTTAATAACTAACTAACTAAAATTAAGCAAACTTTGTTATTTATATAACTATTAATTTATTATATTATACATATATATAAATATCAATTTCTAAAATTAACTCATGTAATACATGGGTAATAACCTAGTTATTAGACATTTTGAGAGTAAAGATCAAACCCCACATCTCCACCTAGGAAAAAACGTCATTGGTAAGGTTCGAACCCGAGACCTCAACCAAGGGGAACCCCTCTCACATTTGGTGGTGGTGGCTAGTTGAAGTTATTTGAATGGTTATCCTACGCGAACGGCCACAAAACAAGTTTTGTCCCTCCACAGACATCTCACATACAGATATCGGGCCAAGTCTGACTAGATCGGTGTTAAATGCATCTAAACTTCATATTCAGATGACAATAACTATCCGTTAAAGAAAACTAAAATCAGAGTTGGTTACAAACTAAGCTCACTGTATGCTGTAGTAAATATTCCATAAACAGATTCACAGAATGAATTCGTGGGACTATAGTCTCTTGGAAAAAGACACACTGATTAAATAGAACTCTGGCTGGATGTCGATCATTTTAAAAGTGCAAACATCTCCAACTGCCAGACTGTTCTCTGTCACAAACGAGCGCCAGTCATAAACAAACCGACCTCTTCCTTTGCAATCGGTCACCTTCACATCCCATGTCCTTCCCAAATGTTGAAGCTTAGCGATTTGTCTACCGTGCTCTTTCAAACAATCGTAAAACGCCCTTCCTAAATCCTACCAACAAGAAGTTATTACATCATCAACCACTCTCTGATTCTCCAAAGTTAAGGAAATACAGGTTTTTGTAGCCAATAATGCGGTAATATTCTACATAATGAATGCTTAGGCATGTCTAGCAAACAATGATCAATATAACTACTAATTCATGTGCCTCAAATTCAACTCAAGAATACGATGAAGACATGTAAAAAATTAAAGGAAATAATGGGACAATAATTACCAAACCATTTGTCATACATTGATGCATTAAGCATATATTTAGTCACATAAGATATGCATGTGTACGAGTGTACAATTCCTCTTTTCGTATATGTTGCATTTTTTTGTCCGTAAAACTAGCTGTTATTTGGTTGTTGAAGGGTTAAGAAGTAATTTGGCAACTTTGAACAAGTCAAAAACACACAATAAGGGGTAAATTAGTTGTTTTTCTACTGTTGAAGGCTCCTTTTTTATATTTTAAGCAATCCCGGACCAAACCTTAACCACACTTTGTGACCTAAACTGGGCATTTGGGACTGGTTATGTGCCAGGCCCGAGACAGGTCCCAGGCTTCAGTCTAACTGTGCCAAGATATTCAACCATACATAAAAAAGTATTATCAAGAAACAAAGATTCACATAGGCATAACAAGCAGTCTCGTATTGTTCTCCGATACCAGCATGAATGATACAATAAGATTGATAAAGTAACGTAAATTAACTTCATATTAGAAACTTTTGTTGCATTCCAATCTTTATGACAACACTAAAATTGCAATCTTCCAATATATAAAGATGTGTTATCCCAAAATCAGGGCCTTTCTATCAGATAGATGATGAATATAAAGATAGAGTACTTACGAGATATCCCTTTGTAATATGAGTTGGCCGCATTGTCACTTCAAATGTCAAATCACTATCTACAAGAGAAAAAGCCTTTTGTTTGCCTACGCACCAACGATCGAAGCAAATTTAGAAAGTAGAATTCCAACAAGTGTATTGCCGATACTAGAAATGTGTTGCTAAAAAATTTACCAGTTCCATTAGTTTCATTCCCTTGGATTTGTGTTGGTTTCTTTTCGCTCACATTATTTGCAACCTCCGTCTCTTTCAAACAGTTGTTTTTCCCAGATACGCTAACATAGAATTTTGATCCACCGTTATAGTAGAAGATCAGGAAATCACCAAACTCCAGTAAATTGTCTTTTACAAATTTCTCCCATCCGCTTTTGAAATACACATCATCGTCAATTTTGTTCATATCCACCTCCCATGACTTTCTTGCAGAAGTCACGAGTATAAACTTCAAGGGTAAAGAACCCTCAAAGAACTTGATAAATGCAGGCGGTATCCTCTATAATGAAGAAAAAATAAGCCATGAGCTTCGAAACTAGGTCAAATATGATCTTCGACTTGGTAGCCGTTTTAAGTGTTAAGTAACCTATAATCCCAGTAATATTTAGGAAAAGTGGATACCCTTAATAACAGTCCACTTATGAATTATGATCAAATTGCTATCCTGTATGAGGTGATTATAATTTATATGCATCTATAGTTCCTCAATAGAACAATCGAATTTAACCACAAGTTCTTAACAATAAAAAGTTTGAAACAAAAACCAACTCCAAAGGTCTGTGAAGATGATCATAGAATTAAACTCTACATTCTTCATTCAGATTAAATGCTAACAACTTCCCTATTGAGTTTCTATATTTGTTTAAATTATGATGCTCAAACATTGAATTACGGAAGGGGTCGACTGTCGAGTAGTAACAAATAAAAAAGAAGAAAGTTGAGACAATAACCAGTTGCGTAGAGCAATGATCAGGCATGTATATCTTGAAGAACTGAGGGCATTCTTCAGAGTCTGAGATTCCTGTCAGATATTCCGCCATTGCTTTTTTCGTTTACTCCGAATTTCGCATGCAAAACCCTACAAAAACCTTGATGGAAAAAAGTTTTGATCCTAATCAGGAAGATACTACTTAATGAATTAATATTTACTACGTAAAAGAAGCAATCAGTTATCAGTTCCACTAATAGCGAATGTAACCTAGATTGTTCGGAGATTTATGGCTTCCAACCCAAATACGTTGGATTTGAGGCCGGTGAGGCAATATGCAGAGGAGTAGTACCGGCGTATCTGGCTGTTGCGGACGGCGAGTGTACAATCAACACAAAGTTCGATCGTTGCAGGCGGTGACTGTGTGAGGGCTTGGAGGAGAAGAGCAAGGAAATCATCGGTTTTTCATAATTTTTGGTTTTTACTTTTTATATTGATTTTCATTTAAAACCATGCACTTTAACGAAAAGTTCTTTTCAATCCTCCCTTTTCAATTTTTCATAAACATCTTACTTCTGGACTCTGTTCTGGATTGTTGTGGCCACTGGCCAGTGAACAAAAAATAACAAGAAGTTAATAAATAATATATATAGGGAAAATTATACAAAAAACCAACACACTTTTGATATTTTTCGATTAAGTCTCTATACTAAAAACATTTCCAAAATGAGGTAACGTCCCTAAGCTAGAAGTAACTTAAATTAACTCCTTTGTGCAACTTTTACTTAAATTAGTAGTGTACTTTGATTTATGTTCAAGTTATTATAAAATGTAATGTTAGTTTTGAAAGTTTTGGTTAATGGATGCAAAATGCAATTATTCTAAATTCATTACATAAAACATGTATTGTAGATATTTAGTTATTCATCTTTAACATCTGTTCATTTCTACAATTATATCTTTAAAAAAAACATGTAGTTAATCTCACTCTACAAATTCAAGCTTCTTTCTAAGAAATTATCAAATTGAATAAAGATTTCTTCAAGTAATTGGTTGGAAATTGTTCAACAAGCAACAACAAACAAGATTCAAGAACAAATTTAAGGTAATTCATCAGTTACTCAAGGGAATGCTCTTGTGTGTGTCGTACCAAAACAAGAACACGGTGGCCAAATCATTCATTAATTCTCAAACTAAAATTCAATTGATAATCAAAATGTGTAACAAACATGTATGTTTATTTCCAAAGAAAAAACAATTAGCAAGAATGTTGATGAACTGTGTAATGAATAACGAAGGCCTGTGGACGTAAGTCTTGGCCAAGGCTCGGCCCCAAGACTCTAAGACCCGGCCTTGCCAAAGCCCAAACACTCTCACTATGTTTGGTACAGAGAAATAAAGCTATGGAAATGGAAATAAGAGGAATTCTCATGTTTGTTAACATGAGAATTCCTCTTATTTCCATTTCTCTAGCCTTAATTCTTTGTACCAAACGCACCATAAGTCTCGACCCTGGCTCGAAGAGTCTCGACCTTCTTTCCTTTTCTTTCCTTTTATGTCTCGTTTAGTGTTTGTGTGTAAGTCTTGGATTAGATAGGATACCGAGACTAAAATATTCATAGATTTTTATGCAGGTTTACATATGACATAGAGGATCAAGAGAGTTAATAAATACATTGGGAGACGATTATGGATTTCTTTTTATGTAAATTGTTTAAGCTAGAACCAAACAAACTCATATATGTAGCGTTTAGTATTTTATTTAAGTATGGTTTTTATAATATTAATAAACGTATTATAATTATTAATTGGAAAATGTACGCAAAAAACCTCAAGTCAAACAAATTTTGTGATTAAAATCCGCAACCAAATTTCACTGCACAAAAAACCTCAAACCGACAAAACTTATCAAAATGATGTTTTTTTTAAAAAAAATTTGCAACTTAATGAATCTGTTGCAATCTGCTGACCAATCATTCATCTCCGGTTAACCTTCTATCCAGCAAACTCAATTGTCTGACAAACCCCATCACCACTAACTAAATCATATAGAAAAATCTATTGATTATAAAGACGAAAAAGACAATATATAAATCAATGAACATTAAGCATGATTCAATTCCATATATCTTGTTGATTTCTTTGTTTAAATCTATGTTTTTTGTTGTAACCATTTTTTCGGCGAAATTTTGATAATCACTGGTGACGTGTCGACGGTGGTCAGTGAATTTCAACCGGATGTAACCGATAATATCCTTTTTTTTAGATCTTATTGGTTTGGTTTTTTGTACAATAAAAAGTTGTTGGAAATTTTAATCGTAAAAGTGATCCAACTTGTCTTTTTTTTTTTTAAGCAAATATCCCTTATTTAAATTACGCTTCTTGTTTGTTTTTTTTTTTTTTTTGAGAATTGAATAAAGAATTATTATAAAAACATGCATAGTATAGATTAATAAAGTTGACTATGATCGATTTAGTTTATTATTGTTGTAGTAATCTTTGACTTTTGTAATTTTATGTTTTTATATGTCTGAATAATGAGTTATTATAAAAATTATAATGGTAAATGACAAAATTAATAAACATCCTTGTTAATTTTTCCATTATACCAAATAGAAAGATTAATCATTTGTTACATTACTCTGTCAAATTCTTCAAAACAAATGAATCAATTCTTATATTCGCTAACAACTTTCTTCTCTGCAATTTCATTTTTATTATCATTTATTTTTTTTTTATTTTTTTAAATAAAAAAGCAGGCGCAAAACCTCTTAAACCCTAAAGATCCTCCGGTACCATCGCCGGCATCTTCTTCGTTACCATGCGCCGTTTCTTAAGAACTCTCAGGCACCATCATCACCGGTATCTATTTTGTCGACTAAATCCAACTCTTTCCATTCGTTTCGCTTCCACACACCACAAACCACCACCTCAACCAGCACCACCAACACCCCCAAACCCACCGCAAAAGCCCACCACTTTCACCCTCCATGACCACTCATGGGAAGATCCTTACAGCTGGATGTCGAATCTCAACGATAAAGTGGCGATGCGTCACATGGACGTGTACATGGAGCAAGAAGAGAAGTACACCGAAGCCGTTTTATCCGACACCGATCGCCTCCAATTTAAACTTCAATCGGAAATGGCGTCTCGCATGTTTTCTCAGCTTTCTACTCCTCCCTTTCGCTGGGGCCCCTGGTACCTTCAATTTCCTATTTTCTGTTACAGCATTTCATCTGAAAATTTGTTATGATTTGTTTCTTCCACGGATTATGAATTTGATGATTGTTAAATCTCATTAAAATAACAAAATCGACATCAAAACACACATGTTTGTGTTCAACTGAAGAAGATCGGCCAGCATATTGTAGATTTGCAGAATTTTCTTATCGACACTTTGACAGTGTCAGAGTGTTCAAGTTATTCTGTATGTTTGAATTTTAACGAACCTATTAAGTTTCAAATTTATGACGCCTTGTTTTCATAATTGGTTTTATCTTGAATTTGGATTAGAATTCAAATTTATGTGTTTTTGCAAATTGGAGGTGGAATTCAGGTTGTACTATAGGAGAGCGGAGGAAGGGAAGCAATACCCAGTACTGTGTAGGAGATTAGCTAGTTTAAACGATGAGTTCATTTCACATAAAAGCCCAACAGCTGGGTTCGATTTTACTTCCGGAAAGAGGATTGAACAAAAGCTTATTGATTACAATCAAGAGGCAGAAAGATTTGGAGGTAACTGCAATTTTATATTGTTTCATCATATGTTAATGGTTCTTGGTGTTTGTTAATGGCTTAATGTGGGATGATAGGTTATGCTTATGAGGAGTTATCAGAAGTGTCACCTGATCATCGATATATTGCATACACTATGTATGATAAAGACAATGACTTTTTTAAATTATGTGTGAGGGATTTGAATGTCGGTTCGCTTTGTAGCAAGCCACAAGCCGATTGGGTCTGTAATGTGGCCTGGGCTAAGGGCAGTCAAGCGTTGCTGTATGTCGTCACCGATCATAATAAGAAGCCTTACAGGTTGGCCGTACAGCAATTTGGATTTCTGTATTTCTTTCTCAGCAAAAATGATGATTTTGTATATGATTATGACTTCGTTTATTTGTTTTATGATTTAGGATATATTGTAGCATGCTTGGATCAAAAGATGAAGACGTGATACTCTTTGAAGAACCAAGAGAAAACGTGCATGTTAACATTCGACATACCAAGGATTTCCAGTTTGTAACTGTACATGTATTTTCAACAACATATTCAAAGGTATTAGACTCTTTACAGGCCCCCATTATGTACATATTTTGTCTTTTGACAATCATTAACTCAACTATATTTTAGGTTCTTCTGATCAATGGTGTGGATCCTTTATCTGGCTTGTCGCTTGTGTGGGAGTGTGAGGCTTGCACACATTGCATTATCGAGCATCATCAAGGTTATCTTTATCTCTTTACAAATGCTGACAGGGGCGGGCAATCAGTCGATTTCCATTATCTACTTCGTAGTCCTTTGCACTCTTTAGGTCCAAGAAAGTGGGAGGTTAGTCAATTGATTTATGCATCGTCGTTCATTTATTTGAACATGAGGTGGTTTCGTGATTATATTTCATATTTTTGTTTGCTATGTTTGGTCACAGAATGTTTTTGTTGATGACAAAGACTTGATCATCGAGGATGTTGACTTCAGTGACTCATATTTGGTACTTATTGTCAGAGAGAGTGAAAGATTAAGACTTTGTTCGGTTGCACTGCCTCTGCCAAGCAGTAAGGTATTATGCTGCAAGCAGCATACTATTATCGCTTATATGATAATTGAACTTTCATGTGTGCTAAGCAGTTAAGATCTAATCTCCATTTGTGGAATAGGGTGCAGTCCATCTTAGAGAGCTCTGCCCACATTTTCTACCACTTCCAGAGTCAGTTTCCCAGATCTCGCCTGGAACAAATTATGACTTCTATTCCTCAATCATGCGATTTACAATTTCATCACCTGTGGTATGTTACTTATAGCTTTTTTGTGATTTTACTCGTCTGTCACATATATATTTCTGAAAAACAATGTCTAAAAGAGCAGATTTTATATTTCAACATTCATAAAAATTTCAATGTGTGAAGGGCTCTTGTTCATTGGCTTTACTTTTGCTTTTTTACATCGAGCTTGTGCTAAATATGATACACTCCTAGTCTTTTTTGTAGATGCCTGATGCGGTGGTCGATTATGATTTATCAAATGGTAAATGGGAAATCATTCAACAGCAAAATTTGCTTCAGGAGAGGACCCGTGCTTTGTATGGTATAGCTTCTGCTGGCAGCACTATGAATAGCAAGGTTAATGCAGAAGATGACAACCACTCATGGAATGATCTCTCCGAGTTTTACGCTTGTGAACAACATGATGTCATTTCTTCTGATGGAGTTACAGTTCCTCTAACTATTGTTTATTCACACAAAAGAAAGAAAGAAGGTCAAAATCCCGGGTTGCTTCATGGACATGGTGCTTATGGCGAGTTACTTGACAAAAGGTGGCAAAGCGAGTTAAAAAGCCTTCTGGATCGTGGTTGGGTTATTGCATATGCTGATGTTCGGTCAGTTTATCTAAAAGTTTTGGATATAAGAGGATAATATAATTATATAACAAGAGAACTAAATGAAAATTTTCTTGATTTTGGGTTTCATTTTTCAATTTTCAGGGGCGGAGGTGGTAGAGGCAAAAGGTGGCATGAGGATGGCAGACGGACTAAAAAACATAATTCTATATATGATTATATTTCCTGTGCCAAATTCCTTGTTGAAAGAGAGATTGTGCACCGAAACAAGCTTGCTGGATGGGGATATAGCGCTGGAGGACTCTTAGTTGCTTCAGCTATTAATTGCTGTCCAGATTTATTCCGTGCTGCCATTCTGAAGGTACAACATAGCGCAACATGTGGTTTCTCGTTTCTCAAATGCTTATTGTGTAATGTTGTGGAAACACCGTCTGTATGCATTAATTGACAAACAAGCAGGTTAGCTCAATCGCTAATCGTTATCTTGCTGCAATTACCATCTTGTTCTGTTTTCTGCATTAGGTTCCATTTTTGGACCCGAGTAACACTCTAGTCTACCCCATTTTACCTCTTACTCCTGTTGACTACGAAGAATTCGGTTACCCTGGAGACATTGAGGACTTTGAAGCCATAAGAAAGTTTTCTCCTTACGAGAACATTCAAAAGGGTGTTCTTTATCCAGCAGTTATGGTCACCTCCTCTTTCAATACAAGGTAAATTTTCAACATGTCTGTTGATTCTTTCACTCTTGTTTTTTAAATCAGGAAACTAAGATGGGACATAGATCTCTTTAATATGGTTAATGCAATCTCAGTGAATCTGGTCCGGAAAGCTCAAATTGTATTGTTTTAGAAACATAAATTGTTTCCTTTCACCTTCAGATTTGGAGTATGGGAAGCCGCAAAATGGGTTGCACGAGTACGTGAACGCACCATTTATGATCCAAAGCATCCTGTTCTTCTCAATTTAACCACAGATATAGTCGAAGAGAACAGATTTTTACAGTGCAAAGAGTCAGCATTAGAAGCAGCTTTTCTTTTGAAGATGATGGATTCCTAGACAGTAGATTCCCCTCGTTAAGTTCGATTCAGGATCCAGGTTCATTAAAAAGCGAAGAATACGCTAAAAGCTCATGTATTACAAAGTTTGTAAAATTTAGAAGTACGATACCAAAACAGGAACTTTTGTTATTCTACATTAGACTTTTTGGGAAGCTTTATGATGAGTTGGTCAACTCTACTTTTTCCCAATATCTAAAGATCCTTTTAAAGACAATGTATTTTAACCATAAAAATGCTTTTCTTTTGTCAAACATACTCCATTAGTTTATATATTCACACTTTATGCTTATCTTTTCACCCAAAGTTGCAATATGTGTTATTATTATTATTATCATGCTGTATTAGGTCCCTTGGTTTACTTCTCTACAAAAGTGGCAATCCATCATCACCAAGATTCTCAAAAGAATTGACAAGGCCCCTCATATGATTAAAGCAACAATCAACTTTTTATTTATTCCTACTTCTAAAATTATTCAAATCCTAACACTATGTTTGGTACAGAGAATCAAGGCTAAAGAAATGGAAACAAGTGAATTCCTCTTATTTCCATTTCCCTAGCCTTAATTCTATGTACAAAACACACCCTTGTTGTTTGAATACGCACATCCAAACACCGCCGACATAAGATCAAGATTGTGTATGTAAACTCGTTTAAACTTTCTTCACACCAAAAACTGTCGACGCACCCGACAACAAAATTTTACGTTTTTACAGTTATTCGTTCAAAAGCTGGTTGTAAATCAGCTGATATTACATATGGGTTCCAGATAAGGAGTGGTAATTCAATGACAAAGGCATACTGGCACTTTGTATATGGCAAACAAGGTTTGCTGGCTATGGTCCACCATGGTTATTAAAGCTAATCGTACAAGTTCCACATTACAAAATATGCTTTTAAAATCCATGTGCATTTCAAACTGTAAACGTAAACAAGTCAAGAATAATTTACAACCTTTCATTACACGAACCACATGTTGTTGACACATCGATCCTCCTCGGGATCTTGAAATCGGGCTTATGCTATAATGCTTGAATATGAAGTTCGATTCGTTACCAAGTTCTAACAAACAAAATCAAAAAGATTTAGACCCTAATATCTTTGCTTGAAAAAGCATACAACTTTGTACACCAAACCTTTGATGCATAAGATATGAAGCAACTTTGTTCATTCGATGTCAAGTTTTACGCTTACCATAAAGATTACCTGGAAGATACAAAAAAAAACTATTTCTAAAGCCGAAAACTCTAGGATAACCCCCAACAAGATAGGGAAATAAGGAATCAATACCACATTGCGAAATAAAAACATAAGAATGAACAAATACATTTTTGCCAGTGTCCAAGAATGGGCATATGATTCAGGCCCAGAAGAAAAAGACGGTACCTTTCTAGCCATTTCTCTCTCTGCTGCACCTGAATGATCTCCGACGGATTCCATCATTTTAAACATCAAAAACACGAAGCACGGTGTGTTATTATTCTTCATCTTCCACCACAGTCGAAAGCCCGCCTTCTTTGTTGAAGTCTGGATTCAAGAACTTTGCGACAAAAGCCCATAACTTATAGACATCGGTAAAGTTAGTTAAAAAGCCCAAAGAAGCAGTGACCACTTCAACCCGGATGAACCCGCTTTTCCCATTGTGCCCTCCGTTCTCCATTGGCTTGCAAAGTGTTGTATCTTCAGGATTTGGAGCCCCACGGTGCTGTCTTGAGCTGTCCAGGATCCGTATATGGCTAAGTATACCCACACCAAGTGAGATCCCATTTGCTTCTGCAAACTTCTGAACGATTTCGGGATTGATCAAGCCTTTCTTTCTGTCTCTAATATTGAACGCCACCGAAGCACCCCTTTCATATTTGATTTTCGGGCCATATATGTGAACCAATGGTACAGTTTCTTGCCCATTTGAACCAGGTATTCGTAACTGAAGAAGCGATGTTACAAGCCAATTGACCAAAAACCTCAGTCGAAGAGTGGTTTTATTGAGACCCAACGTATTTACATGATCTAGATGCTTACACGCGATCTCTGGTTCCCTCCTGCTCGATTCTTGTCCATCACCGTAATCTCCGTCGGTGATATAATCATCTTCTTCGACATTTGTTGCCAGAAACTCTCCATGTTTACTCTGTTCTTCTATAGTAAACGATACTCTTCTTCCCTTGCTTCCAGGCTGTTGTTCGTTCTCATCGACGCCAAAAAGTCTACTACCTGAAAATCTATTGCCTTCTCTCCTTCCCAACAATCTGAATTCGCCCTCGGTTTCACGTCGAATGGCACTCTCTTTAGCCTGAGACGAGATTTTAGAGCTCGAACCATTCTCCCATCTGCTGGTTTCAGTTTCTTCTTCTTCAATCTCATGAAAATGGTGATGATTTGGAGTATTGTTCGTTTCCATGAAGTGTTCTTCTTGTGGATCCTCCTTAATACGATCCAATTCCTGAGACACCGACATAACAGCTGCATCAAACGACAACATTCGGGCTTCGTGAATCCCATGGTTTACCTCTTTGTCGTATATGGGACTATTAGCTATCTTCGAGGTCGGTTTAGGAGACGATAGCTGTTTGTTTTTGTTCCTTCCTGTAAACCAAAACGGTGGCAGCGGAGATGATGAACCCTTGTGCTTATGATTCCCCTGACCACCACCGTAATCAGACCCCAGCGGACTCTGTCCCAAATCAATCCATAACGAGTTATCGGACGACTCGTCTTCACTAAAAACCGGACTTTTCATCACCTCTCCGACTGAAAAACTCTCGCTTTCTTCAAATATTGTGCTTGCACCATCTCTGTCAGAGTTGTTATCATGCTCCATCTCGGTATCGAACACTTCTCTCACCTGAGCAGAAGTATATGCACCAGAAAACGCAGGCAACTGTGGACCTGGCCGACTTTCAATTACCTCACCGTTTCCACCAATCTCATCGTCTTCGATCCCAGCCAATCCTGGGATTCCATCGACTGAATCACTCAGGTATAAAGGAAAAACTGGACTGATCTTAACTATACCCGAACCAGCATGCCCAGACTGATTCTGAAGACTTCTTATAACCGATTTCTTGATGAGCAGGCACCCAAATCCAGTTGGGTCATACCCGAAAACCCGGTAAAAAGACGTGATAATAAAATCAGGCCGGAAAAGAGATAACCCG
Organism: Centrapalus pauciflorus; assembly: GCA_020465985.1. Classification (NCBI taxonomy): domain Eukaryota; kingdom Viridiplantae; phylum Streptophyta; class Magnoliopsida; order Asterales; family Asteraceae; genus Centrapalus; species Centrapalus pauciflorus. The sequence continues at coordinate 166,028 of JAANYP010000582.1, read as the reverse complement.
AGCGAATCCATGTCTTTAGGACCCAACGCCCCTGCATCGAGCAACACATGCCAATTGTTTTGCTGAGCCAACGCCATCCACTGATACGAATACTTGGCACCTGTAACTCTTGACTGAACAGGAAACACAAAAAGACCCGTAGACGAATCTTTCTTCCTTCTCTTTTTGTTTGAAATTTGCTTCCGCAAATCAGTCGAACAGAGCTTAAGCGTCGGCCATTTAAACCAAGCGCTCTGAACTTTCGCACCTTTCTCTTTCGCACTCTGCGCCATCCAATTAACAGACTGGCTCTCGTGATCAAACATCGTTAACAACTTCTTGTTCGTATGGAAAGGGTATGATTCGGCTAGAAGTTTAAAAGCTGAACCTCTACTAACAGTGAAAACAAGGCCATATTCATTTTCGGGTATGTTTAAATAATCCATAATCCTAGTCTTTATATCATGTTCCACAGTTCCTTTCTCAGCACCACCATAAAGAGCATGATTACTCAAATTTGCAGTAATTTCAGATAAGGTAAATGTAGATGATTCCCAATAATGAACAGTTTGCAGAAATGAAAACAACCCAAATCCACAATAATCAAGGCATACTTTGGAAACAGGTTCAGATAAATGGGAATAATCATCTGACCTCAAATGATCAATCCTTTCTGAAGATTGATACTTGGGATACATGGTGAGGAACTTGGAGAATGATTGGTGGAGATCCGGGATCGATTCTTCGGTTTCAAATGTTCGATCAGCTGCAAGGGAGGTTGCCCGGAGGAATTCCTTTTGGGTTTCGAGTCTTGCTAGCGATCGAGACCTTCCCAAGCTTTCATCTTGATGGTTGACTGCTGATTCAGAGTCAATATCTTGAGATTTAACAAGTGACCCATCTTCAGAAGCTTCTTCAAGAGCTTCTCTAAGCTTGTGTTCTTGTAATCTTCTAAGAACTGACGGGTTTTTCCTGATTTCATCTTGTGAAAAATTGTCATCAGACCCATTTTTCTTTTTGCTTTTCTTGTCCAAGATCAAAGCAGCACAGTGAGAAATTGGTTTCCATAGTGAAAGATGCATCAAAGCAGCTTATGTTCATAAGCAATCTGAGCTTCTTTTCTTCTTTTTTCAAAAAAGAAAATACAAGAGTTGGCTTATTTACACATAAAGCCAAACCCTAAATCCCTAATCCCTCCCCCCAAAAAAAGCAAAAGCGAATCAACTTTCCAACATTCCAAAATCAAATTTAAAAAAAAAAAACCCTAATTTGAGATTCAAGAATCCAGATCAAAGAGCTATCAATTAATGTCAAACCAGACAAAGCTGAAAGTCTTGAAAATTGTGGACAACAAGAAATAGAAATCCCAACAATTAGACAGGTCAATGCATAAGTAAAATGAAGAAGAACAGGAAAGATGGATAATAAAGCCAAAAAACCCCACAACAAATTTATAAAACCCAGAAAATAGGACCCCCCACCCCTCGAATCAATATTCAAGAAAATTCCAAACCCTAGACACAACCCACAAAAGAAAATCGAAAAATCTCAAGACCTAGATCCATAAAGAAGGGTGAGTTTGGAAGTGAAAGAAAGAAACCCTAATTTTAAATCAAGAAATCATGAAAAATCCCCAATCCTTTTAGAAGATGAGAGCATACAGAAGCAAACCCACTAGATCAATTGCTCATTTATTACACTTGTTAATCCAAATACGCACCTTTATGATTGATAATGAAGATTGAAGAGAGAGGAGGAGGGGGAGGAAGCAGTAGTGTGTGTATTTGTGTGTGTGCCATTGACTCTGTCTGGGGGCGTTGATATTAACTGCAACACTTTTCGTTTTTCTTTTTGGGAAAAATTATAAATATTATGAGTTCAGCAAGACTCTTTTGGTTTGATTTTAATAAAAAAAGTCCACTGACTCTGTTTTTTCTCCTAATTTTTAATTCATTTTGTATTTTAACTATTTTAAATAATATAAAACATTATTACTAAACTAATTTAATTTCATCCATTTTATGTAATGCCTTTTTCTTTTTATTCATCTTTCTTTAGCCTGATTCAAGAACAAAAACATAAATATTATCTTCTCTCTTTTTCCTTCCTCCATCCTTTTTTCTTTTCTTTTCTTTTGGAATACGAAAACAGAATGTAAAAGTTTGACGATAAAAGTCAATGAAACTTGTGAAAATAACAAAAAGAGATTTCTATCTTTGAGTATTAAAAATTCTTTAATAAAACGTCTATTAATAAATTTAGCGCATCAACAAATATAATTTCATTCACGACATCATTGATTCATGGACATGTCAATTGATTAGTTTATAACACTTTTCTCAACAATCATAATACACTTTAAAGAATTATAAAGTGAACCGAATTGCTACTTTATTTATTTTTTAAATAACTTCACTTATTTTTTAAAAGTGTTTATTATGAAAAGAACCAACATGTTTTCAGGGTTTTTATGTTTTCACCCATCAAATTTATTTTTTCCAAAAAACTTCCCAAATTAATTTTTATTCTATTTTTGTGAAATTTGACTCCGGTTATAATTGATAAACCAAGTTTTTTAAAAAACTGAAAAACCAGATTCAAATAGGCAAATTTCACTAAATCGAGAAAAAAATAGTTTGGGGAATTTTATGGAAAAATAATAATATAGGAGACGAAAACGAAAAAAAACATGAAAAAATGTTGATTTTTTTTCATGATAAACTTTTTTTAAACTGAACTTTATATAAATAAACATCATAAATAATTCTATGATACTACTATCATACATATGATAGGTACATATCATAAGGATGATATTATGATACCAATTTTTGTAATGACACGATACCTATATGACACATTATTTGAGTACCATAACATTGCAAACATTGGTATAATATCATCATTATGATATGCATCACATGTGTGATACTGATATCATATATTTATATACAATTTTTAATCATATAAAGTTATTTAGAATAATATATAGAATACTAAGTATGTTCACTTTAATACTTTATAAAACTTTAAGGTGTATTGTATTTGTTAGAAAGAATGTTATAGACAAAGAGTAGTATGAATTGATGATGTAATATATTTATGATACCTTTAAAGGAGATTATTGTCGTGGATGCCTAAGATACGAGCTTCAAGTTTGATTCAAAGTTTTGTGTGAATGGAAATAAAAGTTGGGTTAATGTTTAAAATAATCAATATATTTTCATCAAATAGATAATTAAATAATTATTTTTTAATAAAAATATCCCTATACTTTAAATAATAATGCAAAAGTTTATTACTTTTCATTCATAAACAAGTTTAGGAATTTAATTTTGTGTTTGATGAAACTATGTAGGATTTTTAAACATTAATCCTAAAAAGTTATAATAAACGTTTGTTCTAATAGTAATATAATAAAAATAAACAAGACGAGAGATGATTTCAAATTACATATATTATGATTTAAAAGTCTATTGGATTTTTTTGACTTGTTTTTTTTCTTTCTATAATGACAAAAACAATCTATAGTATGTTATATAAAGCCTTCTAAAGTATCTTTTAGATTTTATAGTTTAATGTAATTTTATTTTTATATTTACAAAAACTACTTATATTGTATTTAATGTATAAAATAACATTTTATGTCTCACTGCATCACACATGTACACAACTAGTTTTTGAGGGTGTTTGGATTTGCGTTTAAAAAAGTGCTGTAACGTTTTGGAAACTAATAATCAGATAATTCCTGTAACAAAAAGTGCTGCAGGATATGTAGTGTTTGATTTAGCTTCTGCTGTTTGATATCATAATTATCAAATAATCAGTTTTTAAAGTGTTTGAATTTGCGTTTTTACTTGTAAAATGACCAAATAATCACTTATTAAGCAAATAAGCTACAATTTTTAACTTATGAAAAAGTGTGGTAGGACAAACGCTAAACGCAAATAATCACTTATTAACGTATGTAATCCAAACACTTTAAACCAATAATTTGCGTTATTGTAACGCAATAAGCTAATAATGACGTTTATAACGCAAAACCAAACACCCACTTTGTAAAAGGGTGAATCATATTAGCTTTTATGTTTAATGATATGGAATGCATATTAATTTTATTTAGGGGTGTTATTCGGTTGGGTTGATTGGTTTTTGGATAATTCGATTTGGGTTAATTGGTTTTTCGTCTGGCATCTAAAACAATCGAAACCAAACCGTTTAAGGTTCGATTAATTTGGTTTCAGTGAAAATGATTTGGTTGATTCAGTTTTTAATGATTAACAATTATAAACTATTATAGATTTACAATTGCAAACTTTACAAATCATAAATTAGGAATACAGTAAACTTAGTAAAGTACTTGTGATTATAAACTGTATGAACTATAAATTATAAAACTTGTAAACTAATTAAAACATTTGTACTTAAAACCTTTACAAATAAAAAAATATGACAGAAAGTGGTAAGGTATGTAAATAATGTAATTTATATTATACATTGTTATCAAAAGTAATTAAGAATTCATGAATTCACATGTTCTAAAAATCATGGAATTGATAATAAATGGATAGAACTTTAAAAAAATGCAAAAGCCTTTATTCGGGTTCACCCAAAATTCATTATATAAAACCGAAAAACGAACCGAACATGATTAATCGGTTTCGGTTGAATTTAATAAACAAACTGTTACCCGAATAAATAAAATTGGATTCGGTTCGATTGGATTATTTGGTTTTGGTTTTTTACGCACGACTAAAATTACTAACATTCATTAAGAGGGTGTCGAAGAATATACATCCAATTAGGGATGAGCAAAAATCACATTTTTTAACCGGTACCAGTACCGGTACCGATTAGTCGAAGATGATACAGTACTCGAGACCCATTTTGTGACTTAAATCGGGAGTCGAGACTAGTTTAATTCCGGAATTCCCGGTACCGAATTGGAAATATAAATAGTCATGTTTTTTAAATTTCTAATGTAATCCATATAATTTCATAAATCATAATTATACGCAAAACCCATTTTAAATCTCGATTTCTCATTCATCATTTTTGACAATCAATAATTCAACACTTGTGAACCTGTCGTTAGTTAGTACAAAACAATTGTTAACTTTTTTATTGGGGTTTGTGCGTTTAATTCTAATTTTCAGCATTTATAACAGTATGAAAAGCGTCACTATTTGGTATAAGAACTATTACCAATTTTTTTATATTATCCGTCATGATTTTATATTGTACATCGAACAATGGTACGAAAGGGGATTAGTACAAATTTTCTGATGCCGAATATCACAACTTGGTATGGTACCGAGTCTTGTATTTTCATCCAATTGGGGAGTCAAGACAAGTTGGTACTGTACTAGTCCCAAGCTACCAAAATTCAATATGGCTAAATTTGAATTAAAATATACTCTTTTTACACAAAACATTAAAACAAGGTACCAAAGCTTTTTTAAAGGCGCTGACCAGTGAAACATCGCCATCTTGTGTATAATTAAAACAAAAGGTTCGTTAATATAGCAGGAGATAGATAATAATTTAATATCATATTATAAATCGTTATCAACTAGGTTTCTTTCCACGCCTTGCAACGGGTTTAAAAGAATCATATATTACTATATAAAAAAAAATTTCAAAATCCAATATATAAAAATATAAAAGGACATTATTAATAAGAAACCATAAAAACTAAAGGGTTGTTCTTTTTGAACAATAAGTGTTGTTTGGGTCTAAACACTTATTTGGTAAGTGATTTTACACGATAAATCGTTCTTTTTAAATACGGGATACATGGTAAAATTCACTGATGAAGCACTTATATGGTTAGTGTTATATCCAAACTTATTATTAATCAGTGGAACCCTAAAAGAACGCGCTCTCCACGAACCTCCACCCTCTCCACTTCATTCATCAGATCCCTTCCACAGCCCTCCTCCCACTTCATTAACCAAATAGATTAACCACAACTACAACTAAGTAGTCATGTATAAACAAATTACATTTTTACTTTTTCAGATTTTTTAACTTATCAAATGATCTCTCTCTCTCACTCACACACACACACACACTCATATATATATTATATATATATATATACAAGTGTTCAAATGTGCATTATTATTGACTAGTTCACATCATTTACATGTTTATTATGATAAAATATTTAATTTCATGCAAAATAGGAATATACATGTGTTCAAATGTGCAAAATATGCATGAATATGTACATATTTTTACTTTTGCATGAAATTAAACAATTTAAATATTTTTTCGTGATGAACATAAAAATGATGTGAACTAATCAATCATAATGCAATTTTGAACATGTATATATTATACTTTTGTATGAAATTTTGAACTAGTCAACCTATGCACAAAGCCGGTGGGAACACCGCCACTGACCAGCGGCCCACCTAAAAAACCACCCACCCGGCTTCCTCGTCCCTCCTCGGCTTTTCACGTCTCTCTCTCTCTCTCTCTCTCTCTCTTTCTAGATTGTAATGAGTTAACGATATTGAGATAGAATGGTAAGGGTGCGTTTAGTTACCGAAAATTTTCAAAATTTACATCTCACTTTTCAACAAAAATGAAAACTTGTTTACTTTAACAACAATTTCATAAATTTTCATTTCACTTTTTAAAAACCACTTTTCATATTCTCTCTCTTACTTTTCTATTACATACCATATTCTTTATAATACTCTCTTTCTGTCTCTTACTTTTCCATTACCTATCCTATTTTTTTATTTTATAATCATCCATCTTATTTTTCTAAAAACAAAAAATTCATCATCTAAACAAGTTTTCACTTTTTATAGAAACCCTTGTTTTTTTCTAAAAACTATAACTTGAAAACTGAAATCGAAAAATGACTAGTTTTCGTTAACTAAACGCAACCTAAGTGTGCGTTTAGTTACCGGAAATTTTCAAAATTTCCATCTCACTTTTCAAAAAAATGAAAAATTGTTTACTTTACAACAATTTCATAAATTTTCATTTCACTTTTTAAAATACCACTTTTCATATTCTCTCTCTTACTTTTCTATCACCTAACCTATTTTCTTTATAATACTCTCTTTCTCTCTCTTATTTTTCTATCACCTAGTGTGACACCCTTGCCACATAACCACCATTTGCCACATAACCATCATTTACCAATCACCCAGGATTAATCATCAACATACAGTTATATAATGATCTGATGACCTAATTAAAGTGCGGAAGCATAAAGTACGAAAATAAAAGTAATACCAGTTCGTCTAACACCCTACGGTGCTACAAGGTTACATAACTAAGTCTACATACTCAAAAGTATTCAATCATCCCCAAATTTATTACAACGATAATTCCATAAACCAAATACCAAGTGAAACAGTAGAAATCTTCAAATACTTCAACAAACGTCCTAGCTAAATGGTCCCGCAGCGGATTTTCCTTTTCCTGTAAAAATGCAACAACTGAAGGGGTAAGCGAATTGCTTAGTGAATACCATATGATTTTACACATTCTACAAATCTTTATGATGCCACCTAAAGTAACCGCGGTAACACATACCGTATACTCCACACGTACTCAAAGTACGCAACCCCGAGCCCGCAGCCCCTTCGAGCTGACACTCGGCATTAACAAACCCACCATACTGAGACAAACATACCATCGGGGATGTCATACTGTCTATCCTGACCATAGAGGTGTCAAACTCTTGGCTCATATAGCACAATAACATCAGAGTACAGATGCGACCACGCAGGTCCATCAACAAAATGCACAACAAAAGAAAGGACATGCAACGAGTATGAATGTGCATCAATCTATATATACGCAAGTTAATAGAGTGCCAAACGAAAGTGAAACAATATGTCTCAGTAGGCATAGCAAACATAAAGCAAATGCAGACATGCTAAAATCAAAGGTACTCACAGTGGGTGCGTTATAAACTTCAAGTAAATTTTATTTCTCCTCGGCTTTCAACTGGATCACAAAGTACCCCACTGTGGGTTAAACAACACCACAAGGGACCTGTTAAATTAGTTGTAACAACACATTATGTCAATAACTTGTTTAATTCTTGTAAAACCAAATTTTATAAGTTTTGCAATATTTTTTCCTATTTTGGATCCATATCCAAATTCGAACCACAGCTAAGTTTGAACCCAACTCAAGTTCAAACCTTATCCTTTGAATAACTTTTGTTATTTTATGTATTGTTTGTGTGTTTTCATTCATAATATTCGAGTTTAGAGAGTGGGTTTCAATTTTTAGGCATCAAATTCGAATTTTAGGGGCTAAATTCGAATTTCCCTTCGATTTTAAGGCTAAACTCGAACCCCCCATGGTTAAATTCGAATGTCATTCGAATTTAGGGACCTAAATTCGAATTTAGGGACTTAAATTCGAATTCCTTGGTGTTAGATTCGAATATATACTCGAATTTAGCTCAATCGAGTTTGTTCTTGCATTTCGACTGTGTTCTTGACATTCTCGAGTTTGTTCATATCTACAACTTAAATCATTCATTTCAAAGCCTAAAATCATGAATATGTCAAGTATTATACCTAGGTTTGATTCTATTACACATACACTATCATATTCTGGTTAAAACTCAAGCAAAACTAGCTTTATTCATGCAAGAAATGATAAACTCGAAATTCATGTTTTCAAAACTAAAATATATAAAATTAATTGGGTCGATTCTTACCTCAATTCGTACGAAATCAAGAATCCAACCGTAGATTGTTGTAGTACTCCTCGAGGTCTTTCCAACAACGTACAAATCTCGAAAATCGGCCGGTCGGTTTGATAGATGTCGTAGAGAGAGTTTCTAGAGAGAGAGTGTGTAGAGAGAGAGAGTAAATGTGAAAATGAAAGGCATTTGACCTTTTTATTCCCATCTTTCCCATTTTGCACATTTCACCTCTCAACTTAATCGGTTCCATAAAATACTGATTTATTCTTAGTTTTATCATTATCAACTTTTATAATCTCAATACTCCATAATAATAATTCAGAGTTCAAAACAAACTTTCTAAATATCCCAAATACATAATAATTGCTCATAATTCAACTTAATTATAAATTATCCGCCTAAATAGATCCAAATTACAGTAACTGAATTCGAGGATGTTACACCTAACCTATTTTTTTTATTTTATAAACACCCATCTTATTTTTTTTAAAAAACAAAAATTTCATCATCTAAACAAGTTTTCACTTTTCATAGAAACCCTTGTTTTTTTTCTAAAAACTATAACTTGAAAACTGAAATTGAAAAATGACTAGTTTTCGTGAACTAAACGCAACCTAAGTATTTCCAATGTTTTAGAATGAAAATGATGGAACAAAAAAAGCTGATGTGATATTGAGATGTCAAAAATGATGATTTTTGGAGGGGTTAGTACCCTTAGGACCTTTCCCAACCCGATGCTATGGTACCGTGCTAGAGTGTTGTGGCCCAAAGTCAAATTTAGCTGGCTAATAAAAGCTATTTTCTGTCCTCCTTCTCCATCTTCATCCTAATTAATTTTATTTTATATATGTATGTATATGTATGGGGTATATATTATATATACACACAGTTGCGTACGTACATACATATATAAATTTTGTGAATATGTGTTTCTAGAAAGAATTTTATAAATTGGAATAATAAAAGTCAAACTAATATTGAAAATATTAAAGGCAAATTGGACAAATGGAATTTCATCATGCACAATTTGGTTTTTGAGGATGACTTGTTTGGATACATGCAGTATTTAGTATTATACTGATGCATAAAAGAAAAATACTTTGACCGTATTATCTAGACTAAGTCTTTTTGTAACACTAGTCCTTTTTTTTTTTTCCATTTAAATAATAATACGAAAAAGAGACCAAAAACTTTTGACAAGTGGGTGTGTTTGTCTGTATACGTACCATGTTTTGAAAAACACACTTGTATTTTAACAAACCAAATATCAAAGATACAGAATCAAATCCGCAACTTCTTACATAACACCAAAACTTCAATATTGATGGTATGGTTGCTACCATAGTTTTATACTAGAATAATACCCATGTATTTTAAATACACGTGTTAATTTAAAAAGAATTAATAATAATATTTCTAAAATAACTATATAAATTAGTGTTAATTAACTTTCAGTTAATTTAACATTAAATTATGCTCATTAATTTGAATTGAATTGAACTAAATTTTAAGTTAGATTTTAATATGACATGGTAAAAAAAGGTTGCAAGACATGTCAAATTAAACAAAAAACTAACACGTGACGATTTATTTATGTATTTATATTGTAAACTTATGGACACTTAAAAATGAGTGAACTAAAAAAAAGTATAAGATTTAAGTTTCAAAATGCGAAAATACAATAGATAAATTGAAATTGTTACTCTAGGTTACATATTTTTAAAAGTTACTGGGAGGAAAATAAATTATATCAAATTCTTGGTAAAATAAATTAGTGCAACAATATATTAAAACTTAAAGTTACATTAAACATTATATATTATAAATTATAGAGAAGTGTGATATTAGTTACTGAATTAATAATTTTGTAATATATTTTTCATGTGAAACTTTACTCTATATTTTAAAATATAATTAATAATAGGTATATAAAAATTAATACACCAAAAAAATGATAGAGAACATTTAGGTGAAATCTTGTTTATTAGTTCGATAGTTTTATTTAATTATTAAATTTAAGTTAATGATATTTAAAAATTGACAAATAAAATATACATGTCATTAACTGAAGACGAAAGTGGCAGGTGTCAACATAATAAGATGACAAATAACATTTTAGTTATTATTTAATATTATTTATTGATATGCTTATTTTTATTTATTTATTTTAAAAAAGACAAGCAATACTAATTAATTAAAAGTTAAAACTTATGAAAGTCAAACTCAAAACCACCACTAAATCACTCGTGTTAATTTGCATCGGACAACTGGTTCTCACACCGTAGAGTAACAATTAATCACTTAATCTTGTTCTTTGCTACTTGTTTGGTAAAAAATAATCTATTTTGTGTCCTCTAGTCTCTTTCGTTACAGATTTTACCATTTCATTTTTTAAGATCAACCTAACATTTTTTTCTACCCATTTGGTGTAAGTAGAATAACCCCTGATTTTATTGGATGTGTAAAGGTAAAAATTACAAAAAACGAAACAAGAAGAAGACAAAGGAAAGCATGGAGAAGACCAACTAAAAGTTGAGACACTCTGCCAAGCATCTATTCCTTGGTCAACCACCCAATCCCTCCAACAACTTATTTTAACAATATACTTTATGATTTATATATTTAACAGTAATATTGTAATTAGTTTTTAATCCACAATAAAAAAACACAAAGTCAATTGCATTTCTTTAAAACAAAAGAAAAGAGTATATAATATAACCTTACAAACAAATACATATTCTGTTTCGATCAACTTCTAACCTAAAAATGTAACCTTACAAACCCAAACCAAACAGCAAAAAACACAGTTCATAAAATACAAACAGTTTCTGTTCGAAAACCGCTCCGATCTACGGCCAAACGGTGTGTTATCTATGCACAAATCATACGTTCTTCGTCTTCAACAACAGTCGAAAGTCCATACTCTCTGATAAAAGATGGATTAAGGAATTTCGAGACAAAAACCCACAATTTATACACATCGTCGAAGTTAGTCAGGAAGCCAAGCGATGCAGTGACGACTTCGGCTCTGACCAACCCGACTCCATCGTGTTTTTCACCATCCATTGGTCTGCATAGAGTCGTGTCGGCAAGATCCATAGCCTCACAGTTCTGTTTTGTGGTTTGTATGATCCTTACATGACTAAGGATCCCGACACCAAGAGAAATTCCGTTTGCTTCTGCTAATTTTTGAACAACTTCAGGACTGAATAAACCCCTGCTTCGGTTTCTGATATTGAACGCGACAGACGCACCCCTTTCGTACTTTATTTTGGGCCCGTAAATGTGAACAAGCGGGATTGCTCCGTTTGAACCAGGTATTCTCAGTTGAAGTAAAGAAGTCACAAGCCAATTGATCAAGAAACGTAGCCGGAGTGTGGTCTTGTTGAGACCAGACGTGTTTACGTGATCAAGATGCCTGCATGATATCTCGGGTTCCCGTCTATCTGATTCTAACCCTTCAAAATCATCGTGTTCCACAGGACGACAAAACGTGAAGTCATCGTTTTCTTCCAAACCGAACGATACCCTTCTACTCCCTTCTCTTCCAACAAGTAATCTGAACTCGCCTTCCGTTTCTCTTTGTATGACAGCGCTCCCATTCCCGTCTGGTATATGTAATTCAAATTCCTCCTGTATCTCCGGACTCTCTACATTCCTCGCATTTCCTCGAGATTTTCCTTCGAATTTATCCACATTATTAGCGTTGTTGACTGCTGTATCGAATGACAAAACCTTGCTTAAATGGGACCTCGATTCAAACGGGCTCTGGCCTAGATTAATCCATACTGAATTCTCAGACGATTCATCTTCACTAAAGGCAGGACTTTTCATCACCTCCCCAACAGAAAACCCGTCAAAGATGGAGCTAGCTCCGTCTTTATCCGAACCGTTACCATGATCCAATTCGGTGTCAAAAACATCCCTCACCTGAAGAGGAGTAAACGCACCGGAAAAGGCCGGTAGCTGAGCTCCAGGTCGACTTTCGATTATCCCTTCGCCTTTTCCATTTACACCAATGTCAACATCTTGAATCCCACCCAATCCCGGGGGGATTCCATCAACCGAATCACCCAAATACATAGGAAACACCGGGCTGATTTTCACGATACCGGAACCAGCATGACCAGACTGATTACAAAGACTTCCAATCACTGATTTCTTAATAATAAGACACCCAAATCCAGTCGGATCAAACCCGAAAACTCTATAAAACGAAGTGATTATAAAATCAGGCCTAAACAACGATAACCCAAGTGAATCCATATCTTTCGGACCTAATGCACCAGCATCAAGCAACACATGCCAATTGTTTTGTTGTGCCATCGCCATCCACTGATACGAATATTTCGCACCAGTAACTCGAGATTGAACAGGAAACACAAAAAGTCCTGTTGCCGAATCTTTCCTCCTCTTTTTCTTGTTCAAAATCATCTTCCTAAGATGCGTCGAACATGGTTTAAGCGTAGGCCATTTAAACCATGCGCTATGAACCTTAGCGCCTTTCTCTTTTGCGCTTTGAGCCATCCAATTTACGGATTGGCTCTCGTGATCAAACATTGTAAACAACTTCTTATTCGTATGAAAAGGGTACGATTCGGCTAAAAGCTTAAAAGCTGAACCTCTACTAACAGTGAAAACTAGGCCATATTCGTTTTCGGGTATGTTTAAATAATCCATGATCTTCATCTTTATATCATGTTCAACAGTTCCTAACTCTCCACCACCATATAAAGCATGATTACTCAGATTTGCAGAAATTTCAGATAAACCAATTGTTGATGATTCCCAGTAATTAACAGTCTGCAGAAATGAAAACAATCCAAATCCACAATAATCAAGACATACCTTTGAAACAGACTCTTCCAAATGTGAATACTCATCAGCTCTCAATTGATCAATCTTTTCTGATGATTTGTACTTTGGGTACATTGTCAAGAACTTGGAGAAAGCTTCATCGAAATCGGGAATCGAATCCTGAATTTCAAATGTCGTGTCAGCAGCAAGAGACGTGGCTTTTAGGAATTCTTTTTGAGCTTGTAATCTTGCTAATGATCTTGATCTTCCCAAATCAATGGTGTCTGAACAATCAATATTTTGGGATTTAGTCAAACACCCATCTTCAGATGCTTCTTCAAGAGCTTCTTTGAGCTTATTTTCTTGTAATTTTCTAAGAACAGAAGGGTTTTTGGTAATTTCACACCCATCTTTTCTTCTGTTCTTTTTATTAGAAATCAAAAAAGAACAGTGATAAATAATGGGTTTCCAGAGTGAAATATGCATGAATGATCAAGACTTGAAGATTTGGAAAGATGATTAATTGAGAAGAGGAACAAGTTGAAAGGGGTTTTGGGTGTTCTTGAATTTCTTTTCTGTGTGTTTTATCCCATTTAAATTCCCCTGAAGAAAAAAGGATAAAGAAATTAAAAGAAAAGACTGAACCCTAGATTCAAAAAAGCAAAAGTTATCAACTTTGAAGGATTTTCAGAATCAAAACCTTTGATTCAAACTTCAAAACTTAAAATTGAGGAGGGAAACAATAAGCATCCATCACCCACAAAAAATGGTTTGTCTTTCAAAGAAGAATAATATTTAAAAAAAAAACACACAGAACACCAAGAACACGCAGTGAAGAAAGCTATACACACACATGCACAGAGTGTGTAAAAGAATATTGCTTGAATGAGGAAGAAAGAGTGAAGATGACTCCAGTTTCAAAAGCCAAAAAGATTCCCAAATTGGCCCCTCAAACTCAAACGCAAATGGGTGTCTCTGAACCCTGATTTAATGCAAAACCTTTCATCATAAATCTTTGCATTTGAAGTAGTTCAAATATTGATCACCCTCTCTACAACTTCCACTTGTTGGCAGAAAGAAAAGAACCATCTATATATATTAAAAAATGTGATTGAATTATTATTGCTAAATAAATATGTGCTTTATTTTAGTGGGAAAAAAGTGAAATAATGTTTCTATTTTGGCTTTTCTCATCTTTAATCATTTAAGGTTTTCTTTTAAATAATTAAAACACATGCATCAAGTTTCAAATCCATGATTTTACATATTATTAATTGATTAAATAATAATTAGACATTTAAACTTATTAAATAATAATTAGACATTTAATCGTTAGTTTAACTTTGACCCTCTATAACATAGTCAAGTTAAGAAGTATTTCTGATCGATTTATATATCGTTTGTAATTGATTCATTCAAGTTTTTTTTTTCTTATACATAATTTTGTTGGTAATTAATTCATTCAAAGTTTTTTTTTTCTCTTGCAGATGATTTGGTTTTAAAACATCGAATCATGTTTTGATGCTTATATTCTTTCAAATTTGCCAAACTTATTAGTAAATGTGCTACGTTGGATTGTCTTATGGTTTTAGATAGTTCGTTTAAAGTAAATAAGACAAAAAGAATATAAATTATGGGAAGTGATTTATACACAATAAAATTTTGAAGTAAATGATCATATAAAGTGACTGTCTATCTTACGCTTACTAACATTTTTAGTAGCATTACACTTTACCCCTAAAAGTAAAGGTTGAATAGTCATTTAGGGTATGTTTGGCACTACTAGTTGTAGTTTCGAATTGAAACCGTGAGCTATAACTTTTAATAGCTGGAGCTTTTGGGAGTTGTAGTCTTTTAAAAGAGCTGGGGCATTTTATTTTTATAAATGTGTTTGGTAAATTAGTTGTCGCTGTAACTATTAGTATTAAATGACATAAAAAGACATTGCTATTATGTAAACGTTGTATTTCATAATTATTTGGATGGTAAAAAGGTAATTTTGTTCGACCAAAAACTCAAACATGTTTTGAAAACTATTTCAAACATGGTAAAAATGTAATTTTGTATTTTGTAATTTCTAGAATTTTCAAATCTAAATTAAAAGTTTAAGTCTTATCAATCAAACAAAATTTTTAAGCTTGAACTTTCAAAAATTAAAAAATGAAGTTTCTAAAATCTCTCAAAAAGTTCTAGTCAAACACACTCTTTATATAAAATTATTGTGCATGTTAAATTTTTATTATATAAAATATGACAGAATTTGTTGGTAGAAAACCCATTTAGATGAATGTAATTTTCATCAAAATTAAGGTTCCTATTATTTTGTTTTGTATAGTCCACAGAATGTATTGGTTTGATAAATTTACTTTTATAAAGTATTGTTTTTACTATACTCTAACCAACCAAGAAATATAACAACTTCTAGGTACCTTTTTTCTTGAGCTTGTTGGATTTTTTTTTTTTAAATTCCTATTTATTTTGGGAGACGGGGGTTTTGGAACACGGAAGGAGGAAACATAAAACAAACTCAATAAATAATATTAAAAAAAGATTACTATCGAAAAAATCTCAATTTCTTTTTATTTTCTTCATTAATTCTCTAAACTTTTTTATTATTATTTAAGTCCCTATACTATTTTTGTCTTATTTAAAAGTGTATTATTGACCTGTTTGACCGGTTATTAAAATGGTAACATTAGTTTTTTTATTTGATTAATGTTGAAAAAAAAACCCACCATTTTCCATATTTTAACGATTAGGTCCCTAAACATTTTGTTTTATCAGTTTTGTTTTACTATGATAATCAAGTAGTCAGTCGAAAAAATATAGGTTGTCTTTAGTATACGAAAACTAGTCATTTTCAATTTCAGTTTTCAACATAAAAAAAAAACAATGGTTCCTGTAAAAAGTTTTAGATAATAAAGTTTTAGTTTTAAAAAAATGAGATATATGATTATAAAGTAAGCAAAATAGGATAAGTGATATAAAAGTAAGAGAAAATTAAATATTAAAAGTAAATATATGATAGATAATTAAAAAGTAAGAAAGAGCATGATATATAATATTTTAAAAAGTGAAATAAAATTTAAAAAATTGTTATTAAGTAAACAAGTTTTCACTTTTGAATAAGACAAACATAATTTAAGAACTTAAACGATTAGAAAAATATAAAGAGTTAACTGAGAAATTTAAAAAAATTTGACTGTGTTTCTTCAATATTAACCCTTGAAAAACCCTTTAAAATTTTAAATGCTATTTAGAATAAATCAAACTTATTACGGTAACAAACAAATCGAGTACGGACGACATCGAGTTTGACTGAATGTTATTTGGTTTGAAGTTAACACAATTTGATAGTTAATTGATTTTTTTATTTGAATTTGTAGATGTTTAGCTAGATAACATCGCTCAAAAATTTTAATCTAGAATTCAAGATAAATTTATGAACTAGAGTTTTATACGTTTTGTTTTTGTGTTCTTGTATTAGTGCTTCGTCTTGAAGCCTGTTGAAAGATGATTATTAACTTTTGCTTTCAAAAGAAAAAAGAATTCAAAACAAAGTTAAATTATGCATGATTGAAATATATATATATACACACACACTATTAGGCTGTGTGTGTTACGTGGTAATCAGAGAGAGAAAGAAAGCGGTCCATTACTTTTCATCTACAAAAGACGTTTGTTTGGACAAACGAAAAGAAAATCTTGATTCATAGCAGAATGACATTCCTTCAAATGGACTGCTTTTAAATCCATCCAATTCATGTGTGTTTTTTTTTCATTTCGTTAAAAAATCAAATATCTATCGTCAATTATACCCATCTATCCATAAGAGATTACATCAATTTCTACTAAATCCTAAATATCCTCATAACCAGGGTCTATAAATAAATTGGAACTCTTAGCCTAAAGAGATCATGCAGGAAAAACAAAAACTGCAATATTCGACAAATTAATTGGATTCAATAAAATCCATAGGATCCAATAAGATTAATGAGTTAATAGAAGGGTTCGGTAGTATTTTCAACAAGATTCTTAAGATTCAAAAACTATTTTATGGTTGTTCACAATGTTCACAACGAATAAAGTGTTCACAAAAGATCCTTAGTCTATATATATATATATATATATATATATATATATATATATATATATATATATATATAGACTAAAGATCTTTTGTGAACACTTTATTCGTTGTGAACATTGTGAACAACCATAAAATAGCTTCTAAATCTTACGAATCTTGTTGAAAATAGTACTGGACTCTTCTATTAACCTATTAATACTATTGGATCCTTTGGATCTTATTGAATCCTATGAATTTGTCGAATCTTATGAATCTTGTTGCATCCTATGCATCTTGTGCATCTTGTTATAAAAACTATGTACTATGAACCTTTTGAATGTTCTGAATCTTAAATAGACACTTCTATGAACCTTTTGAATCATATGAATCATATTACAAACACTTGTTGATATCTATGATTGATTATATGTATATTTTTTTTATTTGTTCACAACGTGCACAACGAATAACTTGTTCACAATGGATCTCATCCCTATATATATATATATATATATATATATATATATATATATATATATATATATATATATATATATATATATATATATATATATATATATATATATATATATATATATATAAGGGTGTGTTCAATGGAAAATCACTATGCACCTGAAAACTATGGAAACTTACGCAAACCGTCCGATATGGTGCATTTCATTAAAAACGCGGTGGCATAATCGTAAATAAGGTGATGTATCACGCGGGATTTTGATGCATCACGCAGGAAATTTGATGCGTCACGCGGGATTTTGATGCATCATGCGGGGAATTTGATGCATTTGTGGTGGTGCAGTGCGGTTTTCACAAGTTTTCAGGTGCTTGGTGGTTTTCCATTGAACCCCCCTATATATATATATATATAGATTGAGGTTCTATGTGGCACCATATGCATCGGGAACCAAATGGGAACCAAAAATGCATTGCTTGTTTACAAAGGGTGCATTAAGGGCATTTTGGGAATGCTTAATAATATATTGTTAAATTATAATATTTAGAGTCAATTACAAAAATGGTCCCTGTGGTTTGTCCTAAAATTTAGATTTGGTCCCTGAACTTTCAATTTGCAAAAACGGTCCTTATTTTCATAGTTTGTTTGCAATTTTGGTCCCTCAACCTATTAACTTTTCTAATATGACCAAATTACCCTTATTTTGATGTGAATTATAGGGACCATTTCTATAAGGGTTAAAGCCGTAGAATAGTTGTGTACTTTTTAAAATGTATCGATATGGTACGTGTACTATATTAATTATTCATATTACACGTGTACTTTCTGAATCGTTCAAATTTGATACGTGTACTACATTTTTTCATACCAATATGATACCTTTGGTAACCGGTTACTGGCTAAACCTGTTAAGAGTGAAATTTATTTTTTTTATTAATGTTCAAATTTCCATAATTGAAGCATCAAATGCACTCTCTCGTCCTTTTGATAACCTGGTAGGAGAAATCACACAACACAGTCAACTTCAAACACCTACAGACCTCTGTAGAAATCTCCAATGACGATCTCGACCGCCCAGATCGAAAAACTATGTGTTGCGAAGCTTCTCCTCAAATTTCACGCAGATCCAACGGTGAACAAGTTCGTAACGACGATTCTCCCACAACTGCGCAAAGCTCGACGAAATAACCGGTCATAAAAAAGTAAATGTATCATATTAACAATATAAAAAGTACACGTACTATATCGATACACCTTAAAAAGTATACTGCTATTGTACGACTTTAGCCCTTTTTATAACTAGTTTTTAACTCTTTTTAATCTTAATTAAATAAAATATTTTTTAGTGTTACTTAAATTTAATAAACTATAAAAAATAGAAAAGAATTACTTAATTATTTATGTTGGTTCATAAATGATTTAGATATTTTTAGTCTTAATTAATTTTAATTTACTATAATCAAAGTGTAAACCAATCAAAATTTATAATCGAAAATATCATTTATGTTTAGAAATTATTATTTATAGGTTTCATAAATAAGAAATTTTTTCTTTATACTTATTTATATTGGTCCATACATTTATAATAAAAAATATTTATGTTGATCAAACCACAATGACCATTTATGTAATTAACTCTACTTTATTTTTAGTGTTAATTAACTTTAATAAATTATAAAAAAAAATTATTTATAAGCTAACAATTTAATTAAAGTAAAAATATTAAAGAACTTAAATAAATAAAATTTAACATTTAATTTGACCGAGTTAAAAAAAACTTCCAAATGGTCTAAGACATTCAAATTTTTTTATTTAACGTATCAATTATTTTATCGTTTTAATTTTTAATTACACCAAAAACGATATAAAATTTTAGGTCCATATAACATCTTTGAGATTCATGATTAACAACTTTTATCATCAAACTTTGATTTGTCAGACCTTTACATAAATATCGAGAAATATAAATAGGTTTTTAATCTTTTTTCGTCTTTCAATTTGACTTTTCATTTTAATCCGATTAAATCGACACCTTAAAAATTTAAACCATTTAGATTTATCACTTTACCATTATCACCTTGCTTTGATATAAATGTGAACAGATTAAAAAATAGAATCTTTGACCGATTTTATTTAAGAAGAAAGTAAAATATTTGACCGACAAACATATTTTTATTATAAATTTATGAACCACCATAAATAATTATAAAGACAAATATTTTTATAATATTTAATATACGAAACTTCTAGAAAATAGTTTCTAAACATAAATGATTTTTTCGATTATAAATTTTGATTAGTTTACACTTTGATTATAGTAAATTAAAATTAATTAAGACAATACATCTAAATCGTTTATGAACCAACATGAATAATTAAATAATTCTTTTATTTTTTTAAAGTTTATTAAATTTAAGTAACACTAAAAAATAATTTATTTTAATTAAGAATAAAAAGAGTTAAATAATTAATTGTAGAAATGGTCTCTATAGTTTGCATCAAAATAAGGGTAATTTAGTCATATTAGACTAGTTAATAGGTTGAGGGACCAAAATTGCAAACAAATTATGAAAATAAGGACCGTTTTCGCAAAATTGAAAGTTCAGGGACCAAATCCAAATTCTAGGACAAACCACAGGGACCATTTTTGTAATTAACTCTAATATTTAATTTAATATTTATCATTTATTTAGGAAACTAAATAAAATGATCAACCACCTTTCCATAAATCTATCCCCTTTTCTCTCTCTTTCCCTTTCTCTTTCATGGCTAGCCTCTCTCCATCTCTCTTTCTCTCAACCAGTTTTCACGACAATGATGAACACATTGAAGGTGTTGATGAACACGTTTAAATTTCAGAGATGCTTCACGAAATTAACACGTTTAAATGTCGAAATGCATCACGATTTTGGTGATGCATAATGGTGGAACAAAGACGATGATGAATATGGCCGAAATGCATCACGATTTTGGTGATGCATAATTATGGAACAAAGACGAGGATGAATATGGTCGAAATGCATCATGTTTGAAATTGAATTGGATGAAGATGAATCGTGTTTGAAGACGAATCCAATAAATTGGATGAAGATGCATCATGTTTATTTAGATTCGGATAGAATATTTTCTGAATTCAAGCATCTTCCGATTTTGTCCTTCCGCGCACGAGAAGTTATGCATCCGTGCACCCATTTTCAAGTTAATTACCCTTTTGTCACTACAATCTGAACCATTAAAATTCAAGATCTAACGGTGCATACAGGTTCCCAAAGTGCACAATGCATACAGGTGCCCCATAGAACCATAGATATATATATATATATATATATATATATATATATATACTTCTAGATAAATTTAATTTTAGAAAATAAAAATCTCATGCTAAAAGTATTATAGGTAGGTTCACCAAGAGACCCACAACATTAAAAGTTATAATAGTGTAAATTTCTTGTATGTGTTTGGGTCGTTGAAAATCAACTATTTTTTTTACGAACAATATCAATTTCATCATTTGTTTTTAAAATAAAATGTGACAAAACAAAAATAAACAAAATCAAAACCATGTTACACACTATAAATGAAATTTATCATGTGTACATAAGTTGCCCATCTTTACGCACTTACATAGTCGTAGATAAAATCAATTTATTTACATTTTTGCCAAGCACAATCAAAGTAAATAATCAATCAAAATCAAACAAAAAAAGATGAATTTCATAAGATTATTCAAGTTCACTGACTTTTGAAACAAAATTTTTGATGAATAAACTTAATTGAAATATACCAAAAATATATTTAAGTCTCACATCACCAATTCAAAAGACTCATCAGACAAAAATAAGTTTTTATGAGATTTTACTAGTTGTGAGAATTTTGAGACAACATTTATTATGGATATGACATAATTAACCTATATTGAAAATACTTTTTGAGTTACATCATCAATTAAACTATATATCGAGAATATCCTAAAAAATTTCGTAAAAACTTTTGAGTCAATGCTTTTAATAAATAGATTTGTTTGAAATATATCAAAAATATGTTGGTATTTTATTGATTCAAAACAACATAAATACAAATGTACTGTTATATATGTTTTTAAGATAAGATAGTATTAAATTAATGTTGGTCAACGCTTCAGGGGTCATCCTGGCTTAATTTATGGTATTAGGTACAAACATGGACCCCAACATTTATATTTTAATTAATCTTGAGATGCTTCAAGATTTGTTTGGTTTGTATTAAACAACTCATTTGGTGTCGCGTGTTACGACGGATTTAAAACTATGTATTTTTTGAACTTTAATAGATACAGTTTAAACGATTAAAATTATATTTTATTTATAAATTAATTAATAATAAAAATTTAAGATAAAAAATAACAGATCTATTAATATTATACTAATTAAAATTAAAAAATAAATTGAATAGGTTGGAGAAAAAACTAATTCACCATTCAAATAATATATATATATATATATATATATATATATATATATATATATATATATATATATATATATATATATATATATATATATATATATATATATATAGGGTTGGGATCATTGCAGAACCTTAATTTAGTGTAAACTATAGAACCAATCTAAATCATTGGATAATTATATAACACTAGGGATAAGATGGTAATTATGCAATTAACATTGAATTAATAGTAGCCTACCAAGTTTGACTGCCCACTTTTGACCATTATTTTGGTTCTGTTAATTTTGAATGTACATGCAGTGTTGCATCGACGTTGAATTATATCGGTCATGCTACATTGCATCGTGGTCTGAATAATTTTTTTTTTACGAAAAATAAACACGTAAAATTTTTTCTAAAAAAAATATGTCATTACTGTTCCCATTAAATCAACCAACTTTTGACTGCTAATTTTGACCATTATTTTGGTTCTGTTAAATTTGAATGTACATGTAGTGTTGCATCGACGTTGAATTATATCGGTCATGCTACATTGCATCGTGGTCTGAATAATTTATTTATTTTTTTACGAAAAATAAACACGTAAATTTTTTTGAAAAAAATATGTCATTACTGTTCCCATTAAATCAACCAACTTTTAACTACTAATTTTGACCATTATTTTGGTTCTGTTAGTTTTGAATGTACATGCAGTGTTGCATCGACGTTTAATTATATCGGTCATGCTACATTGCATCGTTGTCTGAATCATTTTCTTTTACGAAAAATAAACACGTAAATTTTTTGAAAAAAATATGTCATTACTGTTCCCATTAAATCAACCAACTTTTAACTACTAATTTTGACCATTATTTTGGTTCTGTTAATTTTGAATGTACATGCAGTGTTGCATCGACGTTGAATTATATCGGTCATGCTACATTGCATCGTGGTCTGAATAATTTTTTTTTACAAAAAATAAACGCGTAAATTTTTTTCGAAAAAAATATGTCATTACTGTTCCCATTAAATCAACCAACTTTTGACTACTAATTTTGACCATTATTTTGGTTCTGTTAATTTTGAATGTACATGCAGTGTTGCATCGACGTTGATTTATATCGGTCATGCTACATTGCATCGTGGTCTGAATAATTTTTTTTAACGAAAAATAAACACGTAAAATTTTTTCTAAAATAATATGTCATTACTGTTCCCATTAAATCAACCAACTTTTGACTGCTAATTTTGACCATTATTTTGGTTCTGTTATATTTGAATGTACATGCAGTATTGCATCGACATTGAATTATATCGGTCATGCTACATTGCGTCGTGGTCTGAATAATTTATTTATTTTTTTACGAAAAATAAACACGTAAATTTTTCTTAAAAAAAAATATGTCATTACTGTTCCCATTAAATCAACCAACTTTTAACTACTAATTTTGACCATTATTTTGGTTCTGTCAGTTTTGAATGTACATGCAGTGTTGCATCGACGTTGAATTATATCGGTCATGCTACATTGTATCGTGGTCTGAATCATTTTTTTTACGAAAAATAAACACGTAAATTTTTCTGAAAAAAAATATGTCATTACTGTTCTCATTAAATCAACCAACTTTTAACTACTAATTTTGACCATTATTTTGAATGTACATGCAGTGTTGCATCGACGTTGAATTATATCGGTCATGCTATATTGCATCGTGGTCTGAATAATTTTTTTTTTACAAAAAATAAACACGTAAATTTTTTTCGAAAAAAATATGTCATTACTATTCCCATTAAATCAACCAACTTTTGACTAATAATTTTGACCATTATTTTGGTTCTGTTAATTTTGAATGTACATGCAGTGTTGCATCGACGTTGAATTATATCGGTCATTCTACATTGCATCGTGGTCTGAATAATTTTTTTTTTACGAAAAATAAACACGTAAATTTTTTCGAAAAAAATATGTCATTACTGTTCCCATTAAATCAACCAACTTTTAACTACTAATTTTGACCATTATTTTGGTTTTGTTAATTTTGAATGTACATGCAGTGTTGCATTGACGTTGAATTATATCGGTCATGCTACATTGCATCGTGGTCTGAATAAATTTTTTTTACGAAAAATAATTGCGTAAAATTTTTTCGAAAAAAATATGTCATTATTGTTCCCATTAAATCAACCAACTTTTTACTACTAATGTTGACCATTATTTTGTATCTATTAATTTTTAATGTACATACAGTGTTGAATCGACGTTGAATATACGATATCAAGTGTTCATTCGACATTGAATGATACCGGCCATGCTACATTGCATCGTGGTATGAGTAATTTTTTTACGAAAAATAAATACGTAAAATTTTTTCAAAAAAAATATATCATGACCGGTCTCGTTTTAAAGAGTATAAAATTCTCGTTTTTATGGTATAATTTTTTTGATTTAACAATTAATCATGTTAATGTTATTTTAATTTAAAGAAAAAGGATATAATTCAACATCGATGCAACACTGCATGTACATTCAAAATTAACAGAACCAAAATAATGGTCAAAATTAGTAGTCAAAAGTTGATTGATTTAATGGGAACAGTAATGACATATTTTTTTCGAAAAAATTTTACGCGTTTATTTTTCGTAAAAAAAAAATTACCCAGACCACGATGCAATGTAGCATGACCGATATAATTCAACGTCGATGCAACACTGCATGTACATTCAAAATTAACAGAACCAAAATAATGGTCAAAATTAGTAGTCAAAAGTTGGTTGATTTAATGAGAACATTAATGACATATTTTTTTCGAAAAAGTTTTACGTGTTTATTTTTCGTAAAAATTTTTTTTACGTAGACCTCAATTCAATATATCATATAGAGATCATTCAATGTCGAATTACAGTTTATTTTCACACATTCAACATTGCATGTACCTTCGATATTAAAAGAGTAAAAAATAGTCAAAGTGGGCAGTCAAACTTGGTAGGCTACTAATAATTCAATGTTAATTGCATAATTACCATCTTATCCCTAGTGTTATATAATAACCCAATGGTTTAGATTGGTTCTATAGTTCTACACTAAATTAAGGTTCTGCAATGATCCCAACCCTATATATATATATATACACACACACA
Source organism: Centrapalus pauciflorus (assembly GCA_020465985.1). Lineage (NCBI taxonomy): Eukaryota > Viridiplantae > Streptophyta > Magnoliopsida > Asterales > Asteraceae > Centrapalus > Centrapalus pauciflorus. The sequence goes on along the minus strand of JAANYP010000582.1, from coordinate 140,453 downwards.
CACACACATACATACACTCTCTCTGTGTGTGGTGCAACAACAGAGACAAGCAAACAAAAGAAAAAGAGACGCGGGTGGAGCGGGAAAGGAAGGCCGGGCGGGGAAGATTTTGCACGGGGCCGCCGTGGGGGGGGGGGGTAGCCGCCCCCTTGCATCCGAGGTGGCAAGGCCGCTTGGGCAGCGGCTTGACCACACCCATCACTCTTAGTGACGGAATACAAACAAATTCATAATAATAAGTTTACATATTAAAAATGAAATAACAATACAATCAATAAATTTTTTGTTATCAAACTAAAACTTTTGCTTTTAAAATAAAATGTTAACACATTTTGGTATTAATACAAATGGAATTTAATGAAAAACTATTACTAGTTATGCAAAGATAATATTTTTATATGTGTGTGTTAAAAGTGAGGAAATAAAAGGTAAAGGGAAAAAAGTATAAATATATGAAACTGGAGGGGAAAGGGGGTGATGCTTAAAATGAAGACATTATCTCTTGTAAATTACTTAAATCAAGTAACCAAGTATCACCTCATCCTACTTAGCCCAAACCTACTTAAACAGCCTAAAGGCTTGGTCCAAAGTCTAAAGGAAGAAGAAAGTAAACATTATAGAAAAGCAAATAGAACAGGTTGCCTATTCAAGCGACAACCTCGGTGAAAACTCACTCCGTATTCCATGTGAGTCAGTTGTTTCGGTAAAACCATATCGACACAGAGATAAACGTGCCGACGACGGCACCACCAGATGTTGTAGATGAACCTACTAAAGACGAAATTGAGTATATCATAGCTGACCACACCATGAGCTACTACGCCCACTGCACAAGTAGAATATTAGTCAAGTAGAAATGAAAAGGTCTGGCACAGTCAGAAAAAATCAATTGGCCAATTTATTAACATAGAAATTTTGTTCTATTCAAACATACAATAAAAGTTTTCATTAAACTATATATAGCTGTCCAGATATTATTTTATTCTTGAAAAACTAAAATTTGTTATTTATTATAGAGTTAATTACAAAAATGGTCCTTATGGTTTGTCCTAAAATTTGGATTTGGTCCCTGAACTTTCGATTTTGCAGAAACGGTCCTTATTTTCATAGTTTGTTTGCAATTTTGGTCCCTCAACCTATTAACTTTTCTAATATGACCAAAATACCCTTATTTTGATGCAAACTATAGGGACCATTTCTACAATTAATTATTTAACTCTTTTTTATTCTTAATTAAATAAATTATTTTTTAGTGTTACTTAAATTTAATAAACTATAAAAAATAAAAGAATTATTTAATCATTCATGTTGGTTCATAAATGATTTAGATATTTTTGGTCTTAATTAATTTTAATTTACTATAATCAAAGTGTAAACCAATCAAAATTTATAATTGAAAAAATCATTTATGTTTAGAAACTATTTTCTAGAAGTTTCGTGTATAAAATTTTATAAAAATATTTGACTCTATAATTATTTATGTTGGTTCATAAAAAATATGTTTGTTGGTCAAATATTTTACTTTCTTCTTAAATAAAATCAGCCAAAGTTTCTATTTTATAATCTGTTCACATTTATATCAAAGCAAGGTGATAATGGTAAAGTGATAAATCTAAATGTTTTAAATTTTTAAGGTGTCGATTTAATCGGATTAAAATGAATAGTCAAATTGAAAGACAAAAAAAGATTAAAAACCTATTTATATTTCTTGATTTTTATGTAAAGGTCTGACAAACCAAAGTTTGATGATACAAGTTGTTAATCGTGAATCTCAAAGATGTTATATGGACCTAAAAGTTTAAATCTTTTTTGGTGTAATTAAAAATTAAAACGATTAAATAATGGATACGTTAAATAAAAAATTTTGATTGTCTTAGACCATTTGGAATTTTTTTTAACTCGGTCAAATTAAACGTTAAATTTTTATTTATTTAAGTTCTTTAATATTTTTAACTTTAATTAAACTGTTAGCTCATAAATAATTTTTTTTATAATTTATTAAAGTTAATTAACACTAAAAATAAAGTAGAGTCAACTTTGTGGTTTGATCAACATAAATATTTTTTATTACGAATGTATGAACCAGTATAAATAATTATAAAAGAAAAAATTTCTTATTTACGAAACTTTTAAAAAATATTTTCAAAACATAAATGATATTTTCGATTATAAATGTTGATTGGTTTACACTTTGATCATAGTAAATTAAAATTAATTAAGACTAAAAATATCTGAATCATTTATGAACCAACATAAATTATAAAATAATTCTTTTCTATTTTTTATAGTTTATTAAATTTAAGTAACACTAAAAAATAATTTATTAATTAAGATTAAAAAGAGTTAAAAACTAATTATAGAAATGGTCCCTATAGTTTACATCAAAATAAGGGTAATTTGGTCATATTAGAAAAGTTCATAGGTTGAGGGACCGAAATTGCAAACAAAATATGAAAATAAGGACCGTTTTTGCAAAATTGAAAGTTCAGGGACCAAATCCAAATTTTAGTACAAACCACAGGGACCATTTTTGTAATTAACTCTTTATTATATTTATATTTTATTAGACAATTTGAAGAACAATGACGAATTAGTTACCGAAAGGAGATGAAGGATGGTGGTGGCACCAAAAGTCGAGATTTATTATTAATTGTTGCGCCATACCTACTAATTTCCTGGTTGGTTTTGTGGCTCATATATATGCATAAACGCACAATTTTTATTTTATTTTTCAATATACTTGAAGTGAGTTTGATTTTCAGATTTCTTACTATCCTTATTTAAAATCCGGTTTCTAAATTTAGTAAAGATTTAAAATTCCAGCATTTATTAAATCTCATCATTTTTTGTTTGTAAAAACTAATCCTCCCCACCATGATTTTAAATCTCTATTACCCATTTACGGTGCATTCAACATTCTTCAAATTAATAATTTTTTTAAAGATAATTTAAGTTATTTGACAAAATCTTAATTTAAATAAAAATTGCTGCATAATGTATTACTAAAATCTATGAAGCAAGCCCCCTTAACCAGGCCCGGCCCAGGGGGGGTGCGAACTGGGCCGAGCACTTGCAAATGGAGCATTCTGCTTCATGATTCTGGTCCAATACATAGGTTAAGTTTAAAAAAAACCAGCGCCTCGCATATGCAGAGGGAGACCGAGAGACGACATCTGCAGAGGGAGACCGAGAGGCGGCGGCGCTTGGCGAGATGAAAGGGCGATGTCGATCAAGATACATGATTTGGTAACACAAAGCCACATATGATTGAATGATATTAAGAAACAGCAGCATTCAAGCGAAGAAGGTGAAGAGTCAAGAATCAATCTTGACTGCTCGATGCCTTTCAGCCTCTGCTCAGGCCTCAGTGTGCCTCTGCGACTTTGCTTAGTGCCCACAAACGGAAACTGCGTTGAAAGATTTCAAATAAACCATTTGTGATTCCTTTTTTAAAAGCAATTAGAATCATTCTCTTCTTAGTGCTCACAAACAGGAATTGTGTTTATTTGAAAGCAATTGGAGTCAGTGTCCGCTGAATGCTCACAAACGCAATCGGGATCAGTCTCTATTCGTCAAACGCAACACATGCCACAAGCCCGAAAGATATTAGGTATATAACCATATAGCATCAAAAATTTCTTAGCCACACCTGTGTTACAGTGTTGCTTGTTGATTGCGGTTGACTAATTGTTTTTAAAATTCTGTATATAATATCACAAATTTGTTAACTGAATCAATGTTTGGGAAATAGTTTCCGATTTGTTAGTCATTAGTCATAGAAGTGTTAAAGAATAAACCAATAAGTCTACCTAGAATTCCTTTTACCGGATCAATGTTTCATATATTCTCTTCCTCATGAAAGGATTAAAAGACATTGTATTATAGATGCTTCATGCTTGTTAATCTATTAGCTAGTGTTTGTATGAGTTGAGAATGTCAATTGGAGGATCCAATGTTCCTTTTCTCTAGATCTTCTCTACACTGTTGATTGGCATGTCCTCACATTCACAGCCTTTCGGTGACCAAAATAGAAAAAAAAAAAAAAAAAAAAAAAAAACAAGAACAAGAACTTGCACAATCTTTAGGTGATCCATTACTTGTTAAACTTGTATTTAGAATTTATATATATTAATAATAATTGGTATGTAGATGAGTCGTCTAGTTTGACTAGATTATAAAACCTCTTATAAAAATAGTATAGTATATGTAAATTTTTTAAGGGACATTATACTTCTATTTCGCCCTGGGCATCAATAAACTCAGGATCGGGCCTGCCCTTAGGCCTTAACCACAACATTTATTTAGGATATGGAAAAAGTAGTACATGACTAGAGGTTTAATGCCTACAACATACTACAGATTTAAGGTTTTCTTTTAAAGGAAAAAGGTCTTAACTTTCGTAGGGTATCTACAGAAATATAAAGAATAGTTGATATAGAGTGTTTGTTATAAGTTTTTTGTTCAAAACCGTAAAAATGGTTAGGAGGTCCTATCCATGATCAAAATTTTAAATGTAAATATTATGTGTCCAACTTGAAACTATAGAGAATAAGATATCTTCTAAAATCGAGACATACGAAATATTATTAATTTTATACGAAAAGCGTAACACAAAATCATGCATGCATTTGGCCATGCAAATTGCAATAATTAAAAGAGAAAAAAGACAAGTCCAATCATACATGAAAAGTGTATTGCCAAGAAATGATATCCGAAACCAGGGGCGGACCGAGCACTAAACAATGGGGGTCAAACGACCCCGATAAATTATTTTTTTACGTGTTATATATATGGTCAAAAAATTTCCGACCCCGATGATTTTTGAAGTCCGACCCCTGTACCCTTGATAAGCTTTAAAAAATTTTATAAATAAAAAAAATCTGATACAAAATGTAAAAAATTATACATAAACGTAATAGTTGGTTACCAATTTAACAAATAATTTAAAAAAACCTGTATTTGGATTTGGGCTTGGCTTGAAAATCGAGTTTGGGCTTCTAAGTTTTGAGAAGTCTGCCGCTTGGATTAGGGATAAGGGATGGATGGACGTTGCCCTGCTTGTGTGTGTGTCGGCTGTCGCACAATTGCACAAACGAAAACAGAAAGCAATCGAAGAAGATAAGCGACGTGCGATGCAACGACGAACGAGGAAGATAAGCGCAGAACCAGGAGGAGGGAGTCCAGCCGTCCAAGATAAGCGCTGCTGCCCGCCGTTGCCTTGCTTTTGCCACCGGCCACTGGCCACCGCCCTTTCGCAGCTTCGCTTTTGCTGTTTTGCCACCGCCCAAGCGCCCACTGTTTTGTTGTTTCAGCCTCTCACTCTCAGAGGTATACATTGTTTAATATACATTGTTTAATTTGTTGTTTCTTTTAGTATTTATATTATGACTTATGAAAATCTTAGTTTTTTTTTTGTATTTATATTATATGAGTAATTGATAATATAATTTATTTTATATTTGACTAATTCTAAATAATATAGTTTAGATTATTATTTAAAAATTAAGGGTTAAGATTTTTAAATGTTTAATATTAAGTTACTAATTGTTTAATTCATTAGACAATATCATAATATAAATACTAAAAGAGTTACTTGCCAATGTGTCGGATGAACGTTTTCAAAAGATGAAAACTCATAGGGGTCAAATTTAGAATCTAGTTTTTGTTTGTTTTAAGTTTGTAACGATTAATGACGTCATTTGTTTTATTATATGATCTAGATGAACCGACCTGAAAGTTTGAGATTTAAAATTTGTTGAAGTCACAACCACTTGTAAACTCTCAGAGCTACTAAATTCTGACCCCCATAAAAAAATTTTCTGGATCCGCCACTGTCCGAAACCTTTGACAAAATGCTTATTGGTATCCGGTTTTACTAGAGTTTATATTAAAACCAATCATGTTTTTTTTATATATATTTTTATCAGTATCATTCGATCTTATTTATTTATATTATTATTTTTATATTAATTTGGTTTTATTTAAATTGGAAAATCCTTTAATGTATTGGATTGGTGGTTAAAGAAAGACGTGAATTTTAATTTAAAGTTTGCATGGAGAAAATAAAAAAAGTGAAAAACCATTGTATTTTTAAAATTTCTATCGATTTTGACCTTGGAACGTTTTTCCATCACTAAAGCTCGATATATCTTTCTTGTGCTAATTGTAAAAATAAGTTACTGTAGTCGGATATAACTGGTTGCTTAAACATGTGAATTATATTACGGGTTTAATAAAAATTGCCCAAAGCTGATAAAATAGTAAAAAAAATCTGATTTTTTCAATATAAATCCTGAATTAAAATGTCACATTAATTTTTTTAATCCGATCAACTAGTTAAAGACAATGACTTCATGATTTGAATAAAAAAACAATTTAACTATTATAATAAAAGAATATATTACATGGTTAAACCGGTAAAAATTTGAACATATGATTATTTTTTTAATGTAAACTCTTGTATATTACCACTTTGTAATATAAGCTAAGTCAATATTTGCATTAATTTTTTTTACCATGTTATTGTGACGATAAATTTAGACGATCTAAACCTTGTTTATAAAATAAAACAGAAAATCTAAAAATGGGCCTTTATTTTGGTAGCATGCTGATTGTTGATGTTGCCTTGTCTATAGCTTTAGCGAATGACTTTTTTCTTTTTCATTTATTTTAGTTTTCCAATAAATGTTTTCTCCTGGTCAATAATACAAATTTCATTATAAACACATTTTTAGTACTTTACTAGTTTATTACCCGCATATTACGCGAATCTTTTTAATATACATAAAATATAATAAACTAAAAGATAAAGATATAAATATTATTTTTAAACAAAAATATATAATAATGATAGAATTATTTTTTATGACCTATTAATTTTGTATAATTCTATACACACGAATAGTAATTATTTTAAACTTTTATTATATTATATTATATTATAATTAATAAGTTATTAGAGTATTAGATTTTGTTGGATTTGATTTGATTTGAATTTAAAAGTAGATTTATTTGATATGGATAGATTTAGTTTAAATTTATTTATCATTTTTTACAACTATAAATGCCACATGTCGATTCATGGTGATGACACGTGGCTTCATGAGAGTTGGGTATATTTACTTTTTTATTAGTATAGATAGAGATAGATTATACTGGTAATTTATATTAATTTTAAAACAAAATTGCAAAGAGGATACGAGGCCACTCACTGCCGCAAAGCCCAAGAGAATAATACCCATTGGGGCTTTCATTTCTAGTAGCCCAATGGGTTTTTTAGATCAATTAAGGTTAAAGGTTTTTATTTCTTATTTTCTTGGAAAAGCAATATAGATAGTATTAGAGTTAAAACTATGACTCTATGAGTATACATGTAGAAATGTAGAATAACAAGAACGTCCAACGTAGAAAGAAACGTAGCTGAAACAAGAACCTAATTGTGGGTTGAAATCGAAGCCATAAGCTCCACTACTTAGAAAGTTAGTGAAGGCGCGTGTTTTCAGAAACCAATATATCGTGTCCAAGGTCTCTTTTATTTTATTTATTAGAATACTAGTTTATTACTCGCGTATTACGCGGATGTTTTAATATATAGTTGTTTATATTAAATACATATTACAAGTTAAGAACTAAAACATAAAAATATTATTTTTGTTATAAAAATATAAGAATTATATTATTATTTGACATAAATTATAACCTTTTTGAATTCTAAATATATATATGAATAATAATATGTTTTTTTATCATCTTTAAACTTTCTATTATGTTGTAGTTATCAAATATTTACATATGAAGTTTTGGTTTGAATTGATTTTAAATCTTATTATAATTAGATGTAAATTTAGAAAGATATGATGCATATATTATTTGTTATTCTAGAATATAATATGTCATGTGTAAATTGCTGGTGATGACACATGATATTACGAGAAATAAGTAAAGTTACTCATTTATGATTAGGGTTTATTATGAAAAAAATCAACATGTTTTCACGTTTTTTGCATTTTCGTCCCTTAATGTTATTTTTTCCATAAAAAACCTCAAATGTTAATTTTTCCTTTTTGATTTAGTGAAATTTGGACATTAGATCCCGGTTATAATTTGTAAACCGGGTTTTTAAAAACTCAAAAACCGGGTTCTAATTTCCAAATTTCACTAAACCAAAAAGAAAAAAAATTAACTTGAGGACTTTTATGTAAAAAAGATAACATGGGGGGACGAAAACGCAAAAAACATAAACCCTTATTATTATTTATAAATTATAATTAGGATTCAAACATGTAACATTTAATTTAAAGTTTGAAAATAAAAAAAAAAAGTTATTTTATAAATCAATTATATAATTCTTGATAGAACATTTTAGGTAAATTAGAGGTTAAATTAGGAAGTATTTAAATCATTAATTATATTAATATTCTTTTAGTTTATTTAAAATCAATTAGTTTCTTTAAACATCAATTATGTAAATTAATTGAGAGAGCTATATTAGGCAAAATGAGCGGGAAAACAAAAATTAGGAGAGCTGAGAAAGTGACACGTGTCACAAATTGTTTTCTTTTATTAATATAATATAGATATAGAAGTAAAATGGAACACCTAACCGATACGAACTAAGAACCAGTAATGGGTTGAACCCAACCAAATATATGGCTGAGGGCAATTAGCTTATCTCTTAGAAAAGTGATTTTGGCCGGGTTCCTTTTCACTCAGTCGGTTAGACCGATACCGTTTGGGTTGACAATATTCGTGTCATATTCTAATAGTTATAATAATAACTAGTTTATAAACCCATGTATAACATTAGTATACATTTAAAAATTTAATTTCATTAATCTTGTAGCATAATTTTTAAATGTATTTTATGAAATTTATAATATCTATTTATATAATACAATTAAATATAAATATAAATATATAAAAAATCATTCAAATTCAAATTTGAGTTTTATATTAGATAAGATTTAGTTTTGATTAGATATTATTTAAATTATTTATTATAGATAGATTGGAAAAAACAAATATTAGAAGCAAATTAATAGGAAACTGTTAGGTACACGTGACAATCCCATGTTAAGCCAATTGGCGCTTTATCAAGACGTCATGTGGCATCTAGTTACTCATATAATAGAATAGATAGAATAGATGTGTATTATATTATTTTTATTATAAGAAAACTCGTCTATTCCGAATATATATTGATTTTTTAAAATCGTCACATCTAGCGGGCTAAGTGGCTAACCCCCCCTTTTTTTTTTACCTTAAAAAACATTTATATTTGGGCCCTGACTGGACCTTTACAGAGTAAATAAAGCAGCAGAAACTAGTACTTAAAATTTGCAGGTAAAATTTTGCAAAAAATGTTCTTCCCTTGATAATAAGTATTAACAATTGCAGGGAAAATTTTTACTATTAATAGCCTTATAAACAGAACTTATTAATAACTATGTGTTATTGCAAATAAAAGAAAAAAAAAAGTAGGTGTAAGAAGTGGTTAAAATTTGCAGGTAGTCTCGTTTGCTATTTTCCCTAATTTTCTTATTTGGGCTGTTGGGGTTAATCTATGAGGGAGTCATGGGCTCATGGCTGTTGGGCTTCAACTTTGAGGAGTAAAAGTTGTCATTATATATATACACAGTCACTGATACACACATAAACGACAGTATAGGACTATAGGTAAATATTTTATGGAATGTTTACTATTATTATTATCAAAGCAATACTACTATTAATTTATTATAAGTTCAAGAAATAAATATAGTATGCTTAAAAATTGATTAAAATCTCTCTCTCTCACACACACACATGTACATAAACAGATGATCTTTTGTGACAAAATCTTTGTGAACAAATTATTCGTTATGAACATTATAAACAATGACAAAAAGACTTTGAATTCTATAAATCTTGTAACAAAAACGCTTACATACATACATACATGTATATGTATGAGTCGGACGACGGTTTGTAACTTTATACAGGCCGAACCGGTAGAGTTGTTTATATGTGTGTGCAATTGGAATATACTTTGCATGTTTTTTTTGTTTTATAATCATTTGGATTATAAAAAAAATGTAAATATACGATAAATTTTGTTTGTAAATTCTTTAATAAATTTTAGTCTTAAAAATAAGAACATTTCATTATATGAGTTTTATACAATTTATAGTACTTTAATAGCAAATTATTGTATTTGATTTATAATTATCTATTTTTTCATTTTGTATGCTTACATTGTTGATTTTATTTGAATGTTTTTAGTATTTCACTAAACTTGTAATGCGTAAATTAAATAGTTTTTTGTGGAAACTGTGAAACCAGCCGAACCAAACCGAATCTTAACGGTTTGGCCGGTTCGGCTGATATGTTATATTTGGCCAGTTTGGTTTGAAACATTTTCAAATCGAGATTACTGGTTTGGCCGAGAATTTTGTCATCAAACCGATCGAACCAGTCCGTGTTCACCCCTGTGTATATTTATATATAGACATATAGACTTAGATTCAAATTAGCATCATTCAAAATTGAGTGCATCCGAAGGGACCATCCTTAAAAAGCTTTTAAAATTTATTTATAATCATGTTTAATTTAACATTACACACATGAAAATGTACATTTTAGATACATTCACCAATTCTACGTCCTTAAAAATTTTGTAAATGAACACTCACATGATTTTTTTCAACCATTCACAAGTATTATTTTTTGAATCTTAGCATATAAATTTATGATTCTTTGGATAAAAAGTTTTATAATATTAATTTTAGATGTTTATGTAAAAAAAATATATGAATGATTATTCAAAAAAGGATACGTTCGGTACTATTGATTTAATTTAGGGGTATGCTCATAATCCATATTTAATTTTTATATGTATATCCTATTCGGTTTGCCTATGAATGATCTTAAAGATAGAAATGGTGAGAAGAGATCTTGATAACTTATTTATATATGTAATTCAAATTCAAATTTAACTTTCATGGAAATCAGAAAACCATATTAATATCTTATATTTTTATCAAAAATTTTCATTTTTTTACAAAATAATACATTTATTAGTATTGTTTATAATTTTTTTTGTGGATGCATAAACCACAAAATATGATTTGTGTATAAACTTCATCTTTATGCATAAAAGGTTTGTGCATAAAACTGAAGTTTATACATAAACAAAATCTCGTGAATTATACATCTAAATTCAATTTAAACTACTGGAATTTAATTTACATTATATAGTATGTTGAATGGTTAAAATATGAAATGATATTTTATTGTTAGCTAAGTGTATTCTTATGAAGTGTTAGGATTATAGATTCATTACAAATAAGCTAAAATGATAAATTATTTCAACCATATATTTTGATAACATTTAAACAATTTTTATTCTCTATTTTTGTAACACATATTTCTAAAACTAATTATAAGTTTTTTATTGTATTAACTTAGCCCGACCTCAATGTGAGGAGAGGGTAGAAAAGTACACCGGAGACAGGAATGACGAAACTAACACCATGAAAATATTGAAGATCACTAAACCGTAACCTTACAGGAAATGTTTGGGAACACGAAATCCAATTCACCATATCAGTGTTGCTTCTACTCATTATCCAGATAGGGCAATGTTTTGGACAAATGGAAGCACGTTTTCGTTTCAGACATCATTTAACATACGAGAGATGAAAAAAAAAAACTTTATTTGTCCATTTCCATATTGCCCACATGGTAACATACGAAACACCTTGGAAATCTTTATCCATCCAACCATTTCAAGAATCACAACAACTCAAGACCTTGCGCTAAATGGGTATGGACTTTTCACAATCCAAACAAACTATAAGTAAATCAAAATCCATTCTTTGAATCAAAGGGTATTAGTCTTATTTGTGAGAATGCATTTTCTTGGTTTTATAATAATGGGAATAATTGCGCAAAAAAACATCAACTTATCAGTTTTTTGTAATTAAAACCCTAAACCGTTTTTCGTTGTATAGAAAACCCCAAACTAACTAAAAATCAGTAAATCAAAGTTTTATCAATGGGTAACCGGTTGTTTGTTTGGAGTTCTTCATTGTCAACTTTAGGTTTTTTCATAACAAAATAAATATATATTGTTGAGATTGAGACCAATTGAAAAAAAAAAAATAAGAAAAGGAAAATGGAAAATTAACTAAAAATAAGCCAACAAGGGTTTCCAATTAAAAGAGGAAACAGTAGGAAGACGAGAAAGAGATGGAGACGTAAGAGAGAGGTAAGAATAAGAATAAGAATAATAATAGGTGGCGCGTGACTGCTACTGCTACCACACCAAATTTTCCGACCAGTTTGACTGACATTGTTACAGGTGCCGTGCCGGTTGACACCCCCCAACATCATGGGCCCCCCCACCCCCTTTCAACCATTTCATTTTCATACAACCAAATGTCCAATTCACCAAAACATGCATCTTTCAATTCAACGAACATATTATAATGACTATTTTTGTATTATTCAAAATGGTACATTTGACATGTCTAATCGGTTACTAAACAAGAAATCTTAGTTTTCTTTTACTTGATTAATGTTAGAAAAACTCACAATCTTTTCATATTATAGCAATTAGGTCTTTAAAAATTTTGTTTTATTAATTGTAAATTCGATAGTCGGTCAAAAATATATACTTTTGAATGATAAACATAGTTTAGGGACTTAAACAATTTGAAAAAAATATTTAAGCACTTGATTGAGAAATAAGAAAAGTTTAATGAGTTTTTACAATATTAGCTTTTTTTAAAATCCTAAATGCCATGACTTTAATATTATGTTTTCTGCAAGACAAGTTAACCTCAAAAGTATGTATTCGTCTACATAAATAAAATTATACTCGTCAAGGCCTTATACTAGTTAGAAGCCTACGCCTTTATAAGTTTTTAAGACAAGAGAAAAATAACAAACATTATTATATTATATTAGAGATAAAAGGTTGGTTTTTGTCATGAAAAAAATGTTGTAAGACGTTACATTAAGTTTTTGTTGTATTAAAAAACAAACACTTAATAAAACAAAAGTTTTATTTGGTTAATATCTTTTAGCTTTTAAAAGATTATCGTTTATATCTTTAAGCAGTTAGTAACTATAAATTAAAATTTTAATTAACATAATATCTTTTTATATTATTTTTACTTTTAGAACCGAGTTACAAACTACTTTTACCTAATAATAATTTATATTACAAAATCTTTCAACTATAATTAAAAGAGCTAACACATAACGCTAGTTGGTTTTGTTAATTAAACACACTTCACATGTATCTCTAAGAAAACTAATGGTATTAACGAGTTAGGATGTATTTATAATTTTATATGAATTGCATGTTTTATCAGTAAAAATAACATTTAATATTATAAGAATGTTTTGTGATTGATTGCAGTTATGGTTTAAACGCATTAAATAGCATAAATTGACACGCATATTGGGTAGAATTTTTAATTTATGATTATTAAAAGTATATGAAAAAATGTAGATTACTTGTTTGTGCACTAGCTTCGTTTATTTTTTATGCAGGTTGATTTCTTTGTTTTGAGAAACAAGAAAAGATTAATCAAACTTTGATCATCAGTTGCAAATCTAAAGCAATATTGAGACAGGAATCGGAGAATAGGAGAATATTATTATGCTAGTTTCATATAACATAGGAGTAGTTAAGGGTATTGCTCTAGGGGTGACCAAGAAAACCAATAACCAAAACCAAATCCAAAATGAAAAAACCCCAAAAGAACAAAATGTTTGGTTTAGACTTAGGTTTGAACTTTGAAATTTTAAAGATTGGAAAATTTTGGTTTACTTTCAATTTAGTCGTATAAAAACATAAACAAAAAAAAAATCAAACAAAAAATTATACAATTATTTAAACTTTATTAATTTGAATATTTGATTAATTTTTTGAGTACTTTTTTAGTGTTATATTTGTTGTTGTTTTGCTTTTCTTTTTAGTTTCGATTTCAATAGTTTTTATGTTGCTTTTTGTAACATAAAACCTAAGTTTTTGTTAGATTTGGAAAATAATTATTTTTTTATTAATTTATAGATATACAATAGATTCTGTAAGAGAAATTTAAAAAACCTAAGAAAACAAAAGTCTAAAACGAAATCCGAAATAAAAAATCGAAAACCTAAACCTAAAAAAGATTAAGTAGATTGGTTTCTAGGATCCGAAAATTAAAACTTTCGGTTTGCAGTTATGTTTTTAAATAAAATTGAAGTACCATTTGATCACCCCTAATACAATTGATTGTATGCATGTTGTTGGGTTACTTCCACAAAGCTGAGCCCTGAATAACCACTATTTCGTGTAGTTACAATGATGTTGTTGTAGATTTGAAAATTTTATAGTGTTATTAATAACATAGTTTTGAAGTGAATCATTGTAATTGTTTTATTCAACATTGTCTTAATGTATTCATACACTCACGAGCTCATTGAGCTTACGAACATTTTATTATGCATCTTAGGCAGCCAATTTGCACATTGCAGACTTTTTTTTATGGGATTTGCATTTGTCAAAATTTTGTCAAAGAGAATCTACATTATCTTTTAGTTGGTTATCTGAAAAATGCAAGGTAACTGAGATTTGAAATTCTAGGAGGAGGCTGGGTTTTTAAAAAAACAAAAAAGTAAAGGAATTTAAGGATTCATGGGATTTTAAATCTTACTGAAATCTGTAAACCAAACACAGGTGTCTAAATGCAAATTCAAGTGAACCCCACGAAATGCGCGAACCAAAAGTCCTGAGGGAATCAATAATATTCTTTAGGGTTAATCACACACAGATATATAAGGACTATTTGTGCATGTATATTTAGTGTTAGGTGTGTACTCATCAATAGTTTATAGATAGTTGTGCATATATATTGTTGTCGAATAATTATTTAGCAGCCGGCCAGGTGTGGACAAATGATTTAAAATAATCATATTTATAAAATTTGTAGTAAATTAAGGATAAATTGGTGATATGAAATTTAATGGGCATTTTCATGCCTTAACAACTTACTCAAAGTGGGTAATTTTTATGTAAATAACCAACACTTTTATTTGTTTTTTTTTTTGAACAGCAGCAATGTTATTAAAACCAACACCTTTATTTGTTAATTGGGATTTGGGGGGTTAAAACTTAAGAAGGTGGGGTAAATACAAACAAAAAAAAAAAGTAAATAGGAAAGAAAATGAAGGTGGTAGAGTTTACGTGATTGGTGGGGTGGGTGAGGGAAACGAGAAATCCGGGCAAGGGGATAGAAGATAGATAAAGAAGGACGGACAGGGAGCAATCCAATAATTGCATCCCCACGCTAACCCGACAGTCATCATTCTGTCGTTTGGATTCATATACATGATCTTCGCTTATGGTGAGTGTGTGCATCCATCGGTCCCTATCACCACTACACCGTATTTATTTTCCGATTCTCCCGCTTTCTCTCTTTTTGGCTTTTTTTCCTTTGTCTTTTCTTTCTTCTCTCAAATTCCCTTCTTCTAGTTCTATCCCCTCTCCTCTCCTCTCCTCTTTTATTTCTTATATTTTACTTTCCCATATTATGTCTAACTACAAATCCAACCTTAAATCCTCTTCTAATAGGGTGTTTGGTTTTGCGTTATGAACCAGATTATCAGCTTATTACATTACAATAACGCAAATAATTAGTTTAAAGTGTTTGGATTGCATACGTTAATAAGTGATTATTTGCGTTTAGCGTTAATCTTACCACACTTTTTCATAAGTTAAAAAATGTAGCTTATTTGCTTAATAAGTGATTATTTGGTCATTTTACAAATAAAAACGCAAATCCAAACACTTTAAAAACTGATTATTTGATAATTATGATAGCAAACAGCAGAAGCTAAACCAAACACTACATTTCCTGCAGCACGTTTTGTTACAGCTATTATCTGATTATTAGTTTCCAAAACGCTACAGCACTTTTTCAAACGCAAATCCAAACACCCTCTAACTACATTCAACTTTTGATACTTATATTACTTTACTAGTTTATTATCCGCGTATTACGTGAATATTTTTAATATATATAAAATATAATAAATAAAAAGATAAAGATATAAATATTATTTTTTGAACAAAAGTATATAAGATGATATTATTATTTATTATGACCTATTAATTTTGTATATTTCTAAATATATATGAATAATAACTATTTTCTTATATATTTTTTTTAAACTTCATTTATTATATTATCTTATAATTAAAAAGTTAGTAGATTATTAGATTTTGTTTGATTTGATTTGATTTGAATTTAAATGTGGATTATATTAGATTTAGATAGATTTAATTAATAAGTTTTTGATTTAAATTGATTTGAATTTAAAAGTGGATTATATTAGATTTGGATAAATTTGATTTAAATTTCTTTATTCTTTTTAAAATCTATAATTGCCACGTGTCGATTCATGGTGACGACACGTGGCTTCACCAGAAAGGAGCATAGTTACTCTTTTAATAGTATAGATAGATAGATTACATTTTTAGACTTTTTTTGGAAGACAAAATTATATTAATCACCATAGCGTTTCGATATATAGATCAACACTCGTCACATCACGTTACATTAAAAAAACACCAAACAAGAAAATCAAAACCACAACAACTTCAATCCTTGTCTAAAATCAACAACTCCGAGACCTATTTATACCACTTCCTGAACCACATCGAGCTTCTTGACTCGATCCATACTAACGCTTTTGCTTCAATCTTTAGGAATGCGTCTAACTCAAGAAACTTTGAATGATAATCACCTTCAGAAAAAATCACCAAATTTCTTTGACTCCAAATCTTCCATATTCCAATCGGGTAGAAAATCTTTCCACCAACTTTGCCCTGCATAGCAACTAAGCAACCTAAGATTGTGTTTGGTAGAGAGAAATCAAGATAAAAGAAATGAAGTTAAATTATTAGTTAGAATGCCTAAATTATGTATGTCACTTTTATATAAAATCTCAAGTTGCATCAATATATAGCTTAAAATTCAATTATCTCATTTCTCTAGCAATAATGGAGAATTAAGTAGAAGTTAAAATTAGAGAAATAGAATTACAACAATCATAAGATTATTGTACTTTCAAGTTTCATAGTTTAAAAAATTTAAGATTTTGTCATCTTTTATTGTCTTTTCAATTCTCTTTACCAAACGCAACCTAAGTCTATTTCATCCCAAGAAAATGGAGAAGGCAAGAGCATAATTAGAAATGAGTTATAATAATCACAAAATCAAATCAAGCTTGACTTAATTTAAATCGTAATGATTAAACTGTTGGCTAAGACCAATAATTTCGTTATTGAACTTTTGTTAAATGATTATATCAATTTGGTTTTGACTTTTTAGTGTCCATAGTGGCAGATTTAGAATCAACTTTTATAGGGGTCGGTTTTTCACAAAGCTACTAGCATTGATCGTTATGTCTGTTTTTCTGAGAATTATAAACTCAAATGAACATAACTGACAATACACGAACATAAATAAACAAACGAAGTCTACATTAATGTTCGTTTATTTAAATAAACAGACAAAGTTTTATGTTTATGTTCTTAATTTCTTTTAACTAATGAACGAAAATAAACAAACGGCTTGCAAACGGTTCACCAAAGGTTTGATTCTTTTATACTTAGACATGCAACACAAGAAATAAAAAATTTATGAATGAACATTTGGTTTGTTTATAAAAGTTAATTAGGATATCAGGGTCAAAATTTTTCGATTATATATACAACTCACAAAATCAAAATTCTATCATGGGCGTTTGACCCCTAGATAGTAAGTCTAGGTCCATCCCTGATTGTCCAGTTATAACCAAACCAAACTATCTTAGTTGAATTATAGTTATATTATCTTTATATCATAGTTTAATCCTATAGTTGTCTTTTTTTAGATTTTTTTTTAAAGGCTAGGATATATTATTAACCACCAAAAGAAAATAAACACAAATACATCTCCGAGGAAGAGAGGCAAACACCGAAGTTTGAAAAGAAAACGTACAATCTTCAAGACACCAACAACTCAAATCAGAAAAAATCATATAGTTATTATTCAAGTTTTTAGATTATTATTTAAACATTAAAAATTGAATGTTGTCATTTATTGAGTTACTTAATTAGTTACTATAAGTGTGATTGCAAAGCATTGACAATATATTATTGTACTCTATATATATTAGCACATGTATTACATTAGTTGATTTAAAAATATTTTTTAAAATTATAATTATTCTTAATATAATATTATTCATATTCAGTATATTGAACTTATAATTATAGATAATATAATAATGATAATTGTTTTCATATAATTTCAATTTCTAGACATTCGAAATTTAAATTGTTTAATTTTAATTTTAAAGATTTGCACCCTTTAGAGAGAAGATAGAGAGAGAGAAATGTCAAATATAAGAGATGTCAAGTTGCATCTTTTGAAAGGATGACATGTATAAAAGACGAGATTAGAAACTTATTCGTTTATTCTTTAATATTTATCGTTGAAAAGTCAAATCTTATTAAACATCACTGATCACTCCACCACAAACACACAACTACATGCCCTTAAGAGAAGTCAAGAAGCCATACATAAGCATACACCTAAAGCTCATATGCAAGCATACAAAGTATAACAACACTTACAAGACATCACTCAAAGTATAACAACACTTATTTATTAATATTCATAGAAGATTTTTGCTATATTATTTTTCGATGCAACTAATTTTTGTGTTAGAACTTTGATTACTTTGATATTTGTTGATGTTTGTAGGTGCATACAACCTATAAATGTTGATTCTTCTATCCGAAGGTTATATTAGAAATGAAAAATGAAATTAGCCACACAGTGAATGATTTTGGCCACAAGCACACATGGCTTAAGTGCATTGCGATTAACCGATTTTAACCCATCTAATTGCTCATAATGGCTAATAGAAACCAAACATTAAAAAAATTAAAGAATTGATTCGTTCGGTTTTAGACATTAACTGCCCTATACAAACCTCTGATTCTAATATTCATATATGAATTAGACATTTTGTTGTATCTATCATTTTTCACACACAATTAGTTTATTAAGAATTCATTTGTTTATTAAATGTTTTCAGACGGTTTATTGCTATTTATGCAATTTGAAGTTGGAGAAAATTATATCCTTTACTTGTTTGGTATTAACATATTGGAGTTTTGTAACTTTGGTACATTTGACACAATTTAAATTTATCTCCTCTCTAAAATGTCTAATGATTAACATTTTCAAACAAAACCCTTAGGTTGTGGTTTGTAAATAGAATCGATAGAAAGAAAATGAAAACAAACTTTTAATTAAATTTGGACAATAATTTTGGTATACTATTTTGATTGCCTTGCTTTTTTAAACTATATATAATTTTTGTGTTGCTTTCTACTATTTCGATTTTCCGTGGTTCTTTTATGATTTGACTTTTGAGGATGAGTTTTTATAAATTTTTAGCTTTTCAAAAAAAATATGTATAGCTTATTTTTTATTCTTAGAAGAAAAAAAGAATGAGATTACTACTCGCACAATTTACGGATGGATCACTGCTTTAAAATTCAAATACACAAGAATGGAGTTTTGTGTGGAAGTACGTTGTTGATCACGTTCAACATATATAAAAATAAAACAATAGGTCGGCTCTTTGCTAAATATTTTACAATCACAATGGCATCCCACGAGTGAATTATATATAACATATAATATCATATCATAAATAAACAATATATAGATACACACATATCATCTAGAAGATTTGACATTATTAATATATTAAATAATTATAACAGTTATAACAATTCAAGAAAAGAGTAATAAATAAAATAGCAACAAAGTTCGAGTCTCATGAAAATAGATAAGGAGGAGGTAAATATCGATTGTTATGGCTCCATCAAGTTGGAACTGTTGCACCATATATATGACCAGTGGCGGATACAGGAAAATTTTTCGTTGGGGGCATAAGGTTGTATAAGGTATTCGTTGTATTAAATTTACGGAACACATAGACTAAAATTCGTCCAATTTACGCAAATTGTTGGGGGGCCTTTCCCCCGCTTCTCTTCATGTGATTCCTCCGCCCATGTATATGACCTTCAACATATGTTGTACGGTGCCAATGATAACATGTAAATTATTGCTTCCACAAGAGTACATAGCAATGATAACTTCAATCAATTGCTTAATCGTATGCCTTATGCATTATATGCGTCCACAAGGGTAAATAGTAACATGAAAATTTTTTAGCCTTGTTGCTCACTTTGTGTTGGTTCATTTGAAAACTCAGAAATTTGGTCGCTTTTCAATCAAATGATCAGTTGACTAATCTTCCTATTTGTCTAATTCAATGCTGGTCGTTTTTTGGATTAATTCTAGACGCAGGCTTCGAAGAAAGTTAGATTGATGTAATTTGTTACGTAACCCTTTCTTGGAGTCGTCTTTTTAACTCTTCTTGTACGGGCTTTTTGCCTTTTCTATAGCATCTTTCTAGCTAGACGTTTTGTGGTTATAAATCATCGTTTAAAAAATGGATCCCTAAAATATAGTCAGAATATTGTATATATATTAAATTTGGATTTAAAATTAAAACTAAAAATTATAAAATACATCTCTGATGTGTAGTAGAAAATATGTACAAGACAATTGACCATAAAGTTAAAAGACATGTGACAAACTATATACTTATTTATTAAAATTTATAAATTATTGTCATGTTACGTAACGCCGTAACACGGTTAGAATGTCAAATCCACTGTTCTACATTGATCGAATGTTATTTAAATTTGGTATGAATTAATATATGAACTTTGAAAAAGAGAAAAAGTTTCAAAGATTTTAAATGAACAAAACTGATAATAATAATATTGTTATTAAAGACCTATTTGACGATTCAACAATGCATGCATGCATGCATGAGCATGACATGCGTAAAATATTATTGTGGGGTGGTCTTGGGAAACAATTTGCAATGATTGTAAGTTATAATGTCTTCTTCTTTTAATCATATTTGCCTTTGCTTTTTTAATGTTTATATCTGTACGTACTCGCTCGACTCGATCACCCCAATTTTCACTCACCCATGTTTCCAACCTTCTCCACTCAGCTTTCCAGATAATCTAACAAATATACAATTCATACGAAATTCAAATTTATATTCTACTAATGTATAAAATAGTCACATATTATCATATTTTGTCCACTTTTGATATTATAGTTTTTTTTATCTGTATATACGGTATTAAACCTTCCACAATAATATATTAGAGTAAGGGGAATAGTCCTCTTTTCCAAATCTCGTCTTTTTGTGTACAACTTAGCTCAACGTCAGATTTTTCTTTTCACATTTCCATCTTTCTTATATTTTAATTAATAAAACAATTAAAACTAAAATATTTAATTTATATAAATATTTAAAACTATTACGTAATTATAATTAAGATTCTAAATGAATAACAATTACGAAAATAATAAGTAAAATTACTAAACTAGTAATTAAAATCACAAAATTATAGATTGAAATATGTGGGAGTGTGTAAATTGGAAGAGAGAATTTTGAGAGTGTAAAGAGTGAAAGGTGTGTGGATATAATGTATGAGAGTGAGTATTTATATAGTGAAGATAGAGTTAATTTCTTTTTATAAATTAACGGTCATTTGACCATTTGAGCTAAAAAAAAGAGGAAGTCGTCGGAGATGAGAGGCCAATGAGGGAATGTTGTGCAGCGGGGCCAAGGTCCGGGTGTGGTGTGCTCGTTGGCCTCCATCTAAGAGAGAGAGGAGTACCAAGGCCGCATGGGCGCGGCTCCTCCACGTCAGCCCCATCCCGGCGGCTACACCTGTAACATCCGTTAATTTGACCTGGTACGTGGAATTATTTTAGTGGATGAATAATTTATTGATATTGGGTCGGCCCAATTATATCCCGTTTCGTGGATTAATACGTGTCGGGATTGGGCTTGCGTGTCACCGGGTTATAATTTTAATGAACGGATTATATTTTCGGGATCGTGGGATTAAATGGGTTAAATGGGCATAAATATTGAAAATGTGATATCGGGTTCGGGTTATTGGGTTCGGGACCGATCGGGATAAAGACGTACATATAGAGTTATCTTCCTTCACCCTTATCCATTCTTGGAAAAATACCCTAAGTGTATATGTGTGTGTAATTGTGAGCTCCAGCAGGAGAAATTCAGATCCAAGCTTCAGACTTTGACTGTGAAACCTTGGGATTTAGCTTCTTCTTCTTCTTGTGTGTTCTTGAGCTCAATCAAGGTAAGGGTTCTTGTGAATAGCCTCCAATTGATGTATGTATGTTGTTATGATTTGGGAATTTGTTGATAACTCAAAGAGGCAGGTTATGTATGGTTTTTGTATGCTTATTTGTGACTAATTCGGGTATGGATGGAGTTTAATACTCCTGGGCTGAAGCTGAAAATCGCAGGTCAAGAACAGGGATTTCGCGGTGTCGCGGCGCGACGACCAGGGGGTCCGCGGCGCGACTAACTGCCTGCATTGAAAATCCGAGTTTAACTTTGTAAATTGAGTTTGGGTCGAATTGTGTCGGGTTTCCTTCGGGGTTGCTTGGGCTGTGTTTTACTGGGGTTGGGGTCTTGTTTGGGATTGCCTTGAATCGGGTTGAGTCGAGTTTCGGGTATTAGTCGGGTTTCGGTTCCGTGGGGTTATCGAGTTTGAGTTGAGTCCGAATTATTGTAATCATGTGCTATGTGATAATTGGGAAATTGCGATTGATTGTTGGGCTATCCGTGTGATCACAGGGACTAGCGGATCTCGAGCCGGATTTGATCAGGGCGCTCAGACTTCGGGGAACCAATCAGGTGAGTACTCGAGACTTTTCCAAACGCGCGCCGTCTTTATGATTTTAGTTGTGTTGCTATCTTGTGCGTGTTATATCTATGTGAGACAGGGACGTGAACCTCAGGTATGCTCTATTCCTTATACGTGTTATGTATGAGATGCGAGATCGGTTCAGGGGTCCGTGATGAGTTCCATACGGACGATAAGTCGCGAAGGGGAATCGCGCGGGTTGACTGTCCCTTACAGTCCTTGGGGCGTATATATACGGCAGGGCCTGTAGCCGGGTAGCTTCCGTGCTACAGGGTATTACCGACCATTGCTGTGTGCGATGTGTCCATCGGGGAGGGGTCCCCACAGGGCTGTGTTCGATCTCATACTTGTGCTTTATACCTGAGATGTGTGTCGGGCAATCGGGACAGGGACAGGGACAGGGTTTGCGTGCTATGTGCTATGTGTTCTGTGCAGTGTCAACCCTCGCGTGCTCACGGGCTTTATAGCTCACGTTATCGAGTCTAACATGTTCAGGGAATCAGAAAGGATCTCAGCCGCAGCCGAGATAGAGTCAAGGTTGAATCGAAGATCCGTAGTAGTTTCATATGTTGTATAGAACTGGTATAATGTTGTTTTGGGTTCGATGTATCCAGTGACCGGGATTTGTACGTTTGTCAATCTGGAATTTGAATGTATTAACTTTGTGTTTAAAGTTTTTTAATTAGCCGTAACCTGCATTATCCCATGACACGTGCGTATGGATCCGTTGCGTTATTGCCACATATGATATTGTATTGACGTGGCATTTCCGGGATCGGGAGGGGTGTTACAGCATGGTATCAGAGCTTGTGGTTTGAAGCTTGAGTATCATTAGTGGATGCTTAACTTAGACCTTGTTCCGGTCCATGGGGGATCGTTTTGCGATTATATAGTGGATTAACCGACCTGGCTTAGTGTATAACGCTGGGTGATTTATCCCTTGTGCTTAATCGTTTTGCTTTGTGCAGATTATCATGGCAGATCAGGGAGAGGGTTCGGGCGCGGGTAAGCCGCCCAGTGACGAGTATATTCGTAAATCCGAGTTGCTAGATGTTCTTACCGAGTTTTATAGGAAGCAGAAAGAGCAAGAGCGTGAGCAGGGTCAGAGTTTGGGGCCAGTTGTTCAGCGTGCCGAGACCGAATCTAGGGGTGGTGCTTCGTCATCTTCTCAGCGGGGCGGGTCCTTCAAAGATTTTATGACAGGGGCTCCGCCGCAGTTTCGGGGTGATGGTGAGCCGGGGGCGGCCATCGCATGGGAGCGTGAGATTGAGGGCGCGTTTCGAGTGGCCCATGTGGATCCTAGAGATATGGTTGGGTACGCCGCATATCAGTTACGGGGCGGTGCTTTGCAGTGGTGGAAATCGATTGAGTCGTCGATGACTGAGTCCGCCGCTTATGCTATGACCTGGGAGCAGTTCAGGGCTATGTTTGATTTACAGTACATTCCGAGGGATGAGAGACGGGAGATGGAGCGCCGATTCCTCCATTTGCAGCAGGGTAACATGACGGTCCAGCAGTATGTCGACCGATTTAATGAGTATTCACAGTTCGCGCCTCAGCATGTGGATACCGAGAGCCGTAAAGCAGACGCGTTTATTGATGGGCTCCGATCTGATATTCGAGAGTTTGTGGGGTTGCACGATACTCCGACATTTGCTAGAGCCCTTGAGATGGCCCGCATGAGGGAGCGAGAGATCCTCAAGCAGAGGGAGCAGCCCTCTTCCCAGAGGCAGCGTACTGGGACTTTTGATCAGCCGTCCAGTGTATGGAGGTCTTCCGGGGACGCCCCCAGTGATCAGCGTCCGGATCAGTGGCAATTTTCAGGTCAGGGTTCCGGGCAGATTTCAGGGCAAGGGGCGGGTCAGAGACGTGATAGGGACCGGGGTCGAGATCGTCGATCGAGACGTCAGGGTCAGGGCCAGAGTCAGGGGTCGGGAGCGCAGAGCCAGAGTAGTGTGGGGCAGGGGTCCCAGGCGTCCGGTAGCCGTGTCGAGAGTTCTTATGGTGATCGGGAGTGCCCGAAATGTCACCGGCGCCATTCCGGACAGTGTTTATCGGAGCAGCCACGTTGTTTCCGGTGCGGCCAGCGGGGCCACGCCGCTTCAGTTTGTACGGTGCCTGAGCCGTTGTGTTTCAGATGTGGGCGACCAGGGCATCGGGTTAGGGATTGTTCAGAGCCGGGGCCGGCAGTACAGGGTGCTAGTTTGAGTGGGGCCAGGGCCGAGCCGTCGGCGTCTAGCCGCCGTGAGACAGTTCCGAGAGGCCGCGGGCGTGTGTTTCAGGCTACCGCAGAGGAGGCACGGGATGCTACAGACGTTGTTTCGGGTACGTACGTCCTTAACGGACTTCGAGCTCGTGTGTTATTTGATTCCGGGGCAGATCGCTCCTATGTATCTGTTACATTTTGTGCGTATTTTAGTATGTCTGCTTCTCCTTTATCTGTTCCTTTGATTGTCGAGAGGGTCGATGGGAGTTCGATGTTAGTGAGTCGGGTTTATCGGGGCTGTGTGTTAGAAATAGATTCCCATCAGTTTGCGATCGATTTGCTGCCGATTGAGATCAGTAGCTTCGATGTAATAGTGGGTATGGACTGGTTGACTGCCAGACGGGCTGATATTCTGTGTGCCAAGAAGATCATCCGTATACCCATTTCTGACAGTGAGAGTGTGATTGTGTATGGGGAACGTCGTAAGGGAGATATCGGGATTGTGTCTATGGCCAGGGCTCAGAGATATGTCTCTAAAGGGTGCGAGACCTTCCTAGCTTATGTAGTTGACGCGAGGAAGGAAAAGAAAACCTTAGAGGATATTCCGGTGATTCGTGAGTTCCCTGAGGTATTCCCAGAGGAGTTGCCTGGGTTACCGCCAGATCGCCAAGTGGAATTCCGGATCGATCTTGTTCCTGGGGCGGTGCCGATTGCTAAGACGCCTTATAGGCTGGCACCGACAGAGATGCGAGAGCTGATGTCACAGTTGCAGGAACTTCTAGATCGGGGATTTATCCGTCCTAGTTCGTCGCCTTGGGATGCGCCAGTGCTTTTCGTGAAAAAGAAGGACGGTAGTATGCGGATGTGTATCGACTATCGGGAATTGAATAAAGTGACTGTGAAGAATCGTTATCCGCTTCCACGTATTGATGATCTGTTCGACCAGCTCCAGGGTTCGAGCTATTTCTCCAAGATCGACTTGCGATCGGGTTACCATCAGTTAAGGGTCAGGGACGAAGATGTGCCGAAGACCGCGTTTCGGACTCGTTATGGGCATTACGAATTCCTTGTAGTGCCGTTTGGTTTGACTAATGCACCCGCCGCTTTCATGGATTTAATGAACCGGGTGTGTAGAACTATGTTAGATAGATTCGTGATCGTGTTCATTGATGACATCCTTATCTACTCGCGGAGTGCCGAGGACCACGAGCAGCACCTCCGAGAGGTTTTATCTGTGCTGCGCAGGGAGAGACTGTACGCGAAACTCTCCAAATGTGAATTTTGGCTTCGGGAAGTGCAGTTTTTGGGTCACGTGGTCAGTGCCGAGGGTATAAAGGTGGATCCGGCCAAGATTGAGGCGGTGATGAGTTGGGAGCCTCCGAGATCAGTGCCTGAGATTCGTAGTTTTCTGGGTCTCGCTGGGTACTATAGACGCTTCATCCAGGATTTCTCGAGGATTGCCTTGCCGTTGACGAGATTGACACGGCAGTCCGTTCCGTTTGAATGGTCCGAGGATCAGGGGCGTGCGTTCAGAGAATTGAAGACCCGGTTGTGTCAGGCTCCAGTGTTGGCCTTGCCAGAGGGTACCGATGATTTTGTGGTATACTGTGATGCTTCAGGGTCGGGTTTGGGTTGCGTTCTGATGCAGAGAGGGAAGGTGATCGCTTATGCTTCGCGCCAGCTAAAGACTTACGAGGAGAACCATACCGTGCACGATTTAGAGTTGGACGCCATTGTGTTTGCGTTGAAGATTTGGCGTCATTATCTGTATGGGTCTCGGTTCGTTGTGTATACCGATCATAAGAGTCTTCAGTATTTGTTCAGCCAGAAAGATCTTAATATGCGACAGCGCCGTAGCCTTGAGTTGCTTAAGGACTACGATTGCGAGATTCAGTACCACCCGGGTCGGGCTAATGTGGTAGCTGACGCGCTGAGCCGTAGGGCATGCGGCCAGACTGTAATTTCCAGAGCCTCGAGGCTTGAGATCACCTCGACTTTGATTGATAGTCTGAGATTAGCACAGCAGGAGGGCCTGCGAGGTGATAATGTGAAGCGTGAACGATTGATCGGCCAGCTTGAGTCATTGATCAGGGACGATCGTGGGTTACTTGTGTTCCATGATAGGGTTTGGGTCCCAAGGGTTGGGAATCTGCGGCAGTTGATTCTTGATGAGTCGCATCGGTCGAGGCTATCTGTGCATCCGGGGAGTACTAAGATGTATCGTGATCTCCGTGACTTCTACTGGTGGCCGGGAATGAAAAGAGATGTGGGCCGATATGTTGAGCAGTGCATGACGTGTCTCAGAGTCAAAGCCGAGCATCAGAAGCCGCACGGGCATCTACAGCCGTTGGAAATCCCCGAGTGGAAGTGGTATCACATCACGATGGATTTCATTGTGAGACTTCCACGCACGGTCCGCGGGAACGACATGATCTGGGTTATAGTGGATCGACTAACGAAGAGTGCGCACTTCTTAGCCGTTCGAGGTACTATCACCATGGATCAGTTAGCGAGACTGTACATCAACGAGGTAGTATCGCGGCATGGGATTCCGATGTCGATTACTTCGGACAGGGATACGCGGTTTACGTCTCGTTTCTGGCAGAGTTTCCAGCGGGAATTGGGTACCAGGGTTCAGCTAAGTACGGCGTATAGACCGCAGACTGACGGGCAGACCGAGCGCACTAATCAAACCCTCGAGGATATGTTGCGGGCATGTGCTATCGACTTCAGCGGCAATTGGGACGTGCATTTACCGTTGGTCGAGTTCGCGTATAATAATAGCTATCACGCCACGATTAAAATGGCTCCGTTTGAGGCATTATATGGACGTAAGTGCCTGACCCCAGTATGTTGGGGCGAGGTCGGTGAGCGACCTATTAGCGGGCCGGAGCTACTCCAGGAGACTAGTGACAAAGTGGCCGTGATTCGGGAGCATATGAAAGTCGCCCAGAGCCGTCAGAAGAGCTATGCAGATCGCCGTCTGAAAGAGTTAGAGTTCAGTGTCGGGGACCGCGTGTTGCTTAAGGTGTCGCCGTGGAAAGGGGTTATCCGGTTTAGACATCGTGGGAAGCTGAGTCCGCGGTATATTGGGCCGTTCGAGATTGTTGAGAGAGTCCGGGATCAGGCCTATCGACTGCGATTGCCTCCGGAGTTGGCCGGTGTGCACGATACGTTTCACGTGAGTCATCTCCGGAAGTGTCTGGCTATAGATGACCAGTATGTGCCCCTATCTGAGATTACAGTCGATGATCAACTGCGATATGTGGAGCAGCCCGAGGCCGTGACCGATCGAAAGATTAAGAAGCTGAGGAATAAAGAGATTGCCTTGGTACTTGTTCAGTGGAGACACCATAAAGGTACCAACGCTACCTGGGAGCCTGAGTCAGAAATGCGATCGAGATATCCTCACCTATTCCAGAGTTCGAGTTAGATTCCGGGACGGAATCTCTTTAAGAGGGGAGGATTTGTAACATCCGTTAATTTGACCTGGTACGTGGAATTATTTTAGTGGATGAATAATTTATTGATATTGGGTCGGCCCAATTATATCCCGTTTCGTGGATTAATACGTGTCGGGATTGGGCTTGCGTGTCACCGGGTTATAATTTTAATGAACGGATTATATTTTCGGGATCGTGGGATTAAATGGGTTAAATGGGCATAAATATTGAAAATGTGATATCGGGTTCGGGTTATTGGGTTCGGGACCGATCGGGATAAAGACGTACATATAGAGTTATCTTCCTTCACCCTTATCCATTCTTGGAAAAATACCCTAAGTGTATATGTGTGTGTAATTGTGAGCTCCAGCAGGAGAAATTCAGATCCAAGCTTCAGACTTTGATTGTGAAACCTTGGGATTTAGCTTCTTCTTCTTCTTGTGTGTTCTTGAGCTCAATCAAGGTAAGGGTTCTTGTGAATAGCCTCCAATTGATGTATGTATGTTGTTATGATTTGGGAATTTGTTGATAACTCAAAGAGGCAGGTTATGTATGGTTTTTGTATGCTTATTTGTGACTAATTCGGGTATGGATGGAGTTTAATACTCCTGGGCTGAAGCTGAAAATCGCAGGTCAAGAACAGGGATTTCGCGGTGTCGCGGCGCGACGACCAGGGGGTCCGCGGCGCGACTAACTGCCTGCATTGAAAATCCGAGTTTAACTTTGTAAATTGAGTTTGGGTCGAATTGTGTCGGGTTTCCTTCGGGGTTGCTTGGGCTGTGTTTTACTGGGGTTGGGGTCTTGTTTGGGATTGCCTTGAATCGGGTTGAGTCGAGTTTCGGGTATTAGTCGGGTTTCGGTTCCGTGGGGTTATCGAGTTTGAGTTGAGTCCGAATTATTGTAATCATGTGCTATGTGATAATTGGGAAATTGCGATTGATTGTTGGGCTATCCGTGTGATCACAGGGACTAGCGGATCTCGAGCCGGATTTGATCAGGGCGCTCAGACTTCGGGGAACCAATCAGGTGAGTACTCGAGACTTTTCCAAACGCGCGCCGTCTTTATGATTTTAGTTGTGTTGCTATCTTGTGCGTGTTATATCTATGTGAGACAGGGACGTGAACCTCAGGTATGCTCTATTCCTTATACGTGTTATGTATGAGATGCGAGATCGGTTCAGGGGTCCGTGATGAGTTCCATACGGACGATAAGTCGCGAAGGGGAATCGCGCGGGTTGACTGTCCCTTACAGTCCTTGGGGCGTATATATACGGCAGGGCCTGTAGCCGGGTAGCTTCCGTGCTACAGGGTATTACCGACCATTGCTGTGTGCGATGTGTCCATCGGGGAGGGGTCCCCACAGGGCTGTGTTCGATCTCATACTTGTGCTTTATACCTGAGATGTGTGTCGGGCAATCGGGACAGGGACAGGGACAGGGTTTGCGTGCTATGTGCTA
Source organism: Centrapalus pauciflorus (assembly GCA_020465985.1). NCBI lineage: Eukaryota > Viridiplantae > Streptophyta > Magnoliopsida > Asterales > Asteraceae > Centrapalus > Centrapalus pauciflorus. The sequence continues at coordinate 110,474 of JAANYP010000582.1, read as the reverse complement.
TGTGTTCTGTGCAGTGTCAACCCTCGCGTGCTCACGGGCTTTATAGCTCACGTTATCGAGTCTAACATGTTCAGGGAATCAGAAAGGATCTCAGCCGCAGCCGAGATAGAGTCAAGGTTGAATCGAAGATCCGTAGTAGTTTCATATGTTGTATAGAACTGGTATAATGTTGTTTTGGGTTCGATGTATCCAGTGACCGGGATTTGTACGTTTGTCAATCTGGAATTTGAATGTATTAACTTTGTGTTTAAAGTTTTTTAATTAGCCGTAACCTGCATTATCCCATGACACGTGCGTATGGATCCGTTGCGTTATTGCCACATATGATATTGTATTGACGTGGCATTTCCGGGATCGGGAGGGGTGTTACAACACCACTCCCGCCAGGCGGCCCCGGCTATTTCCTTCCCCGGCCCGGCTCCCCCTCCCCGCTCTAGGCCGCTCCATTTGTTGTCTTTTTGTGCCCCCAACGGTCGATAGACCGTTTGAATTAAAAAAAAAATTATAATTTTTTTTTCTATATAAATACATATCTTCCCAATACATTTAACTCACATCTTTCCCAATACATTTAACTCCCATTTCTCTCAATCTATACACATTCAAAATTCTCTCTTTCATTTAACCTAAAATTTTTTCCAATCAATCACAATTTTATTTTTATTGTGATGGAACCGTATACTACGTCTTCGTCGTCAAACTCATCAACCGAAGAGTCGTCCGAAGACGAATCTCAACATTATCAAGAACTCTTTCAAGCATTTATAAATGCAATCTCTCCGCAACCTAGACGAAGAATTCCAATTCAGAGAGACCGAGCAGCTGCAAATGAACGTCTGATGCGCAATTATTTTACTCAAAATCCTGTCTATGGAGATGATATGTTCAGAAGGAGGTTCCAGATGCGCAAAGAACTATTCCTACGAATAGTTTACGATATGGAGCAATACTTTGAATATTTTACCTTGCGATGGGATGCTCGAGGTAGAAGGGGATTTACCGCGTTACAAAAATGCACATCTGCTATTCGGCAACTCGCATATGGCATGGTGGCTGATTCGATTGACGACTCTCTTTTTATGTCTGAAAGAACTTCGCGTGAAACCTTGCAAGAATTCTGTAAGGGAATTATTCAGCTATATAGACGCAAATATTTGCGTAGACTGAATGAATCTGATGTTCATCAGTTGTACGCGTTCCATGAAGCAAAACATGGATTTCGTGGAATGTTTGGCAGCATTGACTGTACACATTGGGCATGGAGAAATTGCCCTACAGAATGGCGAGGACAATATATGCGAGGCGATCACCAATATCCGACAATTATGTTGGAAGCCGTTGCGTCACAAGATTTATGGATTAGACATGCATTTTTTGGCGTCGCGGGTTCCAACAACGACATCAATGTGATTAATCAATCACCAGTATTCAATGACGTTTTAAACGGGATCGCACCGGTTGTTCCTTTTGTTATTAACGGAACAGAATACAAACATGGGTACTATCAAACCGACGGGATATATCCCGAGTGGGCGACTTTTGTGAAAGCTTTTTCGTGTCCAACCGATGACAAACGAAAAAGATTCAAGGCAGCACAAGAGTCGGCAAGAAAAGACATCGAACGAGCTTTTGGTGTACTCAAATCTCGTTTTGCTATATTAAACAACCCCGCACGACCATGGCACCCAAATAAAATTAGACACATCATGTATGCTTGTGTCATATTACACAATATGATCTTAGAAGACGAAGGGTTCGCGATATGTTCATTTCAAGAAACCGAGCTTCCATCCAATTAACATTCCGCTTCCAATGAAGTATATCAAAATACGTTACTGGAAATTCGTAATCGGGAAACACACAATAACCTTCGCTCAGATCTTGTGGAACATATTGCACTTGCCCAAATACCAAATTTAGACGGCTAGTTTGTATTTTTTTAATGTTCAATCGTAATTTTAGTTTTTGTTTATTGTTATGTATTTTTTTTATTTTAATTCGGTAATTTTTAATTTTTAGTTTATGTAATAGTTTTTAAATATTTTATGAAATTAATTATTTTAATTCTAGTATTTGTTTTGTTAGTTAAAATTAATTTAGTGTTAAAAAAATTAAGAAAGATGGAAAGGTTAAGAAAAGTGGGTATTTCCTAGTTAGAAAGGTGGGAAAGGTGGAGAGAGAAAAGCTGATGTGGCGCTGACGTGTACAGAAAGTTGGGTTTGGGAAAGGTGGGTACTTCCACCACTCTAATGTGGCCAATCCGATGGCCTTCGGCCTTAGTGTACCCATCTCAGTTATGATAATTAAAATTTTTTAGTCCATTTGTCTTGGTAAATTAAACTATTTATTTCTTTTTGTACAACAGAACACACATACATATCTAATACTAGTATTAAATTTACAAATTTGTCTACAATACAAGAATATTATTATTTTTATTATTTGTCACAATTATTATTTTTCTAACTTTTTTTATATGGATAGTAGCTACTTTTTAATTATTTTAATACATTTTTATAATATTATATACTATAATTAATATGGATTGAGATTTTAATATAATATGAAATATAATGATTGTATATTTTATTTCAATAAATTTTAAATTTAAAAAAACCCTCGTCTTCCTCCTGCATCAACGACGGTAGCCCCAAAGTTGCCCCTCAAACAAGCCACCTCCACCTCTTTTAATCTAGATTAGATTGAGGATAAAAAGAAAAGAGATCAAAGATTGGTGTGCTGAGAGAGCGAAACATGAGAAATAATATTGTACTTTATTATAATACTGGGTTAGATACAGTGTGGTACATGAGTCGATTATAAAAAAATATTTTACAAAAATATATTTTTTTAAAAGAGATATATCTCTAAATTTCATCACGAGTAAACGTATTCTAACGGTTATTCAAAACCAAAAGCATGATTCACATTCTTAGTAATGATCGAACCACAACAATCCGTGCACACCTCTACTAGACACATGATATTTTTGGCATATAAAAGGGTGTTGAAGGGACTAAAGTGTGACGAGCAAAATATTGAAGGCACAGTTCTAATTGAAAGCGTGTTGAATGCATAGGTTTCTTGTCAAGTATTGTTCTTTATGGGAGTGCGTTAACAAATAATGTGTCGTATGTGCAATAAGTTTACCTTCGTGCAGACACCACACTGGTTAGGAGTGGTCCCTTGATTAGTCTATGACAGACGAAATCTGTGAACCTTTATTATATGTGGGATGGAAGACTAGTCCTTACCAAGGCAGCAACACCGCACACTACCCATGGAGATGAGTCTATGGCAAATTGACAATTGGCATGAGCACAGGTCAGACCCTTCAGACAACGTGGTAAACACTTATATCATTTTTCGAATAGTTTTGTAAAGTTGGCTATTTGATGGTGATGAAAGCCAGTGCTCCCGGGATGTGAAAGAGTCGTGGCATAATGCGATGTAGATACACATCATCACGATCAATTATCGCTAGAAAGAGTATTGGAGCATGTCAAAAAGTTATGATGGTTGTTGCATGCTGCATAGTAAAGTCACTAGAGACGGTAACAGATTAATGGACTAATCCAAGAGGATGATGCTCATTGCATGCTAGGGATGATGGTGTGAATATTTGACGCCCCTTTAACTAAGAACCTTAACGCAAAGCCAAATAGAAAAAGGGTTTACCATATGAGATTTGTCATGCACGACCGCGCGCGGGGGGATTGGGGGGGGGGGGCATGGACGAATGATGGGAGCATATAACGAGCCAAATATTGAAAATACAAGTTTTCTCGAAAGTGTGCTTAATGCATATGTTCTTAGTGAAGTATTGTTCCAGTCAAGTCTTGTGCTATGCAGGAGTGCCTCAACAATTAAGGTGTAGTACGTTTCACAAGTATATTCTCGTATGAGCACCAGACTGAATGAGAGTTAGGGCATTCTTTAGATGAGTCCAGTGGCGGATCCACTCTTAGTGGGTGGGTATCAAACGACCCCTATATATTTTCTTTTACGCATTATGTGTATAGTCGAAAAATTTTCAATCCCATGATTTTTGAAGGCCGACCCCGATTTCCTTGTGATTTTTAGAACGAGAATTTAAGAATTCGAAGTAAATGTTCTCTTCTTCTCTTATACTTTATTTTATAAATTATAATATCCAAGTTTTATGATATAAAATATTAGATAGTTGCTTTATTAATATAGCAATAGATTTGTTTTTGGGTGATCATGCGAGGGACTTCACAATGGTCACCTATCTTGATAGTAATATTGACAAAAAAACATTTTTACTACAACTTTAAGATGAGGAGTGTAATGTTTGTGCTCGTCGAAGCGTCTCGCAAGATTAAGATCTATTTGTATGTCAAACATCTTTCCTACGATCTGCCAATGTGAGATTCACTTAAAAATCTCATTATAACTTCATAGGTAATCATGTCTAGATCGATATGATATCAAGATATTGACGTTGAGGAAGTCTTTGCATGGCCACCATGCATGAAAATGACGCTTTTTATAATCTAATAACAACCAATATTATATCATAGCATATAATATGTTATTAGTAGGAAATAGCTAAACCACGAACATCATTTAATATTCATTGTAACTATATTAATAAGAAACTAAGTTGTATTATGTAAGACATTTCATATTATTACCTAAATAGTTTAACGGGTAAATAAAAAAAACTGAAAGTTAAATGGATAAAATAATACTTGAAACTTTTTTTTTTTATAATAATTATTTTGTTTTATTTTTATAATGCGTTACAGATTTACAAGAATATTTTTTTCTAATTAAAATCTTTGAAGTTAAAAATAAAAATAAAAAATCGTACGGATAATAGATTTGGTTAGGAGTTAATGTGCAGTAAACATGTTAAAACCAAAAAGTATTAATGGAGTAGGTTCAAGGTTGGTGGCTGAGCCCACAATTAACAGTGTCTCTGTTTCTTCTGTAATCTCTCTATCTCTGAAAAAGCCTGCTCTTATTCCCCTCTATCTCTCTCTCTCTCTCTCCCCCCTCCGCCCTCCGCCTCCATAAAAACCCCCATACCCACCACCAAAATTAACCAACATTTTATATTCTTCTTCCATCATAAACCCTCTCTCTCGACAGAAAAAAAGCAGACAAGAAAAAAAAAATCACTTCAGGCAAGTTTTTCCAAATGCCATCTGATTCTTGCGATCATCGTCGAACAACCACCGCAAAACCCCACCACGTTGCTGGATGTGGTGGTGCTACAGGTGCACCGCCGCCGGAGCCTGAACACCTACCTTGTCCACGATGTGACTCAACCAACACCAAATTCTGTTACTACAATAACTACAACTTCTCTCAGCCGCGTCATTTCTGCAAAGCATGCCGGCGTTACTGGACTCACGGTGGGACTCTCCGTGACATCCCCATCGGTGGTGGTAGTCGGAAAAACGCTAAACGTTCACGTGTCACCACCACAACTCATAACATAAACTCTGCTATCTCTCAGTCGCTTGAATTCCGTCACATGCCTCCACCCACCGCTACTCCGATATTGATACCGTTCGCTGGAGAGCATGGGGGAGGATTACATTTTCTGGGTGAAGGGAAACCGTCGGTGAGTATGTGTGAGAGTTTTACATCGTTGCTGAATGGTACACAAGGTCCTGGCTTTTTTGGGCTGGGAATTGGTGGTTTTGAAGATGGGAGTTTTGGTCTTGGAAGGGGGATTTGGCCGTTTTCCGGCATCGGAGATGGTGTTTCTGGTCATTATGCGGCGTTGGGTGGCGGAGGAGGGAATGTGAATGGTTGGGCGGTGGAGAGTGGAGAAGGCGGAGAGTGTTTTACTTTGCCAGATCTTGCTATTTCCACACCAGGAATGATTTGATTATGAAATATGAATGGGTGGATTAAAAGTTAAAAGTGATAGAGTAGGATTGTTAATGTGGTGGTCGTCTGTATTAGATTAGTTACTATTTCCTGATCGGTTTTAGTACGTACGATGAGAACAAAGAAGCTTTTATGAGTGCCTTCTAATGTCGTCAAACCCTGTCCCTGAGGAACTTGTTTAGTTTAATTTTCTCTACTTAGTTACTTTCATTTGAAAATTTAAATTTTCTTTCCATCTGTCTTTAAAATTGCAATATTTATAAATCAATTTTATTTACTGAAAAGTTTAATGGAATATGAATGGATATTATTTTGACTTATAAGGCAAAACCGATTCACTTTGGCAAACCTATGTTATGAAGAGAGGAGACACCATCTAATTTTGTTTAATTTAGGGATTGTTAACCTGCATAATTTACTTTACCATTTATGTATATTTATAAAACTGGACTAAACCACATTAAAAATGTATCGTTTTAAAAGAATTGTGAAACTATATCATAGCCATATTTTTAAAGTAAAATTTGTTGAGAAGAATTTAAAAATACATGCCATGTTCGTATCATTAAAAAAATGATGTGAATGTTACCATGTGATTTTTGTTATTATAAAATGCTTTAATGTGTGTATTAAGAATGTAAATCATATAAAAACTTGTAATATTTACATATAAATAGAGTTCAAATATCTATAAATACTAGGGGTGTTCATAAAAATCCGAATCCGGACATCCGAAATAAAAATCCGAAAATCCGATCCGAAACTATCCGAAATTTCGGATATCCGGATTTTCGGATATCCGAAAATCGGATATCCGAAATTTCGGATTCGGATTCGGATAGTAGAATTCCAAATTTTCGGATATTCGGATAATCCGATATCCGAAAATCCAAAAAAAATATTTTTAAAATTTTTTTTTATATCTTTAGTATTGATTATTTACATAATATTGAGTGTTTATTATTATTTTAATGTATATTTTTGAGTTTTGTCTTGATATTATATATTTATTAACTAATATTTTTATGTATTTTAGTTTTTTTATATATTTTTAGTCGTTTTGAGTAAAATAATTACGGATACATTTAAATTATGATATATTTATTTTTAATATCTATTTGGATATATGAATTTGTATTTTAGATATTTAAAAAATTTGATTTAATTTTAAAAAAATATGATTTTCGGATATTTTTTCGGATATTCGGATAATCCGATATCCGAATCCGAAATTTCGGATATCCGATTTTCGGATATCCGAAATTTCGGATTCGGATTCGGATAGTAAAATTCACTATCCGAAATTTCGGATATCCGAAAATTCGGATATCCGAAATTCGGATATCCGGTTATGAACACCCCTAATAAATACTAGTATAATCTATCTATATTATTAAAAGTGTAATTAAATGCTACATGACATGCTCTTATTTAATTTGTCACATGATATGCTCTCATTTAATTTGTCACATGTCGTTCTCTCATTTTGCCACGTCATTTACTGATTTTATTTTTAAAACTTAAAAAAAGCAAATCAAATCTATGTAAATCTAATATGGATTAATTCAATAACTAACTAACTAAAATTAAGCAAACTTTATTATTTATATGAGTATTAACCTAGTAATAACTAAATTACCACTCGTCGTCTTCTCATGATGCCAAGTGACATCTTCTACTAATGACAAATGTAATTAGTATTTCAAGATAAAATTATAAATTTTAAATCATATTATTTTTAAGAATTAAATCATTGTTAGATCCTTAAATCCTACAAAATCACAACAAACAATATTTAAAAGATTTTATTGATTAATAATTATAATAATAAAAATAATACTAATAATAAACTTAAAAGTTATTAATGATTAGTTTTTTTATTGTTTAATAGTTTAAATATAAATTAATTATAATAAATATCATTAGTTTAAAAAATTTGAATATTAATTTTTAATTTTAAGTTTACATAGTTTTAAGAAAACAAATTTAAAATTATCCGTGTAATACACGGTTAATAAACTAGTTTTTATCATGTGTTAAAGTTTATATAAATCATTTGATTTTAAGTTTTGAATAATTTAACGTAAATTAAGTTTAGGAAAATTCATCTTAATCCATGGGTCAGTTTAACGGCTCATCAAAGCCCATTGTAACACGGCCCAAATAACTTTTCTGACTCTCTTTCCGCTTTTCCCTCTCATCGTCTTCTACTAAATCTAGGGTTTTAAAGATAGGGGTTTTCGAAAATTTCTTTCTCAGTCCTAATTTCGTCAAAAATCATCAATCAATCAAATCCAGTGCCGACGATTCTCTGTGATCGGTACCAATGGCGTTCTCGTTCACGCCACAACAACAACAGACGTCGTTATTTCAACCCCAACAACAACAGCAGTCGCCGTTTCAACCGAGTGGCGGTAGTCCCATGTTTCAACCACTGCAACAGCAACAAATTCAGCAACAGCAGCAGCAGCAGCAATTGCAGCAACAACAGCAGCAGCAACAGAGTCAATTTTTTCTGTATACCAATGAAAAGACTCCGGCTGGCTACGGCACTAAATGGGCCGACCTACATCCCGATTCTCAGAAGTTTCTTCTTCAAATTGAGTAAGATAAGATTTTATGCATATTTACTTTTTGTTGATGTTGTATGAATTTCTTACTATCAAAGAACAATGCTGCGCCTTTACTCCTTTAGTATAAAGATGCTGCCGTAGCGGCATTCAGATGTCAATGTGTGTAATATTCTTCTTCAAAATCGAATAGGAACTTTCAAAAGAATTGTTAAGTAATTAAATTTTAAAGCGATGCTTCAAATAAATTGATATTCCGTATTAGTATGAACATTGCAACAAACCATATGAATTTTGCATTTTAAAGTTACTATATTCAAATCCTATTCAAATTTAAATCTAAGAATATTATTGTATGTGTCCAGTTTGTTAAGACCTGAGATTAGTTATTCCGCTAAGAATTTTAAAACATAGAGATCACATTAGACGAATTCCAGGAAAACGCTGTACAGTGTACACATGGCAAAATTACAATCGAAGGAATTTCATGGTGTAGATTCTGCTTGTTTCTTAATCTTTACTTGGGGATTGAGCCTTAAAGTTTGATTGTTTGTAGGGAGCGAATCCTGGAATATAGAGATGAAAGTCAACGATTGGATCAATGTGGTAGACTCTATGATTCTTCAGTCTCCAATGAAGGATTTGAGCTTGATGCAAGTCACATTGTTCAGGTACTGTTCATTTGGTGTGTGTGTGTGTGTGGTGTTTGTTTCTGTGTTGTTGGAGTAAAAAATTGTGAAGTTCCCAAATAATGGCAACGCAGTTGCACACAATTCTTCCATTAACACGTTCTGCTTATAGATTTTTGTATTTACTGAGCTTTAGATGTTTTCTAGCCATTTTCCCTTTGAATCAAGGATGTCAAGATCGAGATGTTACTTGTGATTGTTTTCTTCACAAGATTAGGATTGGAAGATCCGACCAATATCATCACAAGATTAGGATTGTGATTGAAGATTCAAAGTTTGAATATCATCACAATACAACTTATATTGGGTTATCTTAATATTGTTGAATTAGGTTTATCAAGGATGTAGATTTTAGGATGTTGAAATGTTGAATACTTGAAGTAATCTATTCTTATGTGCCACATAGGCGGTTAGGTAATTAACTTATTTGCTTGCTATTTTTTTGTTTAGACTTTCCCATTTATTTTGTTTAAATTCCCTTATCCAATCCAATTAAGACCAAACTGGCAAACTGGATCCAGATCTTAAGATTCTGATTACGGCTATCAGTCCAAGAATCCATGTTTTCATTGATCAACATTGTTAGACCGTGTGACGTGGAAGCAAATTCGGAATTTAAAAACCTGATTTCACCAATAACCTTAGAGGTCAAGGAAAAGATACTGAATATTCTGAAATGAGTATAATTTGTGTTTGGAACACTTGTTCTTTGAAGTTCAGACACTCAGACAGAAATGGTTGGAAATTCATTTGTTTAGTTAGGGACTGCTTGTCATTCACTTTGACTACTATTTGTATTGTCTCTACTGTTTTAGGAACTTGGTGGAATCACTACAGCTATGGATAGACAGAAGGTTCTTCTCCAACAACTCACAGCTAATGTTAAAGATATGCTACGAAACACAGAGATTGCTGTCCGTTCTTTCATGATGCTTCGTCCTAGGTTTCTTCACCCAAATAAAACCTCTGGTGTGAACGCCATAACATCACAGGCTTCAGGAGCTACGACTACTACAACGACTCAACCTACTACTTCGGCCATGGTGCCGGTTTATGATTTCTATAGTGGCCTGCCACAAAAACCTTCTCCATTTTTGCAACAAACAGTTGCCAGATTTGATAAGTATCTTGGCGAGTGTCGGCAGTGGATTGAGGAGTTGGAACAGTTACTACTTCTAGAATCTAACAAGAACGCTTTAAATTCCAACTCTTCGCTGTTGCAGTCTCTTCCCAAAGTTATGTCGAACGTTCATGACTTTTTTGTTTATGTGGCAGCAAAGGTAGCGGAAACAGTGTTCTTTGTGATAATCATTGGGATTTTCTTTCTCTCATACTCATTTCATCCTCACATGACCCATGGCTTGCAGGTGGAGAGCATTCATCAGTATATGGAGTCCATGAAAACAGCATATCTTGCTGACCAACGTGGCCGAGGAGATGGGAATGATCCGTTTCTCGAGGCTGATCGACGAGAAACAGCAAAACGAGCAGCTGCTGCACGGAGGGTACATCCGACTCTGCATTTGCCTTCTGGTTCTCAACCATCAGCTCAAGCTGGTGGGTTGCTTGCCATCTCATCAACGCCTGCCGTATCTGCTGCTCCAGCTGCTTCGGCAGCAACCGGCACATCTGGGAGTGCGCCTGGACTTTTTAGTACTCCATTTGCTAGCACCTCATCATCGTCATTATTTTCAACTCCTGTTGCTTCTGCTCCATCAACCTCCTTATTTGGATCATCCGGTGCTTCTCCTCAGACATCAATTTTTGGTGCATTCTCTAGTTCAACGCCTTCCTTAGGTACTACCTCCTTATTTAATTCAACCCCTGCCGCAGGAGCTTCGACATTTTCAACACCATTTGCTTCAACAGGAGCTTCAACCTTTTCAACACCATTTGGTACAGGTATTCTACCCACTATGGTTTCCAACTTCTGGAATCCTCCTTTATTTAATATCTTGTTATCACAAGTGTACTTAGGTAGAATTTGCCAGAAGAAGATTACCCAATATTTATGAGGAAGTATACCATTGTTATATGAAAAACTTATTACCCCATCTTTAATTATCGTGTCTGTCTTTAATTCAATAAGTCTTGAAAAGGCTTGCTTTGTCATTTATGCATGCTAAACGTTAGTAAACATTAAATATGGCGTATGAAGACCTAAAAGGGTAGTGTGTTTGATCTTCTGTTTTCTGCTTGCTAATTTCAATTATTTATTTACCGTATGATTCATTGAATTTTTGTTTCAATTGATTAGGGGCTGCAACAGGATCTGGAGCTAGCTTTAATACTTTATCCGTAAGTGAAAGTTTTCCACCCAAGTTCTAAATTGAAATAAAACTTTTATATCAGTGATAATACTCCCCGATATCAGACTAGCTGCTTCTTTTTGTGATGTCAGACTAGATGCATGATTTTGTGATGTTAAACAGTAAATACTCTTCTGAAAATGAGTGGATTTTTCTGTTTTGGGTAAACCCATGAACTATGATTGCCCTGAAACCCGAGGGACCAACCAATCCACCTATCGTAAGATAGGGGATTAGGGGAGGATGACCTCCTGAAATGAACTTGGTGATTGATGATGCCCTTTGTTGCTGTTGAACATTATTTGTGAAGCTATTTCCAGCATTGCTGCTAATGTTTTTGATAAAGAGAGTACAATGCCAGTTTAACTATAGGCCGATCGTTATTTCCCACCCTGCACTTCCTTATAGGTACCATGAACGTTACTGTTCTTACTAAACATCTCTTATTAATGCAGAAAGCAAGAGCTAAGAGCCGCACAGGACGGAGATAGAAATTTCAGCACGGGTTATAACATTTAACAAGACAGGTGACGTGTTTGTATAATTCATGTGGACTTGATCCAAATGCAGTGCAGGAGTAAGAAAATATTGATCAGACATGATTCAAGGCCTCCTGGCTACATTTTGTAGTATTCTTGTTACCGTTTCTTGCTTTTTTGAGCAATTCGGCATATGATTTCTTTGTACCCCTGTAAAATGTGGGAAAACTAGAGAGCAATGTGATCCATTGTTTTACTGTATCATTGTAGTTGCGTAACATGTCATTGTGTCTCGTTTGGACTTTCGAGGGTGCGAATATTTGTATCATGTAAAGTGGTACCTGAAGATTAGCTAAACGACGAGCATTCAAATTGGTAGAAATCATTAACCGGCACAGGCAATAGCTTTATAAAATGTAATTCAATTGTGATACCTTTTATCATATAAGGTTTTCCTAGCGGGTGATGCAAAAAAGAAACAAATTTATATTGTAAAATAACATGTTATTATTGTTTTGTTTTAGTTTTTGATAATTTGTTGGTACTTTATAAGTTACTATATTTTCAAAATCCATCTTGCGGCGAATTAGATGAGTGATCTTCGTATGTCAACTATCATTAAGAGGTGGTTTAACATTTGAACGAGCCTCTTAATGATTCCGTTAAATAGTATACAAACAACCACCAAAGTCATGTTTGTTTACCTCTTAATTGAATCATTAAGAGGTTATTTTACATTTGAATTACTTCTTAATGATTCTACTAAGAAGTTAACGAACACCCCCTAAGTCACTAACCTAAACAAAAAACATTCCTAAATTGTATGTTATCAATGATCTCCTAAACCAGAATACCGACTAATAATAACATAAACTTATATAATACTTAAAAAATAATAATAACACATTACATCCTATACTCTAAACATGTTATGGCCCCATTAAACAAATTAAGCCGACCTACAATTTTCAAGATTTATAGTCACCATCAAGCTATAACAACCACCACCTTAACACTTATCCCACTAACCATAATCACACTATTAGCATAATCAATCAATCGACTACAATTCTTTTCTGTTTAGTCAATTAATTAGGTATGTTGATCGACCCCACTACATTTTTAATCAAAATTCATAGATATACATGCACTAAAACCAATGTCTCGTGTAATTTGTTCACATTTATAGACATATAGAACTTAAACTATAAGAAATTTATCATGAAATACGTATCCCACCTCTTAAAAGAATATTAAAGAACATATATTTTGTCATTTTATACTTTTATTAAATGAACCTATATATCTGAAATTATATTAAATCAATATATGTAAGGCTCTGACTGATTATGTATTTATGTTTACTATGGAAACAACTTCTTATTGGTAACAAAAAGAATATCATAATATGTATATGCATTGGAGACTCATGTTTGATAATATTATATTGTAAGTGGATAATCCTTATTAATTAAAGGTGTGATGATGGAGATAAGAAAATTATTGTTGAATGGAATTGACAAATTCTCCATTGATTGGAGCAACTCGAAAAACGACAAAGATTCATAAGATATTGATAAAGATATTGAAATTGACATGTTTTGAAAACATAATAAGTTTCAAGTGGTTGGTGTTCCCATGGCCATCTATAAACTATACACATCATACTAGAAATTTCATATGTAGGACCCATTAATTATATGAAACTAGAAACTATTTTATATATTTCTCTTACAAACTATAACAAAACAAATTAAACAACCAGTCAATACGTCTATGGAATAATGAAATTATTAAAAACATATATATAGAAAAACATGCCAACTTCAAATTTGCCAAAATCCGTTATCACTTTCCCGCTTTTTGGTTTTGATTTTTTAGTCCATTTTATGTGAATCAAGAAGAGAAATAAGGGGTATTCTTTAACCATGTCTAATTTTACTAACTAAACGAATTTAAAGTTTTTAACTGATCTTGTCAAATCAAACCGTTCTAATAACAATAACGCTATAAGTTTAAAAATTTATATTTTTTACAATAACATAATTTTTATAAAAGCATGTCAAGAATCTCCGTATAATGCTTCTCGATAATCAAAATAGAATCATATGTGCCTTTGGATAGCTTCTCTACAGTCTACAGTCTACACACACTTCTTGATTGTTCTAAATACGATAGTCGATCACTAAACGCAATAACACGTTTAATCAACCATTTTATAATTTTTTAATACGAAAAAGATCACGAATCTTTTAAATTTTCTGGTGGGTATGAACTTGAATACTTATGATGTAAGAAAAGCTAATCATATAATTAAAAATAAAAAAACTACGTTATAATATTATAATACTTGTTCATTCATGGGACATGTTTCTCATAGGATTGTTCATATTGTCAAGTCAATTTTTTAAAATGGGCCCTTCTTTACAAGAGGAATGTAAATAGCTGAGCACCACTAAGTTTTGTCCAGTGATGTCATAATAATGGTCTTACAAATTATACAATCTGCAATTCTTATCATCTACATCATCATCATAACCATCATCATGACCATCATCATCATCATCATCATGCTCTTCCTTCTCATCATGTTATGTCTACATGATATACACATCACATATTCTACTTTATGTCATGTATTTACAGGTGTATAATAACTAATTAATCACTACAACATATGATTGATTATATATGCCTGCAAACTTTAGATCAATCTTTGTATTGGAATCTTGATTTGTGTCGGACAATCGGTTTTATTCTAATTCTCAATCGTTGATATTAAAGTATGAATTGTCTGGAGCATATATCCCTTTATATGCAATTTGCCATTTTAAGAAGTTTTAAATACTTTTGTTAATTAAATGAAAAAAAAGATTGAAGATTAAACTGATTATTGTTATTTCACTTTGGGCTAATTCATCTTTATTCAAATATGGTTATGTTTGTCCTCCAAAAGTTTGGTTATGGTTATTTTGGGTTTTCTGACTTGTTTGACCGGGTCAAACTTGGTATCTCAGCTTTCTTTAAGTAAGTACCCAAGTGTATTCCCACTAACTTTAATCAATGGATGTAAAGCTCATACTAGACTGTATCTGTTGGCCCATGAGTTGGACCATGGGTTGGACCATTGTCATACTCATGGTCATGGTCATGGTCACCTTACAACATGATAAGAGACAAATATAATAATTGATCCATTCATGAATGCAATAGTAGAATAACAGTTTGTACATAATAAAAATTAAAAATTTAACTTTAAACGGTTGTAGCTTTAACTAGACCATGTTTCAGAACTACCTTTAGATAGCCATTTTCAAACCCTAGATTCATTTGTCCTCATTTTCATGATTTCACGGTAGTTACATTTTGTATGGACTTTAGTATGAGTTAACTGAAATTTAAGATTTTCTAATTAATCATTCATAGTTATACTCATAAGGAGTCTAAGATGGTGTTTGATTCACAAAACATTATTTAAGAGAATGGAATAATCATCAAAGGGATGAAAAATTAAAATGAATTGAATCCGAATGAATTCAAAGTTGAAACGTGTTTTGTTGACAAGGGAAAGGAGTGGAATTGACTTAGCTCTCTGACTAACACTCGAGGGTGTGCCAACCTTCTAGAGTAGAAAGGCCAGTGCTCTCCAACGCGGCAACGCCCCATCGCTCTTCTTCTAGGACCCTAGTGCTCCTCATACAGCCCCCTCCCCCTCCAAAGAAAAACAAACGAATTCACCCACCCCATTAGAAAAAAACACGTCACCCTTCAAAATTTTCGATTCCCTTCTAAAAGATTGCCAAAGATGATGAGGAAATGAGATATTAATTGTTCATTCATTAGATTCATCAAACAAATGCCCCTTAGGGGCTGTTTGATAGAGAGATTTGAGGGGGAAGAATTGAGTTTTCTCTTGTTTGGAAGAAATACTCTCAAATTTTAGACGGAGAATTGAATTCTTTGAGAATTGCTTGAAGGCTAAATATGGAGAAATGCAATTTTCTCCATTTGGTGGAGAAATGGTGAGAATTGACTACCTTGTGCCTGAGCCACCATTTCTACTCTTTATTTCTCCGTTGATACCAAACAAGATATACAATTTCAATTCTCCACACATTTTCATTTCTCTCTAATTTCAATTCTCCCCCAATTCCAATTCCAATTCCATTTCTCCTCGTTCTTTTCTCTATACCAAATATATAGGCATCAACTTGAATTCTTTTTTAAAAGTGAACTTAACACAACTTTAATTAAGTAGACAGATTTATAAGTAAGACTAGTTCGGTTTAATTTAGGCCTACAATTGTATACCCCGATAAAGATTTTAGGTGGACAGTGACTTGTATTGTCATTAAAACAAGTTCAATACATTTTTTAAAATTAACACATCAAATATGATGGGAAAGACTAGTATTAACACCCTAATCAAAATTTAACTTTTTTTTAAAGTTAAAACGATAAATGTTTAATGTTCGAGTATACTTTCACCATTGTCGATCTTTTTATTCGTTTCTAATTAATTTTTACTCATAATCATCGATGACTATAGTACAATTGAATTGAATGATGGACTGATCTGCCATCATATTGAAAATCTTGAATGTTGGATTGAAGATGAGATTAAAGTCTGCATCAAGATTCAAACTTCAATGAACACCCAAATCAAAGATGTCGATAAACTGAACATGAACAGAAGTTATAGAGCATGGGATGTCAGAAAATAAAATTCTTCTGGCAAGCTATCATTCAAAATACCCTTTTTATTTAAAAAAAAAAAAAATTTATAAGCAAGCAGCTCTCATCCAATGAATACCTGCCCACATGCCAACTTTGTCTACAAATGGTGTGTGTATGCTTAGACCTGGACCAAGGATCTTGTCCATCTTACCTTTTGTCAATTAACAGACTTCCCATCACCGGTGACCCACTTTCTTTCTTTTCCGGTGGGTCCACCAAAAAGTTCCAGAACAATAAACTATTTCCAATTAGGGTTCCGGCCATGTCCATCGATCCATAAAGGAAAAGCAAGCAAGAGTAATAGTAAGATGATAAAATTTGTCTTAGTCACCGGAAAAGGAGGTGGAAGACGGTGATGGTGGTTGTTAGTGAGGAGGAACCGGTGATCATAATGTGCACGAGTGGTGGTAGACGAGTTAATGGAGCACTTGATGAAATATTTTGCAGGAATTGTGGCATAATTGGTGGCGTACGTATATGCATCCAATACTCTATGCAATAAAATTTGAAATAATTAAAAAATTTACTTTTAGTGTGTATGAAATTTCAGGTTACAAGAACCAATAAAAACTTGCGACACAAGAAAAATGTTATTTAGTGACACAAAAAAAATGTCACTTAATTTACTTTTAGTGACATTTATAAAAAAGAGTAGGTTTAGAGCAAACTTTTACCCACACTTTTTCTAAATTAGTGACACAAACACATACATTATTAGTCACTATATATCTATACACACTCTACTTTTACCCACTCTTTTTGTTGTAAAAAAGTGTCACTGTAGGTATCAAAATCATTTACCTATACAACAAAAAAGTGGGTAAAAGTAGAGTGTGTATAGATATATAGTGACTAATAATGTATGTGTTTGTGTTACTAGTTTAGAAAAAGTGTGGGTAAAAGTTTGCTCTAAACCTACTCTTTTTCATAAGTATCACTAAAAGTAAGATATAATGACATTTTTTTGTGTCACTAAATGACACTTTTCTTGTAGTGTTGTTTAGATTCTATCAAAGTCTATAGTTAAAAGAATCTGAACGTTTCAAACTATTTGTAATCTAATTTAAATTTATAATATTTTACAACTCATCATATCCTCGTAAACAACATTTTATGCATCAATATTTAAATATGCTAAATACCGTTATTTAAATTTAAATTCCAATTAAGACATGTTATGTTCAATTGTTAAAATACCAAAAGGATGTGAAAAAAAGTTTATTATTGGTGGGATTCGGCCGACCCTTCTCCTACGTTGTTTGGATTATGTGCTTGTTGAGAATCATTTGGACGCCAACAAGAAAGGTGTTGATAAGTTTTTAACGATATTTGCTACAATGTGATTTGGATTTTATGGGTTCTGAGGAATAAGATCGTCTTCTCTCGAGCTATGTTTACGAGTTGATGAATATGTGGATATTTTCTCCCAAATCCAGAAGCATATATGCCTATTTATGAATCGAAGAAGCGAAATTGAGCGGGTAAGAATGGTGTTATCCAAGCCTTGGCTGGTGTTGAAAGATTCTTCATTACAAGTTTGATAGGCTTTTTAGTTCTTTGAAATGTATTCAATTGGTTTGTTTTCGGTTTTTTTCGTGCTTTTAATAAAAAGTAGTATTTTTTTTTTTGTAAAATTCCAATCTTTTTAAATTCCTTTCACGAACCAATTGGGGCCGAACTTTTTCTTAAATCCTAGGAAGTACAACTTCTTTTGTGTTAAACTTGTATGTTTGTTGTGTAAATTAATTAGTTAATTTTAGATAATTAATAGAAATGATATATGAGGGAAGAGTCCATCCACATTGACAAAATGAATCCGCATCCCTTTTTCCAATTAATTAGTTGCGTAGGGAAAGGAGGATGATGCATGGTTCAAAGAAAATGAGTAAGAAAGTACAATGTAAAATTCATTGTCGTCATTTTATATGCAAAACCAATACAAAAACGTCCTAGCTAGGCATGTGGAATTCTATATATCTAATCATTTGTGTTAGCAATTAATTTTCAACAAACACTAAGGTTGCATTTGATAGAAAGAATGGAAGAAAAAGAAAATGAAGTCAAATTACAATTTAGGATACTTGAATTACATATATAAATTCTCTTTGAATTCTCAAGTTGGATCAATGTACGTATATGTTAAAATTCTATTCTTTCATTTCTCTAAAATTAGAAAAAGAGAATTACAACCACTATATGATTATTGTATTTTCAAAGATAGTACAAAAACCATTGATTTTATGCTTAATTTTTTTCTCTACGATTCTCTATACCAAACGCAACCTAAAGAAAAATGTCATTTAATAACACACATTTAGTGAGATATAAAAAAGAGTCACTATATCATACTTTTAGTTTCATTTAAGAAAAACAGTAGCTATAGATCTACCTTTTACCCACAATCTTTTTAAATAGTATCACCAAAATTTTTGTCATAAAAATACTTGAGATCTATTATTACACACATTTTTTTGTTACTATATATTTATATTCATTTCATTTTTACCAACTCGTTTTGTTACGTAGCTAGATGAAAATATTTAGTGACCTTTTTGATTTATGGCTAATCACATTTTGTTTGTAGTAAGTCATGAAAACATGTAAGCATACAAAATAGAAATATATAATATTTATATTTAGTGATTTACGTCACAAGATTTTATTATTAGCACACAAAATCATAGCATGAAATTCAATTCAGCTTTTCCTCATATTTTGAGTTTGGATAACACAAAAGTTAGTACTCACTTTAACAATTCAAACATACTTCTTATATGTGTGTATGAGTGGGTTCAATGGAAAAACAATATGTATCAAAAAACTTTGGAAAACTTATCGTAGTACTTAGATTAGATGCATATTTGATATTATATTAATGCATCACGATGCACTTAAAAAATATGCATAGGGCTATTTCAGGTATATTTTTTTTCAAAATTTATACTTTCATCAATTCTATATACAGAATTTAAAATTTCATAATTAATACATAATTCAAATTTTAAAAATCATACACATCCAAAATTAAAAATTACAAAACAACAATACATTCAATTTTAAATTTTCCAAAATTTAGATGATGTTGATGCATTGTCGTCATCGTCACCGTTCATATTCATATTCGTGTCATTCTTATTCATCCATCCTTCAAACGAGACTAAACATCTTTTGCGTTCATGCATCATTCGAACCCGATTAATACTCACAAAATAAAGATGCATCACCACCTGCAATAACTTCAAACTTTCAAAAGCGATTGATACTCACAAAATGACGATGCATCATGGCCTTTAATACTCAAAATGGATTAATACTCACAAACCTTCATCACAAAATGACGGTGCAGGCGATGGTGGCGGTACAAAATGACGATACATCAACTTTCAATAACTTCAAACCTTCAAAACCGATTAATACTCACAAACATTCATCACAAAATGACGATGGAGCTAGCACTGCTGTAAATAATTTGGCTCAAAATTAAGTTACTTGATTATAGGTTTGGTATGTTTGATAATTATGAAATTTCCTTATTTAAAAGAGATTTAAATTTAGAATTAATTAAGTTGCTTGATTTTAATTTTCCAAAGTACGTTGATTTTCCATTGAACCTCTGTCTTCCTATTTCTCTATATATATATATATATATATATATATATATATATATTAATAAAATATACAATTAATTAAAAGATTACGGTAATTAGCAACCATTATTCTATCAGTACCACAGCTCACGATTCAGATCTCTGTCACGTCAGCATCACATTGATCTTACTTCCGATCTGAGTTCATATTCCAAAAATGATTGACACTACTCACTTTCTTATTATTTATTTAGAGAGAGAGAGAGAGAGAGAGAGAAGTGTGGATGTGGAATGAAGCGTGGAAGGTGCACCGAAGGTGCCGTGGAAGGGAGTGTGAAGCGTGGCAGGGGTGGTGCTCCTTGGCGTGAGCCATGGCCACCAGACTTTGTGGCATGGACCGTGGTGGGTATTAACCATTCCGGTTGGTATTATATACACAACTATTAATGTTTGTGCCTTGCAATGACGTCTACATTTTTTAGTTTTATTTACATTAATTGGATTTTTATAAATTCTAAATAGATGTAGACATTTGTTAAAAAAGAGAACATTTATTTGTTTTCTTGCATCCGTCTGTTTTATTGTGAATTTTTGTTTGTATATATACGAGTGACTATTTTTTTTAATGCGACGGAAGGGAATAATAGTCGAGTTAAAGCTTTGGATTATTCAAAAGAAAACGCACAAATCTATCATTATACCAAATAATTTATAGTCATGTTACTAACTAGTTTATGAACCCATATATTGAGTGAATTGATTTTAATAAATAAACGGTAAGATAAAATGTACGTAAATTAAAATTAAACTATATAAATGTTAATTCTTATAAAAAAAATACAACAACTGTTTAATTACTTGTCGTATATATTATATATCTATCTTTTTTATAAGATATAATTTGGATGTAGATTTAAATTTTATCTATATATTAATATTTAAAGAACATAATAAATTGTATTTATTTTTTATATTTATTAATATTTATATTTATTAATCTTTATATTAATCTTTTATTTTATTTTATTTTAAAAGTAATAATGTGTACTTATATTTTAATGTGGAACATGATAATGCAACGTGGCAATTTGTGTTATAGATTAAAATTTTCATATTAGTAAAACTCAAAAGCAATGCAATTCCTATTTGATTGATATTTCTAGCCGTCAAGTTAACATAAGTATTACTTCAGTGACTCACATATTAGGTAGGTAAATATTTTTAATGAAACTTATTAACATAAAAAACATACTAACTACAAATTATAAAACATAAAATGATAATTATTTGAAATATATAAGAATAGCATTGTTGTTAGTCATAACCATTACATTTCTAGTTTTGTAAGTAAATATGAATAGTAGCTACTTTTATATTTGTAAATTATTTGATATTACAATTAATGTATAACATATTATTTATGTATAAAAAGTATGTTTTTACAATTATATATAGATATGATAATCTTGATTTGATTTTAAGTTTATGAGTTTTATTTATCTTTTATTTTAAAAATAAAATATTATATTTATTTTTTCTGGTAAAACGTGAAAACGATATATATATTTGATGTTGTCATTTATTATATGTAGGTTTGATGAGTAGAGTTTTGTAGAAAATTGTAATACATATACATAGTAACAATTCAAATGAGAACTTAATATTGGTAAGGCTTCCAAAAACCAATTTAAGATTTCATATTTTTATTTCAAGTACGTTAAGCATTTTTCGTTGTTATTTAAAGAAGAAAACAAAAGCAACATACAATTTGTAACAATAAAGTTTTTTATACCGATTATAAAATATTAGAATTTTAACTAAAATTACAGTTTCATAATTTAAATTACAATTAGGGGTGTAATCGAGTCGAGCCGAGTATCACCAAGCTCGAGTTCGACCTCGACAATAAAACTCGAGCTCGAAACTCGACTCGAGCTCGATTGAGCCTTAGTTTTGAAATTCGAGCTCGACTCGATTAAAACCGGGATAAATGAAATCGAAATATAAATACAAAATATTCAATCTAATTTTATCCCAACAACAATCAAGAATGGTAAAAATATAATATTGTAATTTTAGGTTTAGGATTATATAGTTTGATTTATAAAAAAGTGATAAAAATATAAAATTACAAAGTTGAAGGGTAAAAATGTAAACTTGTAAACTCAAGCTCGATTAGGCTCGCGAGTCTATCGAGCAGAAAATTTTAATACTCGAGCTCGACTCGATTACTACTCGACTCGATTTCGAGTTTCCTACGAGTCGATCCCGAATAGCTCACGAGTTGTCTCGTCTCGTTTACACCCTAATTACAATACACAAATAAATAACAAATTTTAAAATTACAAAGAAATTAGATTGCAATATGAAAAGAAAAAATTGAGGTATAGTATTTAAAAGGGATAATTGCATAAAAAACCTCCAACTTTTTACTTTGTTGTGATTAAAACCCCCAACCATTTTTCGTTGCATAGAAAACCCCGAACTAAAAAAACAGTTACTCAAGGTTTTATCAATTTGTAACCAGTTATTAATCCTACGTGGAATAAATTTTAACTGTTGAAATCGGTTGTCAAGTATTACACATCATTTAAACCCTCGTTGATAATTTTTAAGTGTAATTTTTAAACGGGATTACATCATCAACGGGGGTTTAAATGATGCGTAGTAGTTGGTAACCGGTTTCAACAATTAAAATTTATTCCGCGTAGTTGTTAACCGGTCCACGTAGAATTAATAATTGGTTTCAACCGGTTACCCCTTGATAAAACCTTGATTTACTGATTTTTAGTTAGTTTTGGATTTTTTATGCAACGAAAAATGATTTGGGGTTTTATAACAAAAAACTAACAAGTATAGAGATTTTTTGCGTGATTATCCTATTTAAAACCAACGTAATTAGTCTCATGGTCAAAAATTATTATTTAAATAACAAAAATTATCGCATAAATGATAAACAGGAAATAGTTTTCCAAAATAATCTGTCGAAAAAAGTTAAATTATTCAAACTTATCTGGGAGGTATAATATTTAAAACCAACGCAACCAATTTTGATAAACTCAATCAACTTTTTTTAATTTTCTCGATTATATTATTAAATTTTTTTAAAATTATTTAAGTCTTAAACTATATTGTCTTATTCAAATGTATATGGCTTTGACTGGCTATCAGATTTGTCGGTAAACTACAACTGACAAACAAAAAATTTAGGGACTTAATCGTTAAAATATGAACAAATGATGTGTATTTTTTAACGTTAATCAAATGAAAAATTAAAACTACTTGTTTGATAACCGGTCTAATAGATGAAATATACACTTTTGGATAAAATGAAAATTTGTTTACTTAACAACAATTTTATAAATTTTCATTTAATTTTTCAAAATATTACCTTTTATATTTTTTTTCTCTTATTTTTCTATTATCTATTTTATATTTATTTATAATACTCTCTTTATGTCTTTTACTTTTCTATCACCTATTATATTTTTCTTATTTTATAATCACTTATCTTATTTTTCTTAAAATTAAAAATTTATCATCTAAACAAGTTTTCATTTTTTATAGAAATTTTTTTTATCTGTAGACTATAACTTGAAAACTGAAAGTGAAAAATGACTTCTTTTCGTTAACTAAACAAATTTTCATTTTTTATAGATGTATAAATTAAATGGGATAATTACAAAAATAGCCATAAATCCAACCCACTATTCAAGCTTTATCCCAAAAAAAAAAATCCATCTAACCAAAATACTACCATATACATGATACCCAAACATTACGTGAAGTGTAATTATTAATAATATTTTAATGCATTACGTTACAAAAGATGAATAGTAACATAAAGTACATTACATTTACGTTACCAAATCAAATTTTGCTCCTTCCCAAGAAATATGCAATCATTACTTTTTTTAGATTTCTAAAAATGTAGGGAAAAAATTAACATTTCGTGGCAATAACGAAACTCACTTCTTCTCCGGCGACCACTCACCTTCTCCGATCGTTTTTCCTTCGTTCCATTCTTCCACCGTTTCTATCTCCTCCTCCTTCGTCCATTCTTAAAACCCTAACCCCATCCCCCCATCCTTCGTGCATTCTTAAAACTCCAACGAGAATTCATTTCATTCTTCACGACGAACACCTTCGAGAGACATCTCGACATAGGTGAGAGAAGGAAGGCGGAGAGCACAGAGATTGTACAAAAGGTAAAATACACCAAACACCTTGGAAAGTAAATTTTCGTCGTTGCCTTCGCCGGATTTCCAATGGTCGCCCTCGTCCTTCGCCGTTGATAAAGAGATGCTTGAAAAAATGAATATTTTTTATTTTCAAAGATGGTAAAACTTTGGGTAGGTAAAAAATTAAATGAGTATTTACCTAGATTTGACATCTTACCTATAATTTCATGGGAATGAGCAAAATTTGAATTTGGTAACGTAAAACTAATATACTTTAAGTTAC
This sequence comes from Centrapalus pauciflorus, assembly GCA_020465985.1. Taxonomy (NCBI): domain Eukaryota; kingdom Viridiplantae; phylum Streptophyta; class Magnoliopsida; order Asterales; family Asteraceae; genus Centrapalus; species Centrapalus pauciflorus. The sequence continues at coordinate 85,771 of JAANYP010000582.1, read as the reverse complement.
CATTTACCTTTGGGTTAATATTGAAAAAACCCTACGAACTTTCATGAATTTATCGATTAAGCCACTGTATTTTTTTACGAGTGTTTAAGTCCTTAAACAATTTTTGTCTTATTCAAAACTATATATTTGATCTGTTTAGGAGGTCACTAGCTGGTAAACGGTATAGTGACCTAAACAAAAAAAAAGAAAGTTCATTGACTTAATCGTGAAAATTAGAAAAGAAAGTTGGTTTTATTAATAAAAACTATTGGAGGAACTATCTGTTTTACCTGTTAAGCAGGTAGCAGATTAAAAATATATAGTTTTCAATAAGACAAAATTTGTTTAGGGACTTAAACACTTAGAAAAAAAGTTCAGTGACTTAATTGATAATTACATGAAAATCCGTGGGTTTTTTCAATATTAACCCTTTACCTTTTTCTAACATAATACATTAAAATATTATTAAGAAGTACACATTACATTGATTTGACATCTTATCTATAATTTCTTAGGAGGTAACATAATTTGAATTTGGTAACGCAAAACTAATATACTTTATGTTATCATTTACCTTTTGTAACGTAATGTATTGAAATATAAGTAAAAAACATACATCACGTAAATGTTTGGTATGACGTAAATATGGTAACATAAATCGTGTTAGGTGGATTTTTTGGGTAAAATTTAAGAAGTGAGTTTAAATTGTGACTATTTTTGTAAGTGAAGTGATTTGTACACAACTATATTTTACCATACACTATCATTATACTTAAAATGACTACATTGTCCTCACTATTTTTTATCAAGAAAATACTCAGAAATTACTTTTAATAGTAGGTTGAACATTTTATAATGAGATTTTTGTGTATGAAAAAATTTTGTTGCCTACAAAAGAAATTTCTTTTTTTTATTATCACAAATTAAATTGTACCGGAAAGCGGCTATCCCACTTGAAAGAAGGTGGGACCAAAGAAACAGAATTTGCCGCATATGAAGAGACACGTGTGGGGCCTGTCTACTATTGAAGCAGTATAATATAAACAACACGAAATATTATTCTGTTTTAACGAGTGTCACTCGGAATATTTATTTTTAAAGTAATCTTTTGATTAAATCATCGTATATAATTTTTTTTAATAAAAAAGATATTATTTAAGATAAATAAAACATCATTTCAGCATGAAAATCATTATGTGTGTTCATGTTTACAATCTACAATCACTTGTTATTACATTTGTGTGTTGTTTGAGAGACTAACAGATAATTTAAAACGTGTCGACTACAATGAACTCTATGACAAAAAAAAAATAATTTTTCTTGTATGATAAATTTACAATAAATCAATTCATTATCTATAGCTCATAAATATCTGAGTGCAAACCAATAAGTACAATATGCCGAAAACACATGATTTTTATAACAATAATTTACCAAACTAATAAATTATAAATACAAATTCAAATAAAAGAAGTCATCAATAATACCTTAATAAATATTAATAAAATTATATTGAAGATATCTAGTCATCCATTAATATTTCTATAGTTAAAAATCCATTAAAATCGTTATGTTATCATATTTGTATATCAGTATATTCGTTATTAGTGTAAATCTTCATTTTTCTTATGACAGACTGAAAAATAATAAAAAATGTTAGCTACATATTATTCATCTACCTCAATTATTTATATTCTGTTTTTATGTAAATGTCAATTTATTAATTATTTTGTATAATACATCACTAGTTTCATATAATTCATTTTTTCACTTATAACTTTTAATATATGATGTTTTATAGAAAGCCGAATACGTGATTATATTTAATTTTTTATCTATATTCCAAAATACGTTATCACATTTCATTAAACATGTATTTTTTGGTTCTAAATTTTTGATATCTTAGTTAACTGAAATATATATTTTTTAAACGGTATCACAAGCCGTGCACCAAGCATGCTTAAACATGTACGTGTTTATAAACATTTAAGGGGTGTTCGGCCCATGTAATCAAATTCTTATGAATTATAATTTTATTACAATGTGTTTGGAACGTTGAATTACAAAAAAAAAATAAAAACAATAAAGAATAAAGATACGTTTAAATTTTATCAAAATCTACAATTGTCATTTTTAACTATTTGTAATGTAATTTTAATTCTAATATTTCACAAATTAGTTATTCTTTGTTTTTTTTTTTTTTGAATTTTGAAATCATATTTGAAATTTAGTATGTTGCCTAAGTCTGAATTTTGAAATATGAAATCACGTCTGAAATTTAAAAGCCAACGTTAAAGTCTGAGTTTCAAAAATTTAAGAGTACTAATTAAATTTTAGGTTTTAAACTATTAATTAATTAATTTATAGAACTAATAAATTAATACTTAATTAATTGAATCTAATTAACATTTTTAATTAGTTAAACTAAACACTTATTTTTAATCAATAAAACTGAATATAATATTTTAATCAAACTAAACACTTATTTTTAACCATTATGCCATGTCTATTATTGTTTTTGTATATTATTTTTGTTAAATATTAAAAATTAAGATATATTATTATCAAAACTTAAATAAAAGTGATATGCAGATTAAAATAATGGAAAATTTACATTAGAAAACTCTCAAATTAGATTATTTTTGTGATAAAAACCTCTAATCGTTTTTCATCGTACAAAAAACGACCAACTGACTAAAACTAAAAATAATTGTTAAATTGTTAGGATTAAGTCTATTTAGTGTTTATTTTAACTCATTTTATTGAAGATGATAATTTGTAAAAAACAGTTAAAGGATATAATTAATTTTTGTTATTACTAAGCAATGAATATTGTAATTTTTAAAACAGTTTCTTTTTTATTATACTAGTATATATACCCGTGTAATACACGAGATTGCTTCAAATATATTGTTTTATTAACTACAATATTAAATAAAATTGACAAACTAAATAATAGACTACACAATGTATTACGGCTACAAATAAACACTATTTTAAATCATAAAATAAACATAAAATAACAGAGGAGTTAATTAAGGAAAGAAATGACATTGAATGATGGATGTATTTAGAAATGAAATAAAAGAATAACAGAAGAGTTAATTAAGGAAGATTAGGCAGGAAAAAAAGAATGAAATCAAGCAGGAGGGTGACACATAGACAAATATGTTTTCATTTATTATAAGATATAGATTAGTTTGAATGAACAACGGATAATAGCCATTGGTTGTTGATTTAAAAAAATCAAAAAACCAAATGGAAGACGACCACCAGTGGCGGATTTAGTTTAGGATAATGGGTGTCATTTGACACCGATAAATTTTTAAAATACTGAGTTACGTATGTATCAAAAACACAAGTGACACCTATGATTTTTTTTAGTGACGCCTACGAAAAATTTATAAAATTATAACATACGTATCCAATTTATATTTGTTGTTTTTATTACTTAAATTTATTAAAATAACACTGAGTTTTAATTAAATTTTTTTAAAAAATCCCAATGAAATATAAAAACAACAATAAAGAATGTTAATTAAGTTAGCCCAAAAAGGCCGAAATTTTTTTAAAAAAACCCAAAAAAATAGTATGTGCCTTTGAAAGTTGAAACTCATTTCTTTCTCTATCTAGGTATAATAATATGTTTTTATCAGTTCTCATTTAGTCATTTTAATAGTTTATTTATTAACTTGTTAAGTGTAGTGAGTAGATGTTTGATACTTTAATTTACTGAAATATAAAGTATATACGTTTAATTTACTAAATATTTACTTATTTTATATTTCAGACAATTAGATCAATAGACAAATTAAATGTTAATTGTTTATTTTTTAAGTTTTTGATCAATTGTTAAAACTTATTTGTTAATTCCTTAAAAAAAATTAGGGTAATAGACAATTTTGACAAGATTTCAAAAGATAAAAACTTGAAGGCAACAATTCTAAAATTTTAATACTTAATATACTTATTGGTTTCAAGTTATAATTGTATTGTATTATATACTTTTTTTAATTAGAAAAATCTTGTTATTTGTTAATTTTGTGTTGACAACCCGTTTCGCTGACCCGATCCGTACGTCTTAGAAAATATTTTGAAAATCTAAGTATTAAACTTGCTTTAAAAAAGTGACACCGATAATGCAAATTCCTGGATACGTCCCTGACGACCACGAATCCACAATACAAAACATTTCTTAAGATGACATGGAGGCTTTAGTGATGGATACTGGATAGTTTCAAATCAACAGTCATTATATTGAAATAAGTACAGAAACGAAAATACAAGAAGAAATTAAGAATAAAATTGGAATCTCCAGAAATTCAAAGTAGAGTGGGTAATATCTATTAAAAATATATGTTATTAATTCATGTAAATAAAAAAAGAAGATATTTAACTTTTTTTTTTTTTTTGAACAACAAAATGTTACTCTAGATGAGAGCTTCGGCAATGCCATCACCTCCGACTAGAGAACCAGAAATATATTAAAAAGAGAAAATAAATAAGAAAAAGGAAGGTAAGGTAAGAAAGTGAAAAGAATGGTTGGATAATTGAAAGAGAATCTTACGGGGAACATGAAAAGAGAGAGATAGGGACAGAAGTGAAGTGGTGGGGGGAAACGGCGTCGTCATCCTTCACAGCAACCGCCACCATCGTCGGTTTCTGTTTCCGATGACCACCGAGTCAAAGGTTTGTCCGACGGACTGCCACTGCCACTGCCATTTTCAGGAATCAGAAATGAATCTCTAAAAATACGTTCCGGACGGCACGCGCGGTCAGGTCAGGTCTACTACGTACTACCACTCTTCACTCTTCTCTTCTCTTTTACAAATTTCACTATTACTAGTTACTAACTTCCTTCCTTTTTGTTCCCTCACTAACCAATACTACAATTTATGTCCCATAAAACTAACCTTCCCTTCCCTTATTATTATTATTATTATTATTATATAATAATTATTATTATTAGGGTTTATCATGAAAAAAACCAACATGTTTTCATATTTTTTTTGCGTTTTCGTCCCTCAATGTTATTTTTTCATAGAAGTCCTCAAGTTATTCTTTTCATTTTGGTTTCATGAAATTTGGACATTAGAACACGATTTTTCAGTTTTTTAGAACCCGGATCACAAATTATAACTGTGGTCTGATGTCTAAATTTCACTAAACCAAAAAGAAAAGAATAACTTAAGGGTTTTTATGAAAAAAATTAACATGGAGGGACGAAAACGTAAAAAACGTGAAAACATGTTGGTTTTTTTCATAATAAACCCTAATTATTATCATCATCATAAAATCACCATTATTATTATTTAAAAAATTTAATGTTATGTCGTTTTTCTGAACATAAAAATCAAAAATTGAAATGGTTCTTTGTTATTTAGGATTAAAATTATAAAAGAGCAGTTTATTGCTATTTTGTGTAAACCGAAACAGGGTTTGATGCTGACATTACAACTTACGTGGACACCCAGACAGTGTCGCACTATCTAGTCATCGAAAGTTGCTATTACGAAGGAATTGTTTGAAGTACAATACTTTAATTAAAAATTTCAGGTTGTAAGATGATATTTCGTGTAAAATTTTTTGTAGTTTGTTATAATATAAATTTTGCATCCAGTTTATTGCTCTTTTATGCAGAAATCTCATTAATTAAATGCACAAACATATAATTCTATTCATCAGGATTCCTCATCAAACTTTTGATTTTGTTTGTTAAATGTTAATGTAACATTGAGCCATACTTGTGTTAGATGAGAAGTCCTTATAAGTCTTAAATTTTAAGTTGTTATTAATTTTTTTAATCGTATTTAAAGTCGGTTTTTGTTTCATACCATCCAAATATGAAGTTACCTACGACATTATCATTGTTGCTATTGCGTTCTTAGTTCATCGAATTCGTTTAATAACACGAGGCACTCATGTTTTAAAAAAGAGTTATATATTGAAAGTAGGGGTGACAATTGCAGCTCATTCAAGCAAACGGGTTAAACGGGTTGACGATAAAAAGTCATAATTTTGAAACTTTTTTCAAAGAACACTTCTTTTAATACATCATTTTATGAATTTTTATTTTTAAAAAAAAAATCATGTTCTATATTAGTTTTTTACAATGAGTCTATTTTATTGTTCGGCTGTTTGGCCCGTTGGGTCAAAATTGACACCTCTAATTGAAAGAGAAAAACAATAAAATTGAAAGCAAATATTTATTTAAGGAAGTCGTTTTACTTCATGTGTGTATAAACTACCAAGACATGATTGGTCATTTGTAGCATGTAGAAGTAACTTTAAGTTAAACATTGAGGATGATAAAAGATAACCTATACAACTTTGTCCATATGTTTGTACCAATTCTTGTAACTTAACCATCATCCTTCTTCTTGTTCTATATGATATCATAATAGTGTGCAAAGACACTTTTGTCCCTCTATCAAACCTATAACATGATAAATATATTAATTTTAAAGGTGGGGTAGACAAGGGTAGGGTAGGAATAGGTTACATTATTTTATTTTATTTCATTTTTCAATTTCTTGGGGATTGGACTAAAAACATTCCTTTTTTCCTTTCGTATTTCACTTGCCACTAGTTTCCAATCATCTACATTTACCAAAGACTGAGATTCAATAACATCTATCAACTTTTCAGTTTTATTTTTCTCTTTTATAATATTTCTAGTCATGTCAAATTAGGCATCAATATGTGTGGTTTGAACCAACTTATTTATTTATATGCCCATTTGTAATCAATCCATAATAATTATAAGGAAAATCATGTAAAAAAACCAACACACTTTTAGTATTTTTTAAATAAGTCATTGTATTAAAAATATTTTCACAAAAGTCTCTCAACTTAAAAAATATTCTCGTAAAAATCACTACACATAACATGTTTCCATAAAAGTCCTTTAACTTAACAATATCTTATAAAAAAACTTCTGAAAAATCTTTAAAAAAATCCAATAAAACAACATAATCGTAAAAAATTTCAAGTTGAAAGACTCTTGTGAAAGCGTTTTTGGTACAGGAAATTATCAAAAAATATAAGAAGTATGTTGGTTTTTTGTATAATTTTCTCATAATTATATTATGATTAATTTAATTGAAGTTATCAGACAAAACATATCAATAGTTTGTTACTACATTTTTAAATTTCAATACATGATAATCAATTTATAATGAATTTTTTTAATTGTTTCTTACTATTACCGGTTTGTCGACTATAATTATTTCCTAATAATTTTTAAACACATCAAGATAAACGTATCATTTAAAATATCTTAATAATTAAATATAGCTTTTATGTATGTGAAAGTACATTTCAAATAAAAGTCAATTATCAAGAATGAGACTGCAAATATAATATGGATTGAGTGGCAAGTAGATATAATGTTAACATCACTCTAATTAAAAAAAGAATTACTAGTGTTGGTTGGTAAAATAGTGTTAATTAAATGCATATAAACATCTTTTCTTAATAACTATGAATCACTCATCTAATATATATGAAATCAAACGAATGTACGTTATTTAAAAATAAAGACTGTAATACTTTTAACTTAGCATAAATCTAATGGATGAAGATGAAACTACTATTAAATGTTAATATTACACTTATGAATCAAGATTTGTGATAAAATATAACAAAAATATTATAAAATTATACCTTTAATGTGAAAATAAATTGATTAATTAGCTGATGTAATGTCATCTCTTAACAATTTAGTCAATATGGTTATGATGAAATCGTAAGTTTCACTTAGAATATAGGAAAGGAACACAGATGGCTTCGGACATGGACATTTTCATTATTTGGATTTAAATAGAAGTCAGAAGATGTTGAGTGTTATATTCATAAGATGTAATTTCTATATTTTAACCTGTTAGCTAATTTTGATTGTTTTATTTGATTCGGTGTCTCATCCTTGGTGATTTATTTGGGGTTATGTGATTATTTTCTTTGGATGGCTGTATCATATCTTTGCTTTTCTTATAAATAGAATATCTATTTTAATTAAAATAACCTTGGTTAGAATATAAACAACATATCATAAGTACATAAAAATCTAAACACAACACATCGTCTTTTCAAATATGATTTGAGATTACATTTTTTTATGGAAGCAAATTTTAACCCTCACTAGGGAATTCTTAAATAAATAGATACACCTATAATACACCTGTTACAAAACCTCTAAAAAAGAATTGTACAACCAATTACACCAAGATAATTTCTTTTTTATTCATCCTCTTGAATTCAACCGATATATAAACACAAATATGATTTGAGATTACCTTATGGAAGGATGTTAGAAAAACAGAAATGATTTGTGATTAAGAAGAGTGTGTTTAGTGAAGCTAATTATAAATTATGAATTAATTTTGGTTATCCAATGAGATTAGGAGGGAGTGATGAGCAATTGAGGATGCATGTGAGATTTTCCTTGGATTTCACAATTGTCTTTTTCTTCCATCTATCACTAACACTCATCAATAATATTGGGATCACCATCTAATCAATAATTATAATGTTTTTTTGTCTTTAAACAAACCTTAACTTCCAGCTTACACTTTACCCCAAAAGTAAATATACATCAACATAAATATCACAATAAATCATTTTATACTCAATACATCACTTAAACATTTTTATATTAATTTTCGTATAGAATAGCCTCGCAGCAAAGCAATTGAAGCAATTGGTTAGACAACTGAATTATTTGATTATTTATATATAATATACACATGCTTTGTTTTTCTGTTAATACCCTTTGATATGTTACATTTTATAAAACTTTGAATAAATCATTTGGATCATAGTATTTCTATCTATATTTTGATATAAAATATATTACAATCGAGCTATTTTCTTGAAACAGACAGTTAGGCAGTTGAATTGTTTTATTATTTATATAATATATAACTGTTTTGTTTTTCTGTTATTACCTTTGATATATTATATTTTATAACAATTTAAGTATATTATTGTTATATTTTATAAAAGTAACTACTGTTTATAAATATTTAAAATAAATAGATAAATAAAATATATGACATATAACTATACTTTTGTTTTATTTTTATAAATATATGACAAATAACTATACTTTTGTTTTATTCTTCTTACTAGAAGTAAAATTATATAATTTAATTTTAAATTACATACATTTTATCGAACCAAATATTTATCAAAAATTATGCACGAAAAGGTTGGTCTATCATAAAATGAATAGATAATTAATGGACGATGCGCGCGTTTAGAAACTCGAGGATGGAAGGGATTCTAATATATTTGTTTGATTAACTTAATTGAGAATCTTATAATGGACAAAAGTTATTCACATAAAGAATTATATTAGAAGACAAAATTGAGTTTTAATTCCTGATATGTAAAAACTATATTATTTTCATCCAAAAAAAAACCTTCATAAATAGAATTCGAATTTTAGATAATTGGATTCTAATATCGTTTTAGAGAATGGTCTTGATGACTTGATTAATCTAGTAACCAAGTCACAAAAGCTTTGGGATGTAATGCAAGTTAGTATTTTAATTCAATTCACATTGATATGTTAATGATTTCGATTAGACCTAGAATAATTATAGAGATGTGAAAATACAAACTTGTATAAGTTTAGCCAAAATTAAGTCTCACACTTACATGCGAGTATTAATAGGTTGCGTCCCTTCCCTTTGCATGGTCCAAGGAACATATCCTATGGCAATTGTTCCATGTAGCATTTTCCTATTGACACTAACACTGCTGTTGATCAGTGTAGTCGTTGATGTTGATAGTTTAAACCCTCCGATCAATAGTCACTGACAATGAAGCGTATCAACGACTTGCCAAAAAGTACCTGTTGATGGAGGCAGTTTTTGACGGTTATTAGTGGCTATTTGTGAAGGTGTATACCTTTTTATCTCTTTAGAAAACTTATGGAATAAGAATATATATATATACAAACAAAGTCATCAACAATGTAGAATTTCATTGTTAAAGGTATCCAACACGATTTGCAAGATCATGCAAGTCTTAATCGATTCTTATTTGGTTGATTTTTTCAAAACCCGATTGTCTAACAATGTAGAATTTCATTGTTAAAGGTATCTCCAAAACTGACAAGGAAACGTATCATCATATAGAACTGATTAAAATAAAGTGTTATGAATGGTTGAAAAGTGCAATCACACAAGAACATATAAGATTTTCATGGTTCAGTCGGCGGGACCTACATCCACAGATTACGAATCCTAGAGGATTAGAGCTTAGCTAGGTGTTGGAGTTTGTTATCGTGTTTTTTCGCAATAGTTTTGTTTTTGTCGGTCTTCTTCTCACGGATGGGATAGGTATTAGTTTTTCAAAAATTGCACCTTTTTGTGTAAAAAAAAAAAAGAATTAAGTTGTTCAAAATGAATGGTTCCTCAGACTATTCAATACAACTAGCAGATTTTCTTCACAATATTATTTTTTAAATAGGTATTATTCAATTTAATAGTGAATAATTGTTAAAATGAATATAGAAGTTGAAACCCTTTACATTATGGGTTTCATTATTTGAAAATTAGTTGACCAAAATTTTATAATATTACAACATAAATGATACTTTAAGGTAGCAAAACATATAAACACCGATTCATTACATCCATACTCATGTGACTACACTTCAAATCAACCATAGTCGAAACCTTTTCCTTTAAAATCCAATTATCCTACTCATATCCAATCTTAAGTTTATATATAAATGTTACTTTTACTAATACCATTTCAAAATTTAATTTGTTAAACAACAAATTATTGCATAAAGAACTATAACAATACTTTTTAATTTAACACATTTCAAGGTTTTTCCACCTCGTCTGCTTGGGGTCCATATCCGCTTAGGTCAACATAAAGATTTAAATTTATACGACAAAATCTCTCCCAAGAGACTTAAACAAATGAATTTATGAATATAAGTTGTTTTTAATCGTTGAATCATATCTTCTCTAAATGATGTAAATCAAATGTCTTATGGAGAAAAGTCTGGTCTTGATGACGTATTCATTTACGTGGTTCCCTCTTTTTGATTGATGTGCCTCAAGGTTTCAAGTTCGTGTTCTTCCCTGATTGATTAACCTTTTCACGACATTCTATACATGGCTTCGTGGGCGATATGGAGGTGAAGAAATGAAGCTGTTTACGCTACGAATCAAGATGTTGATAAGGTTAGAAATGATATTTTTCTTAGTATTCAAAAGTTGTATTTCATCTTGATTAAAAACAGATCTAATCGTCCAAATGTCAGATGACAGTCATGGATTACGAATCCTAGAGGATTAGACCTTAGCTAGTTATTGGGGTTTATTGTCATGCTTTTCGATGTTGTTTTGTTTTTGACGGCCTTCTTCTCATGGATGTGTTAGATGTTAGTATTTCAAAATTACAACTTTTCGTGTATAAATTTTTTTCCCAAAGGAACGGTTCCATGCATATTACTCAATACAAAGAAAACTAGCAATATAAAAATTAAATTTTGACTACATATATTACTTTACATTTCTCTATATATTTATTTTGAGCGACTTACATGCCTAGTTTTTAATCATAATACATCATTATTTTATTTTTAGGGTTTATTATTAAAAAAAACATGTTATCACATTTTTTACATTTTCGTCCCTCCATGTTATTTTTTTCCATAAAAAACCTTAAGTTATTCTTTTATTTTTGGTTTAGTGAAATTTGAACATTAGACCCCGGTTATAATTTGTGAACTGGGTTTTAAAAAACTGAAAACCGGGTTCTAATGTTCAAATTTCACTAAACCAAAAACAAAAGAATAACTTGAGGACTTTTATGGGAAAAAATAACATGGAGGGACGAAAACGCAAAAAACATGAAAACATGTTGGTTTTTTTTCATAATAAACGTTTATTGTTAATGTAAAACGTAATTAAATATATATATATATATATATATATATATATATATATATATATATATATATATATATATATATATATATTCATTAATAAATTGAACACAATTACCATTTTAACGTCTTTGATATAAAAAAATTGGACAATCAGTTTTTAGTATTTTTTAAATTTATGTCCATTTTTAGATATTGATACAAGCTTTAAATAAACCTAACTTTATATAAACCTAACATTGAAAACTTTAATTTCTTATATATAAAATATAAGATTACAATTTAGGGTTAAACGCAAAAAATGACAACAATCTTTCATCTTTTTAACGATTATAGCAACAATCTTTTTTTCTTAACGTTTATAGCATTCATCTTTCATTTTTTTTAACGTTTATAGCAACTAACCTGTTATAACAGGTTAACTGCAAAAAATAGCAACTATCTTTAAATTTTTTTTACGATTATAGCAATGATGTATTTTTAACATTTATATCATTTTTGTTTATCATTATTATTATTATTAGCTTTTTTTTTTTACCAATTTAACTTTAAACATTTTAGATTTTGTTACCCTAAATTATAAATTATCAATAGGATTAATTAACAAAATAAACAATTATTAATCGGATATATTTAGTGTATTATAACGAGTCGTAGGGGATTTTTGATATAAAAGATATGTGACATTGTGACAATGAAATATTTTAGTGATTTATAACAACTTATTTTTTAAAATAAACCATTGTTAATTTGATTTTTGTTAATAATATTTTTTTTACACGTGACTGATTATTTATTTTAAACAAATTCAAAATATATCTAATATTGTGGTATTCTGTTATAAAATAAACACGATAAAGCACTAATTTTCATACATATTTTTTTATAGACGACTAATATATCTTAATTAATTTGAATTCTCGTTAACAAACTCCAGTAAATAAGGTATGCATGATGCGGTTTTGTATGAAACTGAGAATCGAATGTGCGGTTTTAAATAAACCATTGTTAAAACTTTATTTTTCTAATTATTCCTATTGATAATTTATAATTTAGAGAAACAAAATTTAAAATGTTTAAAGTTAAATTGGTAAAAAAAAAATTAATATCAATAATAATAACAATAATAATAGAACAACAAAAATGTTATAAACGTTAAAAATACATCATTATTATAATCGTAAAAAAAAAATTAATGATAGTTGCTATTTTTGCAGTTAACCTGTTATAACAAGTTAGTTGCTATAAACGTTAAAAAAAATGAAAGATGAATGTTATAAACGTTAATAAAAAAAGATTATTGCTATAATCGTTAAAAAAGTGAAAGATGGTTGTTCTTTTTTGCGTTTAACCCTACAATTTACAAGAGCAGTCAGTCTATGTTTTCACTTTCAATCTACGTACTCTTCTTGTGGTTCAATTTTGTTTTTATGGTATTGTCGTGGTTATTTGTTTTTTTGTGTGTCGACTTTAAATGAAATTCTATCTTTTTCAAAATGTAAATAAAGATATAATTTTGTTTTTCGGATTGATTTATGCTGATTGCAGAATCATATTAGATGAATTTAAGTTATTTTTTATCTTTTCCAAAAAGTAAATAAAAGATAAAAAAAATTGGAAGGTTAAAACTTAAAAGTAAAAGAAAGATTAACGAGTGGCAGTGGTAAGGGGGAGGAGGACTTCATTTTCATGAAATGGATACAAGGTGATTATACTATACAACAATTAACTTTTAGGTTAATTAACCAACACCACTTTTAATGAAAATGAGAAATCGTACATCCAATCATAAAGAACAATTTAGTCAAATTATAGATCAAAATTTTGTAAGACATGAAGTATGAAAAATTAAGATACGGTGCAAAAAAAATGTGATTTGATAAATCCGAAACCAGAAAAGAGGGTGGGTGGAGTGGGTGCATGATATGTGCCGGGCACACGTGGCCATAGGAGTAGCAGCCGGGTCTCACAAATTGACATCGACCCCCAATCTGTGCCACACGATCATCTTTCATTATTACTAAACAATCCCTACCTCCTGTTGACCACCAATTTACTACTCTTACCAATATCCAAACATAATTATTATTCTTAATTCAACAACTTTTATATACAACTATTTTATTTCTGCCGAAGGGCTTTTGGTCTAGTAGTAAGAGGATTGAGATATAAGTAAAAGGTAACGAGTTTGACTCCCGTCAGAGGCAAGTTGAATTATAGGCGGAGAAAGTAAATCTTATGGTAAAAGGAATAGTTTAGGAGTAGGAACATGATAGTTTGCCGTTAAAAAACTATTTTATTTATATAAAAAAAATCATTATTATTTATTTATATCAACCCTACATTCTATAAATACTAATAATAAGTAAATAATATGTCACTTGTCATTATCTTAAATTGGACGTTCACACATTCGACAACTATTCTTGTACGCTTATTGAAGATATGAAATGTCTTTGAGTCGTCATAGCCCAGAAAAATTTCCTCATCTGTCTTGGCATCGAATTTACGAAGATTTTCTTTATTATTTAGAACATAACATCAAAGAAAACAATTTAACCACAACAACTAAAAATTCTAAAACATATAATTAATAAATAATGTTTTGGATTGGTCTATTTTAGAATTTAATATTTTTTTAATTCTTTATTAATAAACTTTCATATAGTTATTACACATTTGTATGTATAAAGTTAAATATGAATTTTGTTACTTAATCATATATTTATTATTATGTAATGATATTGCATATTTGTCACTATTATGATTTTTTTTATTTATAACTATTTTAAATCATCGAATATTAATAATAATAATATAATAATAATAATAACTCAAACAATAAAGTTTATTATTATTTAATCAAGATACATACTCAATATTTAATATAAAAAATCCCAAAATAATAAATAATTAAGACGTTTGATCATCATACGTTGTGAAAAAACCTTTACATGTCATATTAAATTTTTAGCTAATATAACTGGTAATTAGTCTATATATTTATCAAAGTAGTATGTTTAAAATTAATTATTTAATCAAAAAAGGATTAAATTTCTAACATGGTCCTACAATTTTTTTTTTATTAATTGTAACATTTGCTTTTGGTGATATAAATGAAGAATGTAATTCTTAAATATCTAGTTAATTAAAACGTCACAAAATTGAATATAATTTTTATAACATATTATATTTGATAATTTTAGATCAAGTTATTTAAGTAAATGTTGAAATTAGCTAACAGAAAATCAAAAATCATAGAAAAGAAACCATAAAAAATAGACTCTTTTGATCCTGCTTTTATATCTATATTTTTGTCTACAATGAGAGATAAATCTCAATCTTTCGGGTCATCATTAACAATTTTTAACGATTGATATTAATAGTTGGTTTAAGTTTGAATGTCAAGACGATGACATGTCAATTTTTTTTTCTTTTTGTTCCATTGGCACTCAACATTTATATTATATAAAATCAGTTTTATAATAATTAAAATAATATTGATTTGTTGAAGGCAAAATTTAAGGCACAAGTTCCGCAGGGGCGGAGGGTATGTTTGTAATAACATAAACTTTACACGTATTTGCACGTGATCTGCCTCTTTTGTAATCATTCTTCCAAACAAGCATTATTCCCACTCACTTTCTTCTTCCTCCTTCAATTCACTAATCTTCCATTCCATCAACTTTCCCTCCATCCCTCACTAATTTAAACATATATATATATATATATATATATATATATATATATATATATATATATATATATATATATATATATATATATATATATATATATATATATATTCTTTCAGGCATAATTTAATATATAGAAATTCTAATATTGATTTACACTTAAAAAAAAAAAAGAAAATAAAAAAACCTATATTATGAAGTTATCAATATCAAAATAATAATTATTAACATGTAAATTAACATATAGTGTGCACTACAAACGAAAAGAATTTATGTAAGTATTTTAAACGGAATATATAATATATAAGAATCAAACTTCAAAATAAGTTACATGGATCACCATATTTTTATATTTTTTTATTTAATATATAATAATTTAAATTCAAGGTTGGTATGAGTTATTTATATTTCCTTAATGTTTTCTGTAATAATAACATTTTTCAAAATCATCAGTTTACTTTTTTAAATTGATAACATAATATATAATTATGATGATTAAATTGAATCAGTTATTTAAATGTGTTGAATCTCTCACACACACACACAGAGGTTCAATTGAGATCCTCAATGCATCGGGGAATCTTGAAAAACCAGATTTGCATATTTAATCCATGAAAGATGTATTAAGGACATCTTTCGAATGCCAATTTTATATCGAATTAATTCTAGAAATTGAATAAATAAATTTGGAGACTTCTTAGAAAAGTATTTGAATACGAAGATGTATCATAATGATGAACCTGAAGGCGATGACCAACATGTTGAACACATACATGTGATGATTCCAGATATACATGACGATGATGAATACGTTTAAAAGAAAGTATTTTAAGGTTGACACCTTCAGCTGTACTCGATTTTGAGTGGTATCTTTTTCAACCTAAATATGTGTGTGTAAGTGAGTTATTATAACAAAACTAATTTATCATAGGAACCACTATAAAATCGACGATTCAGTATATTTAAACTTTTGATTTAAAATAATTTGTTTGAATCAATGACTCAAATACTTTGAACTACATCCTAGAATTTTTTACTCTAACATTGAATTAGACTATTAGAGTTGTCATCTCTGCCCATTGAATCAACATATTTTGTTTAGGTATAATCTTTTTACTGGTTTTTCAATTAATAATGTATCTTAAATAATCATCCCCACACAAATATGTGTGTGTGTGTGAACACAATTATGGTAAATCATTTATCTTATAGAAGTTTATAACATATATGTGGATTGATCACTATTTTGGTTAAAGTGGAGTCTTGAATTTGAAGTCTTATTATTAGTCATATGATATTTATTTAAAAGAAAACAATCATTTCATTTGTAAAGATTCATAATTAAAATATTCCATAATCGTAATAGTTTGATAATTATATTTATCTATATATAAAACTACTAAATCGCATTTAAGTTAGTTAAACATATATTAGAATGTATTCTAAATTGAAATAAATAGCCAGATGACGTTAAAAGCTAGTAGAAATTTATAAACAAGCATTTTTTCTTCTTTACAATAAAATGTATGATTGCTAATATCTAGATTTCCAACTTGATATCAAAATTTAAGATCTCATCAATAAAAAGATGTAGTTCCTACGTACTTACATAGTATATTTACATGCATATGATCTTGATTTGGATTTTAGTATTTATTATGTTATCTTAAAATTTCCATGGTCTTCCTTTTTATTTAAGTTTAAAATTATTGAATTCAACAATTTTAATAACTAATTTGCCGATAAATGTAAATTTAATGAAATTCTAGCTCGAGTTCAATTGTTAATTTATGATATACTAGTTAACGGACCCATATATTACATGAGACATGTTTTATTAAAACCAACAACCATTTCTAATTGCACAAAAAACCTCAAACCAGTAAAATCTTACAGGAATGAGATACCAGTTGTAATCGGTTAAAAATCACAAGCTACTGTCGACAAGACACTAGTGACCACTAAAATTTTGCCAAAAACGTAATTCCAACAAGAAAACATAGATTTGAATAGAAATCAACAAGAAATGTGAATTTGAATCATAAAACTCAAACAAGTTAGTTTGCTAGAGAGAAGATTTGTCGAGATAAATGGTTGATCAGCAGATTGCAATTGGTTCATTAGGTTGCAAGTCATTTTTTTTAAAAAACAACATCATTTTGATAAGTTTTAGTCAGTTTAAGGTTTTTTGTGCAATTAAAAATGGTTGTAGATTTAATCCCAAAAAGAATCCAAAGTTAGTTTACATAGAAATCAATATATTGTTAATACATTTCAGTTATATGCCGGCACCAATAACCGGATGATACCAATTTTTTTATGAGGCATCTAATTAATACTGAGCATCGAAGCAATTATAGAATTTCGGTACTTGTTCGACATGGTATCGGTACAAGATCAGTTCGGTTTTGAAAAATCGGTAAAAACTTTGTAATAATAATATAGATGCACAGAACAAGCAACTTCATTAGCATACCACAAAACATCCGGTGTATCTCCAAGTGAATAATCATTCTCAGAATTTTTTACATAAACATGTATAAGCCAACATTATAATACTTTTCATTAAAAGTACCCTGACTTTATACATTAAGATCTGAAAAATAAATCTTGTGAATAATAAAATAAATTATGTGAATGGTATGAATAATCATTCATTTAGATGACCGTTTACATAAATATACATGATCATTCACATCAACTTTAAGGACATAAAAAGTATGAGTATATGTGAATTTTACATATTATGTACCTAACATTAATTTAAATATAATTATGAAAGTTTTTTTTTACCTTTGAATGCATTTGAGTATGAGTGGTATTAGTTAGCATTTCCTTAAAAAGATAAAAATAACGATATTGTTTTTATCTTAAGAAAACATTTTAGCTCGTATTTTTTTTTTAAATAAAAAAGGGAAATTTTATAACCGTGTATATACAAATTCATGATGTTTTGTTTTTCTATCCTTTGTTTTTTCATCAGTCAAAATGATAATTTTGTTGCTGTTTCTGATTACTTTTATACAACAATCATGCATGAGCACGATTGCCCCTCAAAAACAAAAGGAATCATGAGCATAATAATGTGGTCTTTTTACTCAAAACTTTGAATAATTGTCAATATATGACCTCTTGATAAAAGGGTCCATTCATGCATTTGATTTTTATTATTATCTTAGGTGGCGTTTGGTTTGTAGGATTTTAACAACTCATTTAGGATTTGGATTTAGAAATCCTCCTATGTCATGTTTGGATAAAAACTGAAAGGAAAGGATTTAGCTTCATTTAGGATTTCACATTCCACACTTCTCCTCATTTCACAATGCACTCACCCCCCTAATAATTTTAAAATCCTATCATTTTAGAATCCATCATTTTAAAATCATGCAATCCAAACGGCACCTTAATATCTTTAATTTATACGGTGTTGTTAACTTAATTTCTTTATACATCATACCATAATTTCTCATATACCATATCCTATAATTTATACGGTGTTGTTAATTACGCATATACATGGTCATGTTCTATGAGAAATCATTATATGCATCGAGAATCAATCATGACCCTTAGATTAAATGATTATCGGTGCATCACACGACAAACGTATTTGATATGGATAAGAGTATTTTTGGAAAATAATATACCTAGTCAAATAAATTATAAATTTATATTAATTGAATATTCAATCAAATAATTAAACAATAAATGCTAAATAAATTAAATTGATACACGTCCTAAATTACAAAATTTAACTAATTATAAGTGGATTAATTTCATTGAATAGCAACAAATTAATTTAAAAGATTAATACGAAAAAGATTTTTAAATTTTTATCAAGAGGGTTGAATCTTAAATGATCTGAAATATGAAAGAGTTAAACTATGCCACGCACTCATGCATATGTACGCTACGTGGGCATGAAATAAAAATGGAATTAATTCCATTTGTAAATTTATCATAAGGATTGACACGTATATATTGAAAAGAAGATATTATGTCAATTAAGTGAAAGAAAGAGTTAAAATGCCTAGTAATGTTGGAAATCTCGTTTCTAATTAAGAACTTAATGTATGTTTGGTATTATGGAATCCATGGATGTGCGAATACCTAAATTTTTTTCAATCCGTTCCGTGTCAGTACCAATTAGCCAAAAACGGTACGGTACTCTGGACCAATAATTTGGAAGTCGGAAAAATGGGAATTAGGACTAGTTTAATTCGGGAATTTCAAGTATCGATTCGGGGAGGTAAATTCTTATGCTTTTTAAATTCCTAATTTAATTCACATCTTTTTCTAAAACCTAATTACATGCAAAACTATACTTAAATCCCGATTTCTCTATTGATCATCATTCTTGACAAAGAATTCAATGAAACACATGAAATGGATCAACTCTTTTGAAGAAGAAACACACATCAAAAGAAAAACTTTTTTTTTTTTCCGAAAAAGTTTGTAGTCAAACATTGTAAGTTGTACATCGAACAACAATACCAAACAGGACTACTGCTGATTTTTCGGTATCGAATACGGTACTAGTACCGATCCCGAATATCACAACTTGGCACGACACTCGGTATTAAATTTTCGTCCAATTCGAGAGTCGGTATGTTACTAGTCTCAATCTCATCCCTGATGGAGTCGAATGAATGAATCAACTCAGATTATAAGTTCTTTAATTATATGATGAGGGTATTAATCTTCAATAAAAAAAAAGTGAAGAAATGAATTCAGTATAAAAATTTTTTCTTTAACAATATGGAGATAATCAAACAATGAAAAGAGACTGTAAATTTTATATTCTTTCCTTTGATTGCTATTTAAAATATTTATTTCATGTATTTTTATAAATATTTATTTCTTAATATTTTTTTAAATTCTAACTCATGAGCTAGTAACTTCGGAAAGAGTAGAAAGTATTGTATTTTTTGAGAGGGTAAAAGGTATGCAAACAAACGACGCCGTTTCTTTCTCTCTCTTGATTTCACTATATTAACTTATTAAGGTTGAAGTGAACCCTCACATTCTTGATCTCCCTATTCTTTGGCCAAAAGCCAATATTCAAACAACAAAGGCAACTCTTGTTTCCAAATTCTAACTTCTCTCTGAAAACCAATATTCATCCCAAAGCAAATTAAAGGGTACAAGAAATCCATATATCTAACTTTGTTGTTTTCTTTTCCCCTCTCTTTTTCCTTATATCTTTTAACTTCATCTTCAAATCGAGAAAGTTAATTAAAGATGATTCAAGAGCTATTTGGTGGAGGTGCTACTGGCCTTCTAAATCGAGACCGAAATCTTCCCATTTCCGGAGTCTTTGAACCCTCACCTTCACCTTCACCCTCTTCTTCCACCACCAACACCACCACGAACAACGCCACCAATCCCACCACCTCCGACAATCAGAAACTAAGATGCCCACGTTGTGATTCCTCCAACACAAAGTTTTGTTACTACAATAACTACAACCTCACTCAGCCGCGCCATTTCTGCAAGACTTGCAGACGTTACTGGACGAAAGGAGGAGCTCTTCGCAACGTCCCAATTGGCGGTGGTTGTCGGAAAAACAAAGGAACCACCATAGCAACCGCTGTAGGAAAACCAATCTCAGCCGCGGGAAAACTGAAAGCAGTTGTGTCATCCGAGCTAGGAAAGTCTGGTTTCATGAATGGTTTTGATCATGAATTCGCTCCACACAACCCTATTCTATGGTCTGGTCCATCACAAACTTCTCATCTTCTTTCATTACTCAGAGCCACACAAAACCCTAACCCTAATTTGGCATCAAGTTCTGTAACCCACATGAAAGATCAAAACTTTTTGGTGGGATCAAACATGGGTGGTAATCTAGGGTTTGAATCTTTAAGTCAAACATCATCATTAGGACTATGCAGTTCTTTGTGGAGAAACAATCAAGTGAATCAAAGCCACCATGAACAACATCAACAAGGGATCATGACCAGTAATCATGAAGTTCAAAACACAGAAAACAATCGGTATCAACGGTTGAGATCATCCTCTCCAGCAAACTACTACCATCATGATCAAACTACACCGTTGATCTTGGGTGGCAATGTGGCCAACACTTCAACTTCAACATCCACTTCCACCATCTTGGATTCTGCTCCAGTTCTTGCAAGTGGCGCTGAGCTAGGGTTTTGGAACCAAACTCTTCCGTGGTCCGATCTACCTGCTGCAGCTAACGGTGCATACCCTTAAATCAAGAATCTTTTTCATTTTTATTTTTTTTTTGTTTTGATAATTCATAGTTAAGAGGTTAGCTAGGGTTTGTGTTTACTTAAATTTGTGGTGATTTGGGGTGTGGTATATGAATATGGTTTGTTAATTTAATTTGATGTATGTGTGCTTTAATGCTTTATTTAAGGAGTGTTTGAATTACATAACCTCTTTAATTTGTGCGCCAACAATATGCTTCGCACACTTCCCCATGCATCAAAGCTTCTTCAAGGTTAGCAGTCGAAAGCCCTTTTTACAGATCGAAATACGTACATACGGTTGATAAGAAAATTCGGTTGCTATATATATAATCTTGAAAAAAATGTAATCTTTATATGATTAATTAATTATAATGGGTATTGGTTAAAAATCAATAAAATGGAATTATTGTTGGAAACAGAAAAGAAAATCTTGCATATAGAAGAATATATATGAGATTTTTCATGCATTTTAGTTAATTAATTATTTTATTTTATTAAAATAAAATAGCATTGGAATCAAAAGAGTGGGGAAGAACACATAGATAAGTGAGCATATCTTCTTGGTTAACTCAAACATATTTAGGGTTGATTTGCCTTTTTCTGCTTAGTGGATGGATGATGGAGCAAAAGAGGATTCTTGAACTAAACTATTGTAATTAATATGAATTTACAGGTTATTATATTCGTTTACAATTCTAATCCACCGATTTATTAAGAATTGTAATTATGGGTAACCGATTTATTAAGAATTATGGGTAACTGATAATTATTAGCTGGGCGCGATTAGTTCGTGTAATTAAATTTGATAGATTTGGAATTTAAATTTAGCTTGTTTATAATTTTTCATAATTAATGGAATGAGTCAAAATTTTATGCATTTTCCATCAAATTTTTTTGTTCAAAGAAATTTAACATTTCTTTCAATTCATACATTATTAAATTCCAACCTATAAATGAATTAGATTACGACATACATTTCTAATCAATAATTAAAACTATCTTCTACCTTCACCATCAACCATATTAATGATTAAAATTTAAATTCCAATTACTTCGAATTACAAACTGTGAACCGAATGCTACATTAGTTTAATATTTTATTTAATTTGGTCCTAATTATTAGTTATTATTATTGTAAATAAGTTGTATAATATTAAAACTTTCTTTCGTTAAAATGAAAATGCATTGTTACAGTAATTTTGAAGTTGTAATATAAATGAACATGCATTGTTATAATTAAAGCAATGTTTACACATTTCAATTTAAATATATCAATTTAAAATTACAAACAATATAAAAGTAAGAGAAAATTACTGATTTGGTCCCTGTGGTTTGTCCATTGTTGCTGGTTTGGTCCTTTAAGATTAAAAATTACTCCGTTGGTCCTTATGATTGTAATTTTGTTTCATGGAAGGTCCTTTTGAGAAACGGCCGTTAAGTGTCAAGGTTAGTGAATGGACATTTTAGTCTTTTACCTTCTCTCTCTCCTCTCCCTTCTTTCTATTAAATAATCTAGCCTATTTCTTCATCTTCTTCATTTCTCCTTCTCACCATTTTCTTCATTTTCTCCTTCTCCATCATTTTCTTCTTCTTCCTTCTTCATTTAACATAAAACTTACAAAGCTTCCACGGCAAGAAGAAATAGCAAATGAGAAAGCGCATCCTCCTGACTTAATTCCCGTTCCATAACAAATTCTTTTGATGAAGATCCATTTGCAACACTGTCAAAAAGCTTTTTCAAAAGTCAACTTTACAAAGTAAAAGTTTCATCCCAGATTTCATCCATTTGCAACACTATCTATATCAATCAATTTACTGAAAAGAGAGCTGCGAAAGAACGATCTCTGATGATTCTGCTCTTTGAACCTATTTTCAAAATGCATCAATATTATACTTTTCAGATGACCGGGCTCATCAACCCACCCTCCAACCAACAACCCTCTAATGATCTGTTTCCTCACTGGGTAATGGCAGGTGATAGTGATGTACAGATGCATATATTTTGTCATTAATTTGATAAGAATAATCAACAAGAGAAACAATGATCTTTAACTCAACAGTCAATGCAATCTAAGTACGGCAGTTTTTATGAGGGCAAAGCATTGTGTTGATCAAATGGAAAAAAAAAAAGAAGAAGGAAGAAGAAGAAAATGATGGAGAAGGAGAAAATGAAGAAAATGGTGAGAAGGAGAAATGAAGAAGATGAAGAAATAGGCTAGATTATTTAATAGAAAGAAGGGAGAGGAGAGAGAGAAGGTAAAAGACTAAAATGCTCATTCACTAACCTTGACACTTAACGGCCGTTTCTCAAAAGGACCTTCCATGAAACAAAATTACAATCATAAGGACCAACGGAGTAATTTTTGATCTTAAAGGACCAAACCAGCAACAATGGACAAACCACAGGGACCAAATCAGTAATTTTCTCTAAAAGTAATTATTATAATTAACTTGATGTTCCAATAATCATTTTACATTATATCCAAACACTCTATACATATACATATGAAGTATTCACTGTATGAGACATTATATATGTACTTGATCGATGGTTCTATACTAAGTTACTAAAATCAAATAAAGTTTATAATATAACGATAAAGCAAAAGGTATATTAAATAGAGAAAGTTACTTTATTGGGAAATGTGGTTAAACAATCCCAGGTATATTTTTGTGTTCATATGAAAAAAATAACACTCTATTTTAATAACCTGGATAATTGCACAAAAAACATAAACTTGTCTGTTTTTTTTATTAAACTCTAAACCATTTTTCGTTGCATTGAAAACCTCGAACTAACTAAAAAACAGTAAATCATGGTTTTATCAATGGGTAAACGGTTCAAACCAATTATTAATCCTACGTGGACCGATAAATAACCTACGTGAAATAAATTTTAATTGTTGAAACCGGTTGTCAGGTATTACACATCATTTAAACCACTGTTGATAATTTTAATTGTAATTTTAAACGATATTATATCATCAACGGGGGTTTAAATGATGTGTAATACTTGGCTACCGGTTTCAACAATTAAAATTTATTTTACGTAGGTTATTTATCGGTCCACGTAGGATTAATAATTGGTTTGAACCGGTTACCCATTGATAAAATCTTGATTTACTGATTTTTAATTAGTTCGGGGTAATATATGCAACGAAAAATGATTTGGAGTTTTAATCACAAAAAACTTACAAGTTGAAAGTTTTTTGCGCAATTATCCCTTAATAATTTTATCAACTTTCATCGTTATATTAATTTTTCTCTTAGTATAGTCCTTTTAATTTATTAGTTTGATCGGTAAGAATCAATATTGCATGAATCCTTATTGGACGATTGACACATTAATACATACTAGGTTATTACCCATGTATTACATGAGTTAACTTTAGAAATTGATATTTATATATATGTATAATATAATAATTATATGAATAATAAAATTTGCTTAATTTTAGATAGTTAGTTATTAAATTAATCCACATTAAATTTACATAGATTTGATTTGCTTTAAAATTTAAAAATAAAATCAGTAAATGACGTGGCAAAAGGAGAGAGCGACACGTGGCAAATTAAATGAGAGGATGTCATGTGGCAAATTAAATGAGAGCTTGCCATGTGGCATTTAGTTACTCTTTTAATAGTATAGATAGATAGATTTATATAGCTAGCTAGGTGTTCCATATGATTTAACGTCACCCAAAAATAAAACAAGCTAGGTTCATAAAATATAGTTAGATCCAAAAAAAAAACGTTAAATTTACAAAATAAATCATGATTCGCAGAATATTCATAGAACTAACAGTTGTTTTTATTACTTTCTTTTTTCAAGCTTTCCATATATTACATGCATTTACACATATTCTTGCGTGTGAATATCGATTCAAAGTTTGTGAAATTGGATCTTAACGTCCTTAGTATAAGATTAGTTCTTATCGTTAGAAATTAATAAGCTAGACTTAAGTGTTACAATTAAGTATGGTGGTTATTTACAGGTAATTAAGGTAGTTTAGTTAGTTTTATGGTGACGGTTCACAAATACCTTTGTTGGTTCAATGCGTCTTGTGTGTGTGTGTATATACTAGTTTATTAACTCGTGTATTATTACACGGACAACTTTAATAACTATTTTTTTCTTAAATGTTATATAAATAAAAAATTAAAAGTTAACATTAAATTTTGATATATTGAATTTTTTTTTTCTTGTGATATTACATATTTTATTATAATTAATTTTAAGTATAAGTTAGTTAAACCAGAAAAGATAGTCAAAAATAACATTTTAGTTTGTTGTCATTATTATTATAATTAGTTAATAATTTTGTAAAATGTTGATGTTTTAATTTTAATAGGTCCCTAAGTATTGGAACATTTTTAGGGATTTAAAAAGAAATGAATATTTATATTTTAAAACAAACAAATTACAAATGTCAATTTGATAAGAAGCCACATGACATTTTAAAAATGATGAAAATGTTAAATAATTTACTCATTTAATAGTGTGTGTCTATATATATATATATAGAATATGATTCGTGTGAGTACCTAAAAAATGCAGAGTACCGTGAGTACCTGTGAACACACGGGTTTCAGATGTGAACTTGCTCCGAAAAAAAGTTTTTTTTGAATTTTTTTTTCATATTCATTTAGATCCAAATAAAATAAGGTTATTCGTAAAAAATTATATACATTCACACATTCTAGCATCTTAAAAGTCATGTGAACGTGAAAAAATTCATGTGAATATGCTTAGTTGTGAACACACGTTCACAACAGTACAATTCATGTGAACACACACGTTTCACATAGTTCTAATGTGTGTTTATGTGTGATTTTTTGCAAGTAGTCTTGTATTATTAATTTAAACATGATTATGAAAAAAAATTTAAAAAAAAATGGTTTTAAGCGAGGTACCTCCGGTACTCCGCAAAACTAGTGGTACTCATTTGAACCCAAATATATATATATATATATATATATATATATATATATATATATATATATATATATATATAGAATATGGTTCGAGAGAGTACCACCCTTATGCAGCGCACCAGAAGGTACCAGCTTTAAAAAAACTTTTTTTTAAATTTTTTTTCATAAACATGTTTTAATTAACATTATGAAGAACATATATAAATTTCACATACATTCACATCTCCTAGCTCCTAAAAAATGATGTGAACACACACTTACATAATTTTGAATGTATGTGAACGTGCATTTATGTGGTGCGTGTTTTCATGCACTTAGAGTGCTCGGATTTGCGTGAAATTCACATATGATCTGTGTAATGTTAATTAGAAAATGTTCATGAAAAAAATTTTCAAAAAAATTACTTTTAAGGGTGGTACCTTCTGGTGCGCTGCATTAGAGGTGGTACTCACTTGAACCTAAATCTATATATATATATATATATGTGGGGTTAAAGTGTTCAATAAGAAGATCATTTGTCAGAGATTTATTTGTTGTGTTTTATCTTCTTATTCTTCAACATTTATTTGGTATAAGTCTTCGTATGTTTATGTGGGTGCTCTCTGGGAATGCATGAAAAAGATTGACGTTTTGCCAAAAAAAAAAACACAAAGGTCACAACATAATCTTAGATTTATAAAATTACGAGTTTCACAAAATTAACCATAATTCATAGAAAATCCATGGAAACTAACAACATTTTCATCAATTTTTTCATCTTGCATATATGAATATTATAGTATTTGGATCACGAGTTAAAAAGTTTCTGAATCATTAGAATCTTATTGTCCGTGTTATAAGTTGAGTTCTTCTTTGATCCAATACCATTATGTATGTGTTTGTGTGTGTGCGCGCGCATGTGTATTCATATGTTTAATTATGGGTCTGTTTGTAAAAAAAATAATAGTTTGACTTTGTAATTGATTGTTGGAACTGATGGTTCCTTTTATTAATATGTGTTTGATAAAGTAGTTGAAACTCAAAACTAAAAGATATAACTTGACTTAAAAATACATTTAAACTACTAAAATAAATTAGAAAGATAATTAATTTTATTTTTATAGCTTTATTTTCATAAGTCCAAAATATTTTTAAAAAATTGCCTAAAGTAGCTTTAGGCTTTAATAAGCACATGAAAAGTAATTCATTTAAACACGACTTACGAAGAAAAAAGAGTTGAAACTTCTAAAAACTATAAAGTTGTGTTTAGTAACGAAAACTAGTAATTTTTCAATTTCAGTTTTCAAATTATAATTTCAAGAAAAAACAAGTGTTTTTATAAAAAATGAAAACTTGTTTAGATGATTAAATTTTAGTTTTAAAAAAAATGAGATGGGTTATTATATAATAAGAAAGATAGGATAGGTGATAGAAAAGTAAGAGAGAAATAAAGTCTAAAAAGTAAATATAGGGTATGTAGTACAAAAGTAAGAGATAGAATATAAAAATTGATATTTTAAAAAGTAAAATGAACATAAAAGAATTGTTATTAAGTAAACAAATTTTTATTTTATTTGAAAAGTGAGATGAAAATTCTATAAATTTTCATAAACTAAGTAAGCTTTCAAGCGTGCTGCACATGAGAGAGACTCGATCTATTGTGTGTGTATACACTAATAATAATAATTTCACAAAAAGAGAATAAAAGAAAACTAGAAAACCCAAAAAAGAAAATTGAAAACCTAAATCGAATGGTCTTGAAATACCAAAAACTGAAAATTTAATATTGGTTTCTTTCTGTTTTAACAAAATCCAAACCGAACCATATCATGCTCCTTCCTAGTTATAATTATAAGATGAATGAAAATCAATATTATAACTTGATTGTATTGGGTGCATATATGTATGTGAATTTAGTGCTTCAAGTGACGAATGAAGAAGATGTAAGAGTTGATCGTACCAAGTAACGTACAATCTAACCTAACCCATTACACGAAATAATCTTATAAGTATTAATGAAGTTTTGGGAGTCCGTAAAATTAAATAATAATTGACACTAAGTTAATTATAGTTGTAGCCATCAAACGTAACAATTGACAATTTGCAAATGGGCTTGCCCAATGTAAAATTATAACATGGCCAACTATGATTTGTTGGGTTTTTTTTTTTAAATTTAAAAATTTTCATAACACAGTCTTATCTTACTGTTATTTTTTTTTTACCCCTTTTATTTTAATAAATTTTTGTTTAGTTCTCTTTTAACATTATATTTTCTTACACACTTGAAATTATGATCTTATTTACACATATATTTGGAGTTGTCTTTTGAAACTATTATTTTATATTTAGTTGTATGAAAAAAAACTTTATCATTCAAATGCACAATATAAGATTCTAATGAAATTGCTTTATAATTAAAATATAACTAATTAATATTAGATTTTTTTATTAAATATGATCATGTTTAACATTGAACATTACTATTATAACGTTGGCAAGCGCTAGTCGATGTATTTGAGACATTACTATTATAACTTTATTTGATTTAATCGTAAAACCAACAACTTAATTTGACAATTAAATCTTATAATCAATGTCAAATTTTCAAATTATGGTTATGAATATTTAATTATTCAATTCTGGTTCCGATCCGATTTAATAAGTCATGATTGCAATTTTAGCACTGTAAAATATAGAAAACCAATTAATTATAGGAACTAACTAACAGTATTCTTTGACTTGTTTTTTAGATTTATTTCAGATTTTCAAATCTACTCTTCGATCCTGATTCAGTCATGTTTCGTTATTTGAATTGTTTGAAAATTATTTATCATTTGTTTTTATATTTGTTTTGTAACTAATATTTTAAACCCGCGCACGGGTCTTCAGTAACTCGCTATATAGATAGTTGCAACTTTCAAAGAAAAAAGTAAGTTTTCTAACTTTTAAAAGAAGTTAATAGAAAATATCTAGAAGTAGCAACTAAATCGTGTGTTTATTAATTATGAAAAAGCTCAAAGAAGGATTATATAAAGCATCTAAAACCAAATAAAGAGGAATAAAACACCTATAAAACTTGATTGGAGGTCTAAAAAACCTAAAAAAGAACTGAGCTAATAGAAAGAACGAACTAGCTCAACCAAAACCGAATAAAAAACGACAATCTAGAATAATGGAAAAAACATTGAATAACATATCCTGAAACTGGAATTGAATGATTTTGTTCTTACTAATGCCTACTGTACAACTCTTGGATACTTGATCCATACATATGAAACTATTAGGCTGAATGGAGTACCGAAGCCGCGGGCAAGCGGTCTTGCCACCTCGGACCAAGGCCGGCGGCTACACCGCCCCGGTCACGCGGCCCCGCCCTGGATGGAGCCCCGCACGGCTTCCCCTCCCCGCTCCACCCCGCCTGCCAGATCCCTTCTTCCTTTGTCTTTTTCCTCCCAACGGTCATTTGACCGTTTGAATATAAATAAAAAAAAAATTAATAATTTTTTTTCCCTATAAATACCTATCTTCATACACATTAATATTCACACACTTTCATCTACCTTCATACACTTTCATCTCTTCCACAAAAATCTCTCAATCTCTATACTTTTTATTAAACACATGGATCGAAACACCGGCAAACAACCCGCCGCAAGTCGACAACGCGGCAAACAACCGGCTTCTCGATCAAACCCTTCTTTCCACCCACCGCAAAATTATCCTCCGAATTTTACGGATAATTCGGCACCATACGTACCACACTTTTCACCCCCCAATCCACAATATTACCAACAATCCCCACCCAATCCACAATATTACCAACAATCACCCCCCAATCCGCAATATTTCTCGCAAAATCCACCCAATCCGCAATATTTCTCGCAAAATTCACCAAATCCACAATATTTTTCCTCGCGAGAATTGAACGAGGGGTTCGAACCATTTTCTTATCGGGACCCCGCATCCAGAGACGATTCCGGCGAGGAGACGGTACCCGAAACTCAACCCGTCGACGACGACGACGACGAGGAGACGATTTCGGTAAACACCGCGGCAAGCGGGTCTACACGAAAGGGTCCAATGAAAGCGAAAATGTGGACCCCAATCGAAGAAAAGGCTTTGGCGGAAGCCTGGATCGATATTTCCGAAGATCCAACTACCGGAAATAATAAAAAACGTTCAAATTTTTTGGGACGAATCCTCGAAAATTTTGATAGCCGAGTTGGTGGAACTAGCCGCACCACCCACCAACTTAATTCAAAGTGGAAAGACATGAACCGCAATTGCACAAAATTTGGCGGCATGTTTAACAACAATACGATGCAGCGACAGAGCGGGGAAAACGATTTCGACGTTTTCAACAACACCCAAGAACAATACAAGGCCCTCAATAAAAGTAAGCCGTTTCCACATCAATCGGCTTGGGAGGTGCTTCGACGTCATCCAAAGTGGAACTCCGTTCCACAAATGGATGATTTTGTTGAGTCGTAAAGAAAGCGGTCCAAAACATCTGAATCTAACACGATCGGAACACCGTCTTCTGATGCGACATTTTTAGGTGTTGACATTGACGAAGATGACGAGGGCGACGCGGATCTTCAGGAGCTTGAACGACCACGCCGCAAGGGGAAAAAACCAGCATCAACATCAGTCGACCCAGAGATGCAATCAAAATTCGAAAGGATTTCAACATCTCACGAGAAAGATGTTGAAGATAAATTACGTTACCGAGCACTACTTGCAGATTTGAAACGATCAAAACAAGAAAAGGAATTGGAGTTGAAAGAAAAAAAATATAATGCGTACATTGCGTCACTGAGTGAACAACAACACGAACGTGACTTGGATTTTTTCGTTCGGCCACACGACCATCTGCAAGGTAACGCTTTGGAAGCCGTATTGGCCCGCAAACAAAGAATTGCGGAGCGTTGGGGATGGCGATTATAGTTTCGTAATTTTTATTTTTTAGTTTCGTAATTTTATTAGTTATGTAATTTTTTTAATTTTTAGTTCCGTAAGTTTTTATTTTTTAGTTTCGTAATTTTAGTATGTAAACTTTTAAATATTTATGAAATTAATTATTTTAGTTTTAATAATTGTTTTCTTAATTAAAATGTTAAAAAAAATTAAGAAAGATGAAAAGGTTAAGAAAGGTGGGTATTTCCAAGTTAGAAAGGTTGGGAAATGTGGAGAGAGAAAAGCTGATGTGGCGCTGACGTGTACAGAACGATGGGTTTGAGAATGGTGGGTACTCCCTTTGCTCTTAGAATTGAAATTCACAAATAAAAAGAAACTTTAATATCGATAGAACAAATATTATCATCCAATTAAATGAAATTTAATTAAAAGGATAAAGGGATACAATAAAATGTAGTTTCATTTTTATTTTCATTTATAATTTTATATGCTGTATTTTTTTTTCGTTTTTATTTAGCAGTTACATGTTTTATTTTGTTTTCATTTGGTAGTTACAAGTTTTCTCTTGTTTTCATTTAATAGTTATACTTTATTTTTGTTTCCATTAAGTAATTATATATTTTTTCTTTGTTTCCAATAAATATTTTTTAACTTGAAAAAACTATCCAACAGGTAAAAAAAACCTCTACGCAAATATTTTATATTGATATTATGAAAATTAGAGATATGTAGGACTTGAGAGTGGACCGGAAAACTATATCGACTAAAACAACTATCTCTAGTTTGATTCTTGATAATTCATCAGTTTTTGGAGTCAGTCTTGAGTTCTGCACATCTCTAGTTTTTATAATATCAATATAAAATAGTTACGTAAAAATTTTTATCAGTAGTATATCATTTACAAGTTAAAAAGCATATAAAAACAAAACAAAAAATATAATCAACTTATCGAAACAAAAATAAAGTATAACTACCAAATGAAAATAACATGCAAAAATATAACTACCAAATAGAAAGAAAAAAAAAAATACAACGCACAAATGAAAACAAAAACGAAAATACGCCTCCCGTTGTACGTCATCATCTCTTAGTTAAACATATATAGTAAAGTTCTAGTCAGCACAGTTTTCACACCTAACAACAATTTATTCTTCACAGACTATGTAATTCAAGGAGATGAATGCACTTTTTTATGTGTTTGAAAACAATAGAAGACCATTTTACAATGATATGGTATGCAACTTTTTGTGATGTCCCAATCATGAATCTAAACTAAATGTACGTGTTAGGTGTGTCCTCTAGAATTTTGTTATGCAATCATGCTTAATGCCCTTATTTGAGAGTATTTAATCTTTAATTCTGTTGTAATTACGCCAATTATGTTGACTGTATTTACTCTTTAAATATGATATCATTACGCCAATTATTTGAAAGTATTTACTTTTTAATGTATTTATTAACTTATAATTATGTATAGTGGTATTGTACAGAATTTTAAGAATGATAATTTCGTTTTTAATCCTTACAATTTTAAACAGTTGAAATTATGATTTTCCTATTCAGAGGGTGAACATTTATTAAAAAAAACATGCATGTTTAATGTTAAATTAGAGTCCTAACATGAATGGATGTAAACCAAAACTCGTGTCGTAAGATCATCAGGATAAGTACTTGGAAGAGGGTCCTTAACTCCTTATCCATAAGGATACACATTTGATATTGGGACCCGAATAAGCATATGATATTCAATAAAAGAATTGAAAGTGAAGAAAACGAAGCAGAGTTTGTGGATAAAAATATTTCATTGCAGTTGTATTACAAGTTTCATTGCAGATCATCAGGATAAGTACTTGGAAGAGGGTCCTTAACTCCTTATCCATAAGGATACACATTTCATTGCAGTTGTATTACAAGTTTGTGGATAAAAATATCACTCCTATCTACTCGTGACATATCTATCTATTCTATTATATGAGTAACTAAATACCACATGGCATCTCGATAGAGCGCCAATTGGCTAAACATTGGATTGTCACGTGTACCTAACAATTTCCTATTAATTTGTTTCTAAAATTTGTTTTTTCCAATCTATCTATAATAAATAATTTTAATAACATCTAATCAAATCTAAATTTATCTAATATAAAACTCAAATTTGAATGATAACTTTTTTTTATGTATATTTATATTTATATTTATTGTATTATATAAATAGATATTATAAATTTGATAAAATATATTTAAAAATTATCCTACAAGATTAATGAAATTAAATTTTTAAATGTATACCCATGTTATACATGGGTTTATAAACTAGTATAAAGTATAAACATAGTTTATTTTAACCTCATCTTGTGTTTTTATGTTTTCTTTCTTTAGCGTTTTCTGTCTAGCGTTTATGTTCTTCTTCGTACTTACAAGATGAGCATTATTTACATGATTACGTCCATAAAAGTTAGAATTTTGAAAACGTACAAATACACGTACTATAGGAAAAGAAGTTTAAACTTTAAAGTAAGTTCTTTTATTTGGTACAGGAAGGAAAAAAAAAAAAAAAAAAGTTCAAATTAGACTCGCAACTCACAAGACACAAACTATAGAAAAAGAAACATAACATTACTAATTTACCAACGCTAAAATTTTGAAGTATGACGTGTTAAACCATTGGGCTGCAATACATGCATTAGAAGACAAATCCATTAAAAGGCCCAATCATTTATGGAAATTTCCAGTAATTTATTTTTATGACTAAAGCACGTAAACTGTCATATTTTTCTCATTTATAACAATTTGTTTCATAATTTTACGGTTTATAATGATCTACTTTAGATTAAATGTATAGAACATCAACCTACTGCCTCTACCTTCTCTTATCAACATTTACACCAACGTGTTTTTACAATTTTTAATTACTTAGTATAATACATTTGTCACCGAGTCTGGATCCTTTATGATGTTATCGAAAATATCTAGTTGTGTTCAAACAATCATATGGTCATCCATTTTAAATCACTAATATATCATTAATTCAAAACAAGAACTGGAATCCATTTACCTTCTGCCGCTTTGATAAATAGATATAGGCACATGCGTATCGACCAAAGGTTTGAGATTGTTTCATAATGAATAACAAAAACACAATAAAAAGAGTTTATTAAGAATTCAATGTCAAAGTAAAAACAAGTAATCTGTGATACACTTCGTTTATGAAACATGAAAAGGTCAAGTGGTTTGATGGATGCATTCATTTCTATTAGAATTTTGTACTAATAAGCAATTTGAAGTTTGAACACAAATTTAATCATATTATTCTTGTTCTCCTGCATGCCCTGGTTACACCCTCGTAACGGAGTAAAGGAAGAACGAAAGCTGCATTCTAACCACAATTGTAACAGTTTTCTACTTCCGTGCCTTGCCACAACGCAAGACGTTGTCAGGTGCGTCGTATTCAGTGAAAAGACTTTTCTCATTGTTCCATACTCGAGCATACAATTGCTGTCCCAGGTACTGCCTTGGCCAGTTTGCTGACCTCAAATTCCACATCCCCTTGTTGTCCAACGATACTAATATCGCGCTCCATGATCTTGGATAAACCTGCAAGAACTCAAAAAACAAAGTGATCAGAAGGCTGTTTGCTAAGCACCTTCCTCTGATTATGGAATTAATGTATTTGACTCATCATTCTAAGATTCCAAATTGTGTTCTTTCTACATCTGCAATAAGGTTTTAAGCATGCAGAAAGCCTCAGTTACCTGGACTGTGTATCGTGAGGTAGCATCATGTAGATTGTAGAATCTCTTCCTCAATGTTGAATTCCACTGCCCACCACCAAAACTACAATTCACCAATCATACTATTAAGCACTCATTTTCTTGATGAATTTTGTACGGCTTATCAATTATCCAAAAGGAAAATGCTTACCCAACGCTCCAAAAGTCATGACCATCAAGATGCCATGATTGAATAGAGTTCTCATTGTTCTGGAAGATGATTTCAACAAAATCATGAAGAGCAAAACCAAGTACCGAGGTGCCAAGAGTTACAGGGCCAGAAGGGGGTGTATCTTTGATTGAGTTCACTTTAAATACTCCAGGAATGTTATAAAAGTCAGCAAGCTTCAACGGGGTGTTGGGGTTGATGTACGAAACCTTGTTCACAGCATATCGAAGCTTGCCATTAATGGTAGCTTTCGAATTAGCAAAGACAACTGTCCTAGTTATTGGGATCGTTCCATAGTGAAATGAACCTTGAGGGTTGGGCCTAGCTGCGTTTGCTGTCAAGTTCCATCTAAGAAGGCAAGAATGTAAATGTAAAAACCCCTATCAATGAGAGTATTCAATATAACTAAAAATAAAAGGCTCACCTGATTGTCCTGGCCTGCTTCATTGACCAGTGAACCTGATATGTAGGCCCAATGGGCAATGGCAAAGAAGCTTTGGCGCTAGATCCGTCGTAATGAAGAATTCCAGAAGCAGTAAGAACAGGTTTTGTAAATCTAGTTGAAGCGACAATGAAATAATCCTTTGCAGGAGAATGTAGGGTGACTAAGAAAGAAGCAGCTTGACCAACATGAAGGTCAAATGAGTCATAGGCTTCATGCAAGGTATGAGCTCCTTCTAATTCAACCAATGTCAATGTATGGCTTTGGACCCTAAAATTAATTGAAGTTGTCAAGGCCATGTTTGACACTCTAAACAAGTACCGTTGACCTGAAATGCAACAAAACATAATCAAAAGAACCCATATCAGGTTAAGTTAATGAAGAACATGCATTAGTATAGAAAATTAATATGATCAACACCTGCTCGACCAGTGAAAGAAGTAGCACGAGGACTCCCATTAATCAGAAGGCCATCAGGCTTAGGAAGAGCTTTCCCTGAGTCCAGTCTCTGGCGTAATGTCTGAGAAAATAAAAAGAGTTAACAATTAGGCAACAACATCAATTTGTCAATTCTATATAAGACTAACAAGGAACCCGATTTTAATTATATCAACATAACAAAGAGTAGTAATGTCTGAAAAAAAAGAGCTGTTAACTGAGACACGACCCTCTATAGCAGGGCTGCCATAGCTTTCATTTAAATTAAATCAACACAAGAACAACAGCTTTTGGGAATTTGAAGAACTATGATTTGGAAAGTTCCAAAGAACTTTATGAGAAAGATTAAAAAATATTAAGCATGAGAACTCCAAAGATTACAAAACCTTGTGATCAGACTTCCACCAGTCACTGACAAGTACAGTAAATTCCGCCACAGGTTTGAGATACGGGACAAAAATCACAGGCCTTGCCTGGATATTGAACCCCCCAAAACCGCCAACAGCTCTATGCATACCGGTTGAAGGAAAGTATGAGAAGGTTCCAATCTGATCTTTCACTTGCATATGATATGTCCAATTCGTTTGTGGTGGGATTGGACAATTCGTCCCCAGTACTCCATCTTGCCATGAGGTCTTTCTCTGTTCAACCCCATTCCTGTTGTCCCAGTTTATAGTATTGCTTATATGCTCAAGTCAAAAACATAGATAGAAGAATTCGACAAGCAGTAAAAAATTGTATAAAAGTGAACATGAAGCTCAAACCACGCACCATGTGATGAGGAAAGGCTCATCCAGCTTATTAATGACATTAACAATTACATTATCGTTAGTTTCGCATTCCACAGTTGGGCCTGGAAATTTCCCATTGATAAGTATGCCCTGCAATAATTATATACAAGAAGTTGATATACCTTAGAGTGTTGGCATCATTTTAAAGACCACAAAGAGCTCAAATAAGTTGTGAATAATTTACCCTCTGTGGAACACCAAGAGGAGAAATTTGTCCGTGTGTAACTACCCAATTAAAATATCTATATGGGTCTTCAGCTTTCACACAGGAGATACACGCCCAGGCCAAAAGTCCAAGATAAAACGGTAGGATATTGACCTTTTTCATGTTGACGGGGTATGTCCTTTCCGGAATCTGATACCTGTAATGTTCGAGGATACATTATCAAAAACTAAAACCTATTTTTGGCAGCTAACAGAAATTTGAAAAAGAGCTTCAAATAAACTACTAAACATAGTTCAATCAAGATAAACTTCTCTGAAACATCATAAGTCACATAATCAGCCTAATGTCATGAATAACTCTGTCCCTACATGCTTAAAACATGAAATCTAATATGCACATTAGTCGATTATGTAGACATAGTTTTATCATATTTTGTAGTAAAAAGAAATGCATAATGTGGTCTAAGTTTATAGTTCATTTAAGCCATTCATAGATGCCCCTGATCTGGTCTATTGCTTGAAACAGTCTTTTAGGTTTGTAAAAATTTGAAGCTTTTTTCAGCCTATCCTGTTTAGCATTCTACTCATGAATCATAATAAAATCTTGCATTCCATGTGCCCCCTAACAATCTAGCATACCAGTTGAATCAAATGCACATTAAGCACAATGTCATACATCAATATAATTTCAAAAAGAAAAGGCAAATAGCATCAATAGTGGATAGCTACATTATTTGTTTGTTCAATACTTAATCATACAAACATCCTTAATGCAGTTCCCCCAAACAATATAAAGCATTAAACGTAGCAACTAAAATCAACTACTTACAGAATCGAAAGAACCAATGCAGAGTGGGCCTCTGCCAAATTGAATCAGTATAGATTGAGTAAGAAGTAGCAGAGGAGAGTTGATGATACGATGCAACTCCATTGGTGAATTTATAAACAGAAGGCCGCGGGAAACACCACGATGAATAACAATGAAGCGATTCCCAGTAAACAAACGAAGATCGAGTACGGCGCACTTCGTGGTGGTTATTAATGATCATAACTGTACGTGTTTAAGTAGCAGAAAGCGATGATTATAATTATAAAAATGGGGAGCTTGCTTGAGATCTATTTTATCTGAAGTGAAATCAGGCAGATAGAGATTCGTCGGTGAAACCCTAGAATGTCGCAATGGAGGACGGATCAATCATTAATCATGGTGATGGAGGGAAGAAGGTTAGGGTTTAAGCAAATTGCACGTTGTATAAAGGCGCGAAAACCATGGATCGGGTCGGATTTGTGTTTCCTCGTAAAAGATCAGTTACAATTTGTAACCTTCCATATTACACAGCTCCATCAACGAGTCGCGCAGTCCTGTTGTTCATCTAGGTTTTCCAAACACAGAAAAACTGATTTTTCCTCGAGTTTGCTCGAATAATAATTAAATTCATTTTGCAAGTAATTTTTGATATTTAATTTAAGCTAAACTCAATATAGCTAGAAGTTGAATTATTAAAGAAAATTAAGTTGTTTGATAAAAGTTTGATTCGTTGCAAACAAAAATATATACATATATTGAAAACTCGAAAAACTTGATAAGATAAGGAGTCGGGACATTAAAATTTAAAAGAAAGAGGATACACTTTCCCACGTTATTTGTTTGTCAAATTAATGATTATTTCTAACTTGTTTTTCAGATCAAATTTGACCTCAAGTTATTCAATAAAATTGGATTTGTTTGCGGTCCTAATTCTCGCGTTGTTGGTTGGTTCAAAGGTTTATCAAGGGTTTTAAAATGCTGCATTATTTAGATGGTTAAGTTTTTTTATTGGGAAATTTAATATTAAACTTATATTAAAAATAGACCGCATAATAAAACAACATGGCACAACATTGATGTTAAAACTTAGGATTGTGTTAAATATTTTCACAAGAATTTTATAGTTACATATTTTGATGTAAAATAATTTTTATTTTTGTACTATATATTTAGCAGTATATTATAAAAATCCTAGCATATATAACAATAAAATTAAAAGATTGATAATGTGAGAGATTATTGAACCACTTATAAGAGAAAGTCTACGTATAACATCATTGTTGGATGAAAGTTACTCCCGTCACACTGTTTTTTCATAACTATGGGTTTTAATTTATGTACGTTACAAACTCGAAAATCAATCAAGGAGAGAAAATAAAGCAAAGCTAAGATAAGTGGAAGGAAACCAAAATAGTTGTATTCACTAAATACTTTTTAAAAGGAGAAAAAATGAGAAGAAAGGGAGCAAGAAGGCTAATTAACACTCAATCTGTTCTCATATTCAAAAAGAAAAGAAGTGAAAGAAAGATGGAGAAAAGAAAAAGAAAAAAAATAATATGTGAATTTGTGTACTTGAATTAAGAAAGGAGAAGTGAAAAAAAAAAAGTTAAAAGTTTATGTTCTTGAAGACATACGAAAGAAACTGAAATTCTTTGTTTCTTTGTAATTTATATTGTTAAATATTTATCAACATTTGTTTCCCTCACTTTCTTTTCATATTTGGAAAAAAAATTTTGAAGAAAAAAACCTCTCATACTTTCTATCATCATCTCTTACTTTCCTCCTTAAAAATAATAAGGTATCATTTGGTCCATGTAATGGAATTCGAAATAATTTAAATTTAGTTTGTATTGAACTTTTGATAACAAAGATCAAAAGTAATTTTGTAGTTATTTGTCATTAATTTCTTTATTTATAGGAATTTAACAATTCTATTAACTCATACATGAATTAGATTTCAAGTCATATATGAATTAGATTTCAATTTACATCCTTAACAAACACAAAACTATCTTTTATTAATCACCACCATACATATACAACTAAATTTTAAATTTCAATTCCTTCGATTTTCATTTCACGAAGCAAACGTCACCCAAAAGAACACTAGTTACTTTATTTTGTTTCCTCCGTTCTTCAACTTTCCTTCCCTTTTCTTAGTTTAAATTGATTCGAGAATACAGTGTAAATAGTAAAATCTTTCCTCCCACTTCTTGCACGAAACATTATATTCTTTCACTTGCTTTTTTTTCTTTTCTCTTCCATACTTTTCACTTCCATACATTCCTTTCTTTTCTCCCAAAATTGAAGAACACATTGTTATTGTCAAGGCTCTTCGATCTCTCAGTTGCATTAAGTTTTGATCATGCCACACATACTCCTTGCAATAGTTCACATTTCAGTTTAATTTTATATGGTTGTTTAAGTAAAATTAAAATAAAGATTCAAATGTTGGTTTGTAATCTCCACATATTAGAACTAATTAAAGAGTTTATGATACACCATTGAATTCAATTTGAAGGGGAGTTAAGGCCTTCTTTTTACATTATTAGAGAAACTCAGATGATCGAGCCAAGCTTCACATATGGTTATTCGTTACATGGGCCGGGACATGATAAAGAATTCTTCATAGTTTGTGTTACCTACTTAGCATCAAAATTTGTCGATAATGTACATATGTTACAATAGCTTTTTGGATTGAATTTGTGTCATTAGATCTCTTTTCGAAAAACCTTTGAGTAGTATTGTTTGGTTGAGATCTTGCATATTGCAAAAACGCACATCACCTGCACGTTTATTTCTAAAATTAGTTTGTAAAAAGAAATTAACGTAAATGGCAACGAGCTGAGATATTAGTATTGACAAGTTGTTATTGAGTTGAAGTTTCGAGTAAATACATGTAAAAGAAGAATATATATGTAAGGAGAGAAGATGGAGCATGCATTATCGTAAATCATGGGAATTGAACCAGAGATCGAATTGAACGCATATATGCTTTGAAAATGATATATACGATGCAGATGCAACGATCAATCGTTTGCTTGTAACATATGTTAGATCACAAGAAGGTGGCAATATATGGGAGAGCAAGGAAAAACATGCATCATGATTAGGAATGAGCATGTGTCTAATTAACAATTAAGCAAGGGAAGCAATTGAAAAGGCTCATTAATGGTCAATGGTAGGAGTATTTATAATGGAAATTTTTTTTTTATTAAATTAGGTGGCATAAAATACAAATTATAACAATAAAGATATTGTCAAAAATTTTAGTCCGGGAAAGAATCATAAAATTCTATTTTTGTTAACAAATGCCATGAAATATAACTATTAAATCGAGAAATGATCATTTTGTTTTTTAACAAAAAGAATCATATAGCTCAACTTTAATTTTTTTTAATTGGTTATTGATATCTTATTTTTTTTTTTATTAAAATTGAATTCTATAATCATTTCTTAACCTAAAAGTTTTCATGTTACCTTTATTGTCTAATTCTATATTTTTTTATTTTTCTTTTGTCAAAAAATACCTCAACATTTAAAAAACTAGTTAATAATGTATTTAAAAAAAAATAATTTGTACGCTGATCAATATGCTAGATCTGTTTACATGACATTTTGTTTTATTAATTATTGTTATAACTTAAATATAAAAATTCAATGACTCGCCCACATCGACGACCAATTAAAGGTCGACGATATTTCCATGTTAATTGATGAATCCTTCGCACCGGCTAGTCGGCTACCATCCTACCCCCATCCCTTTTCTTTAAAAAAACACGTCATCTGTCATAATCATACTCCACCATCGTAAATAATGATTTAACATGAATACAATACATTATTTATTTCATATATATTTCACACCCCCATCCTATGATGTGACATCCTAGGCACATTTTGATTTGATATTTTTCATCATTGTAATAATAGAATAATCTAAAAGGTTATTATGTAAAACATTAAAATTAAGGTGGTGGTTTATCAAGTAAAAGTGAGGTGCTAAGAGCAACCGCTAGTTATTATTTATACATGTAGAATTTATTTGATGGATATAGGTATAGCTTTTAACAATCTGTGATTTATAAGTTGCATTGTTATCGCTCCTAGCTTTCTTAATTCTTATTTCAAAGTATTTTTAGTCAAATAGAATTTATAGATTGAAATATATGTTATTCGATTAACCAGATAATTAAACTAAAAAAAACTGTCAATACGTCTTTTTTAAAACATGTATATACGTTGAAAATACTTGCGAAACCATTTCAATTGAATTAACAATACACTTACACTTCTAATTACAGGTTTGAGAAAATCCTATTCCAATAATATAACATTGATCTTTTTTTCCTTTAGAAAAGCTGAATTTTCTTGAACCATTGATTCCTTTTTATTACACGTTTCTAAATGCATTTGTGTTTTGATAATAATTGATAATGATTTGACTAGCGAATGAGCATTGGAATTTTCTAACGGAGGTCTCGGATTCAGGGATTGTAAGATGCCAACTGTCGTTTACAAATAGGTATTATGTCTAACTTAAGATTTACGGGGTGTTCTTTGATACTAGAGTTTACCAACCATTTCACCAAATGCATCTCAAGTAAGATTACCCTAGTATTCTAATTATAAAATGTAGAAATCACCTAGAAGCCAAACCTAGAATAAGTTCTATTTGTTCAGTAGTTTATAATTTTTGTCTACCTATGGCTTGGTAAGGAGTTGTTTGTTTGTTTTTTTAATGTGATTGTATTCGTTAAGAAGTTATTTAAAAATAAAAATAATATTTTAATTATTTTATTAAAAGAACAATTATTTAATTTTCAAAAAGCATTAATAAGAAAGTCTAAAAATTGGTCAAACAGGTAAAGTCCCAAATCAAAATTGGAAAGTGAATCCCAAGAACAGATCAAAAGGAAAGCAGTTTGAAAGAATTTAAACAAGCAACTACTAGTAAATTTTGTATTTCTTCCTCCATTCCCCAACTCACGTGACATTTAATCATCTTCACGTGTCTGCCGACATAATAAGCAACTATTATTTAGCATCAAATATGTTTGTTTAATGATGATGTTTATAAATTGCTTATAATTTTGTTTTTTGATTATGCTTGAAAATGTTCTACCCTTAAATTTTACACGAACGTATTTAAACATATGGTTTAGGCATAAAATATTAGACTGAAACGACTGATTTGTTGGAGATTTTATAGACAGAAATGAAAATCACAGAATTAAGAGAAAACGAAATAGGCAAATAACAACGAATCAAGGACGTGTTAATTATTGTCCTTAAGAATATTTAGCCCCACGTAGTAGTTGTTGGTTATAGCTAAAGTC
Organism: Centrapalus pauciflorus; assembly: GCA_020465985.1. NCBI lineage: Eukaryota > Viridiplantae > Streptophyta > Magnoliopsida > Asterales > Asteraceae > Centrapalus > Centrapalus pauciflorus. Next base: position 42,215 of record JAANYP010000582.1, on the reverse strand, counting down.
CTTCCAAGATTCTTTTGAAATTCAAAAATCATTTGCAACGATCATATGCTTTCTCTCGTGAACATAAAAACGGCCATGGTTAATATACAAAACATGCAGAAAAAAAAATCTTTGAAAATAATGGAGAAGAAAATAGATATTTAGAGGGTGTTTGGTTTTGCGTTATAAACCAGATTATCAGCTTATTACGTTACAATAACGCAAATAATTAGTTTAAAGTGTTTGGATTGCATACGTTAATAAGTGATTATTTGCGTTTAGCGTTAATCTTACCACACTTTTTCATAAGTTAAAAATTGTAGCTTATTTGCTTAATAAGTGATTATTTGGTCATTTTACAAGTAAAAACGCAAATCCAAACACTTTAAAAACTGATTATTTGATAATTATGATAGCAAACAGCAGAAGCTAAAACCAAACACTACATTTCCTGCAGCACTTTTTGTTACAACTATTATCTAATGGCATGGGTTCGATCCCCATTGTGTGCATTGTTTTTTATTTTTTTATATCTCACCACTATCACTTGGATTTTCATATATAAATATCGTTTATTTGCTTTATATCAATATACAATCCATCAAATTCAATATTCATACTTTTGTTTTTCAATGAGTTTGAAATTTTATTTTTGTTTATCACGTGGTTAATGTTATTTATTATACGATTATTAAAAATACTAACGAGATATGTATATATTTCTTGAGATGTTTTTTTTTTGACACATATGTTACTATTTATATTATGAATCATTTAAAATTTGAATTGTTTTTTTTTTTTTTCAATTTACAAATAAGTATATAACTTAATATTGTATGCAATTTTTACCCAATTTATAATCATACGATGTTAATATTAATTTTTTTTTTGCGGTTTTTGGATTGAGGAAAAATTCAGAGAAGCACCATGAAACCATTATACGATGACAGATTGTGAAGTTTTTAAAGACATGACATTGACAATAGTGTAACAAAATCAATATTATTTAATTGTAATTTTTTTATACGAATATTGCTTATATATATATATAGAGGGCCTCTTTTTAAGTATATGCCCCGGGCCTAAAAAATGATAGGACCGGCCCTGGATGTGTTCTATGTGGGCATTCGGTTGAAACTTTGGTTCACACCTTATTCGATTGTGACAAAATCAACGGAATTTGGAAGAAAATATGGGAGTGGTGAGAGGTTTTTGTGCAGTCGAAATGTCGAACTTTTCTTGGGTTGATCAGGGCCGGCCCTGAGCAAGGTTAACACGGGCAACTGTCGCCCATTAATCATAGGGGCCCATTTTCAAAATATCTATTATATATAGTGAGGTCTATTAACGGTTGCCAAAGTTTTTAGTTTATATTATATAATTATAAGTTTTTTATTTTTAAATTTTCAGTTTTACTTAACTTTTGCTTATTTTTAAAACACAAATACATTTATAGGGCCCATTTAAATTTGAGTGAAGGACATTTTTGGTCCTTGTGGTTTGATGGTTTACCCGGATTCAGTCCCTTAACCATAATAATGTCAAATTCCATCCCTATTTTGCTAATTTTGTGACATTTTAGTCGCTCGTCCGTTAAACTTAACGACACAACCGTTAAATTTGTAAGAATGACATTTAACGGTTGTGACGTTAAGTTTAACAGACGAGGGACTAAAAGGACACAAAATTAGCAAAATAGGGATGAAATTTGACCTTATTATGGTTAAGGGACTGAATCTGGGTAAACCATCAAACCACAAGGACCAAAAATTTCCTTTACTCTTTAAATTTTTACCCGGGACCCAAAAGTGATTGGACCGGCCTTGGGGGCTGATGTGGGCATTGGTTCGTTAGGAAGGTCTTCGGCTAAAGGTGTTGGGAAGGTTCTCTAAGGAGTTTATTTTTTTAGCAATCTTCGCTAATTTGGAGATAGAGGAAATTTTTGGCGTCACCCTCTATAGATATGTACTCTTTTCTTACTTGGACACAATTTTTGTAATAAAAAGAAAATATGGGTTGCTTTTTTATACTGATTCATGGGTAGACGTTTTTTTTAAAAAACAAAGTTTGATATAAACTCATGATAGAAACAAAGTTATACTTTTTTACCCATTTTAGTAACTAATGGATTACAATGTCATTCATTGATAAATCAGTAAAATTATAAAACGTTTCTATTTTATGCATAAATCATAGTTTGTTTCAAAAATCGATAAAAATTATAACATCGTTTCTATTTTATGCGATTTTAAACAATATTTACGAAAAGCTAATCGTGGATGAAGCTAATTTGGTGGGAAGGATTGAAACACCCCACTTGATTTTTATCTAAGAGATACGGCCCAACGTGTCAAATGGATCGGACTGGTCAAAATGACCAGTAGTTTTAGAACACGTTTTTGTTAAATAAATTAGTTTGAATTTTTGTTAAATAATCACGTTCTTAAAATTTTTTAATATTTTGTATTAATTTTATATTTTGGTCATCAACCAGTTCTTCCGGTTTGCTTGAAAGTGCCGGAATCGTCACTTTTCATATTATGTTTTCAGATGCATAAAGCTTAAATATGGAGTTTATTTTATTGCAAACTGGAATAAATGAGAGATTTTTGGTTCACCAAATTGAAAACAGTCACAAATAGAAAATATAAAGGCTAATATGGGGTGCTTCAAGATCATCTATAGAAAACATGCTTCGAAATCGTCTAAATTCTATCCGAAATCAACTGGAATACGATCGATCTCGTTGTATACAAATACAGAGTTTTAAATAACGCCTAAAATTTACTGTTTTTGGTCCGGTCAACCGTTCATGACCTTCGACGTAGACAAGGAATGAATGGTTTAAAAGTGCCTTCCCGATGCTCTACCACAAAGAAGAGCATTTGAAGGGATGTCGTATTCATTTGCAAGACTCCGGACCGGATTATAAACTCGGAGGTAGAATTGTTGACCGAGATATTGTCGTTCCCACATCGCGGATCTTAAATTCCACATACCTTGGTTGTCCAATGATACGTAAATCGCACTCCATGAGTTCGGGTATACCTGCAACACGTATAATAGTAGTTACAGCAAAACCGATCATCATGGTTTTCGAATAGCATTTCTACAAAATTTAAAAAAAAAAAAAACGTTATTTTACCTGCACGGTGTGTCTCGTAAGAGCATCGACCAAATTGTAGCTTTTTCGGCTACCTTGGTTCCACTGGCCAGATCCATATCTGCATTCGTCGTAATGACCAATTTTAGAAACTTCTAAATTGCGGTACACATATGTTTCGTGTGTGAAAAACACAAGTATGCATTTAAGGGAACCTACCCGACGGGCCAGAAATCATAGCCGTCAAGATGCCACGACTGCATAGTGTTCTCGTTGTTTTGGAAAATGATTTCAAGAAAGTCATGAAGTGAGGCTGGCATAACGGCAGTTGCCAAAACTGGGGAACCACCCCCATTCGGGATGTTTTGAATGTTCATAGAATAAACACCGGGGATGTTAAAGTAATCGGCGAGCTTCAATGGAGTGTCTGCGTTAATGTAAGACACCCCATTGACAGCGTATCGATTCTTGCCGTTAATTAGGTTCCTCGAGTTACTCAACACAATTGTCCTTGTGGGCGTGATAGTTCCGTAATGGAACGAACCTTGCGGGTTCGGCCTGGCTGCATTCGATGTCAAGTTCCACCTAAATGGTTAAAAAAACAAATCAAATTCAGAATCAATCACACCTAAAAATTATTCAATGTCAATCTTTAATCGTATGCAGGCCCGGTGATGAGAGAGGGCGAAATGGGCCTCTGCCTAGGGCCCCAACATCCAAAGGGCCACAAATTTTTTTTTTTAGGTATGTTCATGTGTAATGTTTGTGAAGCCAAAACTCAGTAAGTCACAACACAAATCCAAAGCCCAATAAGTCACCTTCAGTTGTATCTTTTCAATATTTCAACATTTTTCTAATCGTTTTATAAACTTTTATGTCTTCTAAGATGAGAAAACATGAGTCTGGGTATGAAAAACGTAAAAAAAAACGAATTGAAGAGCTTGTTAAGTCTCAAAGGTGGGGCTCTTGATAAGTTTTTTAAAAACAAGACTAATGTTGATGATCCTAATATTAATTTGAAGTTTGTAGGTCTTCTTTTATAGTTATCGATGGCCTCTGAAATCTAAGAGACGGCCCTGTTCGTATGTTTGGTTTTGATTGTATATGAACTCGTATATGCTGGCTTGGGCTTTTGGGAAGCTAAATCCAAGCCCAGGTACGTGCTTAATCTTGGAAATCCATGAACTTATCCCAACACTACCAACGAGCTTAAAATTCTGAGACAAGGCTTTAGCTTCTGGTGAGCTGGGCCCAACCTGTAGTGGTCACAAGTTCAGCCCAAGCCTGCTATCTTTTTCATGGGCTTACCAACCAAACTTGGGCTTGACTCGTTTCAAATTATCAATTTGGTAAACAAGTTGGATATGATCAGAAATGTATATACCTGATTGTTCTAGCTTGTTGCATAGACCAGTGAATTTGGTAAGTTGGACCAGCTGGGAGGGGGCCGGAGACTGGTGTTTGGGAATTGGAATAGTGTAATACCGAAACAGAAGTAAGAACTTTTCTCGTAAACCGTGTCGACGCAATAATGTAATAGTCTTTCGGAGCTTGATCCAATGTAACAAGGACAGAAACCGATTGACCAACATGCACATCAAGCGAATCATATATATTCTGAACCACATTTGACCCTTCAACCTCGACTAGTTTCATTTTGTGTCCCTGAATCCTAAAGTTGAAGGATGTCGATAGACCCACATTCGAGATTCTGAACATGTATGTTTTACCTGAAAAAAAAACACCAAGAAATATATAAGTGTTAATACAAAATCCTCCTTACATTTGACTTTGAAAGTCAAACTAAAACACTACCAATTTGATGCAAAAGCCAAAAACTCAAAAAGTGTAACAAAGTCCATGTTCTATGATCCGAAAAAGACACCATAACGTATGAAATGCGTAGAATCACCTTGATCACCACTGAAGGTGGTTCTTGTTTGTCCATTTACAAGAATGCCATCTGGGAAAGGAAGCGATCTTCCTGAATCGAGATATTGTTGCAACCCCTGCAATCATAAAACACGTTTTTGTCACAAAATATACATAGGATCAAGGACGAAACAAAAACAACAACATAGTATGCTAGCTCTTTGTCCCAAAGTTGAAATATTTTATGTACTTTAGAAATCAAAATTATCGATTTTTATCCTTCAAATAAACATTTAATAACTTTTCGAGCTACAAGTCTAAAAACATCAAGTTAAATTTGGTATTTAATGATTCCAAGATTTGAATTTGACATTTCTTTTTGACAAAGGAAGAATATAATTGCCATATTGGTGGTTATGAGATATATGAACCTCACCTTATGGTTGGATTTGTACCAGTCACCGATAAGTAGATTAAAATCACCGGCAGGAATTGCATATGGAACAGGGATACGAGGTCTGGCGTATACATTAATAGCTCCAAAACCACCAGCAGCTTTGTGCATTGCAGTTGATGGGAAGTATGTGTAGCCTCCGATTTGATCTTTCGGTTGGAACTTATATGTGAAGTTGGAGTTTGGAGGAATCGGGCAGTTTGTGCCCAAAACCCCGTCTTGCCATGAATTCTTTCTTTGTTTAATTCCGTTCCTAAAAAAACATTAGATCAGGTTAAATCCTGCATTACTATCAAGTGACCCATGAACCATAATAACTCCGGTGAGCTTAAGTAAATTTAATGATACTTTTCAAGATCCTAATTATGAAAATGGGGCTGTTTCTGAACTTTGAATATAGAATGTTACAAAATTTTATGCAAAGATTGTGGTTAAAATAGAATTTCAGCTTAAAGAGATTATTGCAATGTGAATTCACAATAATCAATTATATGGATGGGGTTCAATTGAGAACCACCATGCACCTGAAAACTTGTGAAAACTGCACTGCACCACCACAAATGCATCAAATTCCCCGCGTGATGCATCAAATTTCTCGCGTGATGCATTACCTTATTTTACGATCATGCCACCGCGTTTTTCATGAAATGCACCAAATCAGACGGTATGCGTAGGTTTACATAGTTTTCAGGTGCATAGTGGTTTTACATTGAACTCACCCTCAATTATATGCTATCAGGTAAATATGATTATGATATCAAAATTTTATTATCTAGGGTAAAAGTAATTAGGTTGGAGAGTAGGAAAATTTGATCAACCTAGTGAATTTATTTGAAAACTTCCCTTGTATAAGTAATTGTAAACTTCTTCAAGTAATATACTATCATCCCTTGATATCTAGAGTTAAAATGACAAAAAGACTCACCATGTCAAGAGGAAAGGCTGGTCCAATTTATTGATGAGGTTGAGGATAAGATTGTCATTTGTGACAACATCAAGCTTAGGACCAGGAAATTGTCCATTAATTAAGATAACCTACAAAAAGTCTAACATTAGTTAACAAAACACACAAAATTTCACTAAACTCAATTTTAAAAAAAACCAATGAAAATTAAATAATCAAAAAAACCTGTTGAGGGACACCAAGAGGAGAAGCAGTTCCATAAGTAACAGTCCATGTAAAGAACTTATAAGGATCCTCTGCCTTCACCACAGAAAAACTCGAAATACCCAAAACTAAAATCATCAAAAGTGGTAAAATTTTCTCCTCCATTTCACCAGAATCAACTCAATTCCCTGCAAAAGTTCAAACTTTGGCTATTAAAATTAATTTTTTTTCATCTGGGTATTATTAATCTTTGCAAATCTGATAGAAGGAACTACATTTTTAATACAAATTATCAATGTTCCAACTTTGTTCTTTAGATTTGCTTCTGTTGAGAAGGAAACGACATTTTAGGAACAAATTTTCAATAACCGAACACAAACTTTTAACAAAACAAAATGTTCTACAGCAAATACACCAAAACCCTAAATTTATTCCAGCATTTTATTCTTATATTATTTTTCGTGTTTTTTCCAACTTTATTTAGATTCATTTCTGCCATCAGGGTATCATCAATCTGTGCAAATCTAGAATAGAAAACCACATTTTTACAACAGAATAATTTCAAATGAGCATCTGGGATTAGATATTACACAAAATGAACAAAAACAGAGCATTCTAGATGGGGAAGAAATTACAGTGAGTTGAACGGGGGTAATGGACACATACCAGGTTTGACTCAGGAGCAATTGGTCAAACGTCGATGAAGAGAACAACACAATGTGGATTAAATCGCTATCAAATGTGTGATGGATGTATGTATGTATATATAGAAAGATTTGCACATATTTAGTGGCAAGTAAGAGGCTTTACTTGGTGTATGATAAAATAGGGTAAAACCCAAAAAGGAAGAGCTGTCAGCTTTCGAAATTCGGCGTATTTCACGCGGTTTTGAGTAATCATTGATTTTGTTTGATAATTAAAGGTGGACGGGACATTCTTGTCTCTCTAATCCTCTATCCTCGGCAACTTGTAATTATGAATAGAAGAAGCTCGTTATTATTGTCTTAAACGGTGGATTAGTGGATTTATGTGTTTTTAGAATCATACCCTTTATGTTTGGATTTTGTCAATGGTAGTCCCTACGCATTTTGCTAGTTGCACTCTTTGATTATATCGTATAGATAAAAAATTAAAAAGCAGCATCGGATTTCCAAACCTATTATTAATGCAATAATATAATCCCAAAATCAATTGACATGCATCAATTATACAACTTATAAGGGATTTGTACAATATCAAAACAGTGAATATTATACTTTAGATTTGTAATAAGAATCAAATTGAAAAGTTATATCAAACTGTTAGATGTGCTATGCATAACATATTTTATATATGACTTTAAATTTTGTCAAAAAGATGAACTTCTTGTTGAACAAGAATGTCATATGGTCCTTTTTTATTTTGAAATCAAAACTCATAAAAATTGAAAACGAATATATTGTTTTTCAAAAAACCAAAATTTTTACTTGGGTTCAGCTTATGCCAAAAACTAGCCTAAACTGATATATACACACGACACTTCCTTTAGTTTTATAATAAAAATAAAATAATGGCATGCACATATTATATTGGGATGTCCAATTCGGATATCCAAAATTTCGGATAGTGATATTTGGTACCCGAATCCGAAATTTTGGATATCGGATTATCTGGATATCCGTAAATTCATATTTTTTTATCTTTTAAAATTTAAATCAAAATTTTAAATATCTAAAATACAAATTCATATATCTAAATACATATTAAAGATAAAATGTCACAAACTAAATGTATCCGGAAATATTTTACTCAATACGGCTAAAAACATTAAAAACTAAAATATATAAAATATTAGTTAATAAATTTATAATATCAAGATAAAATTAAAAAATCATACATTAGAGTAATAATAAACACTCAATATTATGTAAATAATCAATGCTAAAGATATATAAGAAAATTTATTTAAAAAAAATATTTTTTTGGATATTCGAATATCCGAAAATTTAGAATTTTGCTATCCGAATCTGAAAATTTTGGATGCTTGGATTCATATTTTTATGAAACACCCCTACATATATACCCAACTCAAATTATAGGTTTGGAATTATGTTATGTAACATCCGTTATTTCGACCTGGTACGTGGAATTATTTTAGTGGACAAATAATTTATTGATATTGGGTTGGTCCAATTATATCCCGTTTCGTGGATTAATACGTGTCGGGATTGGGCTTGCGTGCCATCGGGTTATAATTTTAATAAACGGATTATATTTTTGGGCTCGTGGGATTAAATGGGTTAAATGGGCATAAATATTGAAAATGTGATATCGGGTTCGGGTTATTGGGTTCGGGACCGGTTAATTAAGAGACGTACATAAGAATGCTTATCCCTTTCATTTCTCCCTTATCCAAAATTGAGACCTAAAGTGTTTGTGTGTGTGTTTTGAGAGCTCCAGCAGCAAGAAACCATATCTGAGCTTCAATTGATTGAGGAAGACTTGGAATTTAGCTTCTCTTTCTTCTCCTTGTATTGTTGAGCTCCTCCAAGGTAAGGATTTTTGGGATTTGCCTTCAATTTGGTGTATGTATGAGTTGTAAATTGGGAATTTGTTTGATAACTCAAAGAGGCAAGTTATGTATGGTTTTGTGTACCTTTGATGCCTAAATTCGTGTAAGTGAGGAGTTTTGATACTCCTGGCAGCCATGAAAATCGCAGGTCAGGATGCAGGGGCTTCGCGGGGTCGCGGCGCGACGACCAGGGGGTCCGCGGCGCGACTAACTGCCTGCATTGAAAATCCGAGTTTAACTTTGTAAATTGAGTTTGGGTCGGATTGTGTCGGGTTTCCTTCGGGATTGCTTGGGCTGTGTTTTGTTGGGATTGGGGTCTTGTTTGGGATTGCCTTGAGTCGGGTTTGAGTCGAGTTTCGGGTATTGGTCGGGTTTCGGTTCCGTGGGATTATCGAGTTTGAATTGAGTTCGAATCATTGTGATTGTGTGATATGTGTTAATTGGGAATTGCGATTGATTGTTGGGCTATCCGTGTGATTACAGGGACTAGTGGATCACGAGCAGGGTTCGATCAGGGAGGCCAAACTTCGGGGAATCAATCAGGTGAGTACTCGAGACTTTTCCAAACGCGCGCCGTCTTTATGATTTTAGCTGTGTTGCTATCTTGTGCGTGTTATATCTATGTGAGACAGGGACGTGAACCTCAGGTATGCTCTATTCCTTATACGTGTTATGTATGAGATGCGAGACCGATCCAGGGGTCCGTGATGAGTTCCATACGGACGATAAGTCGCGAAGGGGAATCGCGCGGGTTGACTGTCCCTTACAGTCCTTGGGGCGTATATATACGGCAGGGCCTGTAGCCGGGTAGCTTCCGTGCTACAGGGTATTACCGACCATTGCTGTGTGCGATGTGTCCATCGGGGAGGGGTCCCCACAGGGCTGTGTTCGATCTCATACTTGTGCTTTATACCTGAGATGTGTGTTGGGCAATCGGGACAGGGGCAGGGACAGGGTTTGCGTGCTATGTGCTATGTGTTCTGTGCAGTGTCAACCCTCGCGTGCTCACGGGCTTTATAGCTCACGTTATCGAGTCTAACATGTTCAGGGAATCAGAAAGGATCTCAGCCGCAGCCGAGGTAGATCCGAGATAGACTGAAGATCTGTGATGGTTTTATGTTTATATAGAACTTGTATAACGGTTGTTTGGGGGTCGGTGTATCCAGTGACCGGAATTTGTATGTTTTGTTAATCTGGGATTTGTATGTATTAACTTTGCGTTTAAAGTTTTTAATTAGCCGTAATCTGCATTATCCCATGACACGTGCGTTATGGATCCGTTGCGTTATTGCCACATATGATATTGTATTGACGTGGCATTTCCGGGATCGGGAGGGGTGTTACAGCATGGTATCAGAGCTTGTGGTTTGAAGCTTGAGTATCATTAGTGGATGCTTAACTTAGACCTTGTACCGGTCCATGGGGGATCGTTTTGCGATTATATAGTGGATTAACCGACCTGGCTTAGTGTATAACGCTGGGTGATTTATCCCTTGTGCTTAATCGTTTTGCTTTGTGCAGATTATCATGACAGATCAGGGAGAGGGTTCGGGCGCGGGTAAGCCGCCCAGTGACGAGTATATTCGTAAATCCGAGTTGCTAGATGTCCTTACCGAGTTTTATAGGAAGCAGAAGGAGCAAGAGCGTGAGCAGGGTCAGAGTTTGGGGCCAGTTATTCAGCGTGCCGAGACTGAGTCTAGGGGTGGTGCTTCGTCATCTTCTCAGCGGGGCGGGTCCTTCAAAGATTTCATGACAGGGGCTCCGCCGCAGTTTCGGGGTGACGGTGAGCCGGGGGCGGCCATCGCATGGGAGCGAGAAATTGAGGGCGCGTTCCGAGTGGCCCATGTGGATCCTAGAGATATGGTTGGGTACGCCGCATATCAGTTACGGGGCGGTGCTTTGCAGTGGTGGAAATCGATTGAGTCGTCGATGACTGAGTCCGCCGCTTATGCTATGACCTGGGAGCAGTTCAGGGCTATGTTTGAGCTACAGTACGTTCCGAGGGATGAGAGACGGGAGATGGAGCGCCGATTCCTCCATTTGCAGCAGGGTAATATGACGGTGCAGCAATATGTTGACCGATTTAATGAGTACTCACAGTTCGCGTCTCAGCATGTGGATACCGAGAGCCGTAAAGCAGACGCGTTTATTGATGGGCTCCGATCTGATATCCGGGAGTTTGTGGGACTGCACGATACTCCGACATTTGCTAGAGCCCTTGAGATGGCCCGCATGAGGGAGCGAGAGATCCTCAAGCAGAGGGAGCAGCCCTCTTCCCAGAGGCAGCGTACTGGGACTTTTGATCAGCCGTCCAGTGTATGGAGGTCTTCCGGGGACGCCCCCAGTGATCAGCGTCCGGATCAGTGGCAGTTTTCAGGTCAGGGTTTTGGGCAGACTTCAGGGCAAGGGTCGGGTCAGAGACGGGATAGGGACCGGGGTCGAGATCGTCGATCGAGACGTCAGGGTCAGGGCCAGAGTCAGGGGTCGGGAGTACAGAGCCAGGGTAGTGTGGGACAGGGGTCCCAGGCGTCCGGTAGCCGTGTTGAGAGCTCGTATGGTGATCGGGAGTGCCCGAAATGTCACCGGCGCCATTCCGGACAGTGTTTATCGGAGCAGCCACGTTGTTTCCGGTGCGGCCAGCGGGGCCACGCCGCTTCAGTTTGTACGGTGCCTGAGCCGTTGTGTTTCAGATGTGGGCGACCAGGGCATCGGGTTAGGGATTGTCCAGAGCCGGGGCCGGCAGTACAGGGTGCTAGTTCGAGTGGGGCCAGGGCCGAGCCGTTGTCGTCTAACCGCCGTGAGGTAGTTCCGAGAGGCCGCGGGCGTGTGTTTCAGGCTACCGCAGAGGAGGCACGGGATGCTACAGACGTTGTTTCGGGTACGTAAATCCTTAACGGACTTCGAGCTCGTGTGTTATTTGATTCCGGGGCAGATCGCTCCTATGTGTCTGTTACATTTTGTGCGTATTTTAGTGTGTCTGCTTCTCCTTTATCTGTTCCGTTAATTGTCGAGAGGGTTGATGGGAGCTCAATGTTAGTGAGTCGTGTTTATCGGGGCTGTGTGTTAGAAATAGATTCCCATCAGTTTGCGATCGATTTGCTGCCGATTGAGATCAGTAGCTTCGATGTAATAGTGGGTATGGACTGGTTGACTGCCAGACGGGCTGATATTCTGTGTGCCAAGAAGATCATCCGTATACCCATTTCTGACAGTGAGAGTGTGATTGTGTATGGGGAACGTCGTAAGGGAGATATCGGGATTGTGTCTATGGCCAGGGCTCAGAGATATGTCTCTAAAGGGTGCGAGACCTTCCTAGCTTATGTAGTTGACGCGAGGAAGGAAAAGAAGACCTTAGAGGATATCCCGGTGGTTCGTGAGTTCCCTGAGGTATTCCCAGAGGAGTTGCCTGGGTTACCGCCAGATCGTCAAGTAGAGTTTCGGATCGATCTTGTTCCTGGGGCGGTGCCGATTGCTAAGACGCCTTATAGGCTGGCACCGACAGAGATGCGAGAGTTAATGTCTCAGTTGCAGGAACTTCTAGATCGTGGATTTATCCGTCCTAGTTCGTCGCCTTGGGGTGCGCCAGTGCTTTTCGTGAAAAAGAAGGACGGTAGTATGCGGATGTGTATCGACTATCGGGAATTGAATAAAGTGACTGTGAAGAATCGTTATCCGCTTCCACGTATTGATGATCTGTTCGATCAGCTCCAGGGTTCGAGCTATTTCTCCAAGATCGACTTGCGATCGGGTTATCATCAGTTGAGGGTCAGGGACGAGGATGTGCCGAAGACAGCGTTTCGGACTCGTTATGGACATTACGAGTTCCTTGTGATGCCTTTCGGTTTGACTAACGCACCCGCCGCTTTCATGGATTTGATGAATCGGGTGTGTAGAACTATGTTGGATAGATTCGTGATCGTGTTCATCGATGATATCCTTATCTATTCGCGGAGTGCCGAAGACCACGAGCAGCACCTCCGAGAGGTTTTATCTGTGCTGCGCAAGGAGAGACTATACGCGAAATTCTCCAAATGCGAATTTTGGCTTCGGGAAGTGCAGTTTTTGGGTCACGTGGTCAGTGCCGAGGGTATAAAAGTGGATCCAGCTAAGATTGAGGCAGTGATGAGTTGGGAGCCTCCGAGATCAGTGCCTGAGATTCGTAGTTTTCTGGGTCTCGCTGGGTACTATAGACGCTTCATCCAGGATTTCTCGAGGATTGCCTTGCCGTTAACGAGATTGACACGGCAGTCCGTTCCGTTTGAGTGGTCCGAGGATCAGGAGCATGCGTTCAGAGAGCTAAAGACCCGATTGTGTCAGGCTCCAGTGTTGGCCTTGCCAGAGGGTACCGATGATTTTGTGGTATACTGTGATGCTTCAGGGTTGGGTTTGGGTTGCGTTCTGATGCAGAGAGGGAAGGTGATCGCTTATGCTTCGCGCCAGCTAAAGACTTACGAGGAGAACCATACCGTGCACGATTTAGAGTTGGACGCCATTGTGTTTGCGTTGAAGATTTGGCGCCATTATCTGTATGGGTCTCGGTTCGTTGTGTATACCGATCATAAGAGTCTTCAATACCTGTTTAGTCAGAAGGATCTGAATATGCGACAGCGCCGTAGTCTTGAGTTGCTTAAGGACTACGATTGCGAGATTCAGTACCACCCGGGTCGGGCTAATGTGGTAGCTGACGCGCTGAGCCGTAGGGCATGCGGCCAGACTGTAATTTCCAGGGCTTCGAGGCTTGAGATCACCTCGACTTTGATCGATAGTCTGAGGTTAGCACAGCAGGAGGGCCTGCGAGGTGATAATGTGAAGCGTGAACGATTGATCGGGCAGCTTGAGTCATTGATCAGGGATGATCGTGGGCTGTTTATGTTTCACGATAGGGTCTGGGTCCCGAGGGTCGGGAATTTACGACAGTTGATTCTTGATGAGTCGCATCGGTCGAGGCTATCTGTGCATCCGGGGAGTACTAAGATGTATCATGATCTCCGTGACTTCTACTGGTGGCCAGGAATGAAAAGAGATGTGGGCCGATATGTTGAGCAGTGCATGACGTGTCTCAGAGTCAAAGCCGAGCATCAGAAGCCGCACGGGCATCTACAGCCGTTGGAAATCCCCGAGTGGAAGTGGTATCACATCACGATGGATTTCATTGTGAGACTTCCACGCACGGTCCGCGGGAACGACATGATCTGGGTTATAGTGGATCGACTAACGAAGAGTGCGCACTTCTTAGCCGTTCGAGGTACTATCACCATGGATCAGTTAGCGAGACTGTACATCAACGAGGTAGTATCGCGGCATGGGATTCCGATGTCGATTACTTCGGACAGGGATACGCGGTTTACGTCTCGTTTCTGGCAGAGTTTCCAGCGGGAATTGGGTACCAGGGTTCAGCTAAGTACGGCGTATAGACCGCAGACTGACGGGCAGACCGAACGCACTAATCAAACCCTCGAAGATATGTTGCGAGCGTGTGCTATCGACTTCAGCGGCAATTGGGACGTGCATTTACCGTTGGTCGAGTTCGCGTATAATAACAGCTATCACGCCACAATTAAAATGGCTCCGTTTGAGGCACTATACGGGCGTAAGTGCCTGACCCCAGTGTGTTGGGGCGAGGTCGGTGAGCGACCTATTAGCGGGCCGGAGCTACTCCAGGAGACTAGTGACAAAGTGGCCGTGATTCGGGAGCATATGAAGGTCGCCCAGAGCCGTCAGAAGAGCTATGCAGATCGCCGTCTGAAAGAGTTAGAGTTCAGTGTCGGGGACCGCGTGTTGCTTAAAGTGTCTCCGTGGAAGGGGGTCATCCGATTCAGACATCGTGGGAAGCTGAGTCCGCGGTATATTGGGCCGTTCGAGGTCATTGAGAGAGTCCGGGATCAGGCCTATCGACTGCGATTGCCTTCAGAGTTGGCTGGTGTGCACGATACGTTTCATGTGAGTCATCTTCGGAAGTGTCTGGCTACAGATGATCAGTATGTGCCGTTATCTGAGATTACAGTCGATGACCAGCTGCGATATGTGGAGCAGCCCGAGGCCGTGACCGACCGAAAGATCAAAAAGCTGAGGAATAAAGAGATTGCCTTGGTACTTGTTCAGTGGAGACACCATAAAGGTACCAACGCTACCTGGGAGCCCGAGTCAGAGATGCGATCGAGATATCCTCACCTATTCCAGAGTTCGAGTTAGATTCCGGGACGGAATCTCTTTAAGAGGAGAGGATTTGTAACATCCGTTATTTCGACCTGGTACGTGGAATTATTTTAGTGGACAAATAATTTATTGATATTGGGTTGGTCCAATTATATCCCGTTTCGTGGATTAATACGTGTCGGGATTGGGCTTGCGTGCCATCGGGTTATAATTTTAATAAACGGATTATATTTTTGGGCTCGTGGGATTAAATGGGTTAAATGGGCATAAATATTGAAAATGTGATATCGGGTTCGGGTTATTGGGTTCGGGACCGGTTAATTAAGAGACGTACATAAGAATGCTTATCCCTTTCATTTCTCCCTTATCCAAAATTGAGACCTAAAGTGTTTGTGTGTGTGTTTTGAGAGCTCCAGCAGCAAGAAACCATATCTGAGCTTCAATTGATTGAGGAAGACTTGGAATTTAGCTTCTCTTTCTTCTCCTTGTATTGTTGAGCTCCTCCAAGGTAAGGATTTTTGGGATTTGCCTTCAATTTGGTGTATGTATGAGTTGTAAATTGGGAATTTGTTTGATAACTCAAAGAGGCAAGTTATGTATGGTTTTGTGTACCTTTGATGCCTAAATTCGTGTAAGTGAGGAGTTTTGATACTCCTGGCAGCCATGAAAATCGCAGGTCAGGATGCAGGGGCTTCGCGGGGTCGCGGCGCGACGACCAGGGGGTCCGCGGCGCGACTAACTGCCTGCATTGAAAATCCGAGTTTAACTTTGTAAATTGAGTTTGGGTCGGATTGTGTCGGGTTTCCTTCGGGATTGCTTGGGCTGTGTTTTGTTGGGATTGGGGTCTTGTTTGGGATTGCCTTGAGTCGGGTTTGAGTCGAGTTTCGGGTATTGGTCGGGTTTCGGTTCCGTGGGATTATCGAGTTTGAATTGAGTTCGAATCATTGTGATTGTGTGATATGTGTTAATTGGGAATTGCGATTGATTGTTGGGCTATCCGTGTGATTACAGGGACTAGTGGATCACGAGCAGGGTTCGATCAGGGAGGCCAAACTTCGGGGAATCAATCAGGTGAGTACTCGAGACTTTTCCAAACGCGCGCCGTCTTTATGATTTTAGCTGTGTTGCTATCTTGTGCGTGTTATATCTATGTGAGACAGGGACGTGAACCTCAGGTATGCTCTATTCCTTATACGTGTTATGTATGAGATGCGAGACCGATCCAGGGGTCCGTGATGAGTTCCATACGGACGATAAGTCGCGAAGGGGAATCGCGCGGGTTGACTGTCCCTTACAGTCCTTGGGGCGTATATATACGGCAGGGCCTGTAGCCGGGTAGCTTCCGTGCTACAGGGTATTACCGACCATTGCTGTGTGCGATGTGTCCATCGGGGAGGGGTCCCCACAGGGCTGTGTTCGATCTCATACTTGTGCTTTATACCTGAGATGTGTGTTGGGCAATCGGGACAGGGGCAGGGACAGGGTTTGCGTGCTATGTGCTATGTGTTCTGTGCAGTGTCAACCCTCGCGTGCTCACGGGCTTTATAGCTCACGTTATCGAGTCTAACATGTTCAGGGAATCAGAAAGGATCTCAGCCGCAGCCGAGGTAGATCCGAGATAGACTGAAGATCTGTGATGGTTTTATGTTTATATAGAACTTGTATAACGGTTGTTTGGGGGTCGGTGTATCCAGTGACCGGAATTTGTATGTTTTGTTAATCTGGGATTTGTATGTATTAACTTTGCGTTTAAAGTTTTTAATTAGCCGTAATCTGCATTATCCCATGACACGTGCGTTATGGATCCGTTGCGTTATTGCCACATATGATATTGTATTGACGTGGCATTTCCGGGATCGGGAGGGGTGTTACATGTTACTCTATGGATGATACAAAAATACAAAATACTTGGTTCTCATATTTTTGGGTTTGTACCGCAAACTTTTAAATTATATTATTTATGACATCTTCAAGTTAGGTTTAGAAGGATAATGTTTGACTAAGAAATAATCCCAAACTAGCTTGCTTTATGGTTTTTTTTTTTTAATCATCGGTTACACTTAGAAGCTAGCTTTTATGGTTTTCCCCTTGTAATTATCCCTAAGCTTGGTCGACGATTAGCCACTATGGGCACGTAATCAAAATGATGTTTATGTTATTAAAAAGATGTACAATGTGTGTTTATTTAAACCTGATTTAGGGAAAATAAAATCTTAGAAACAATTGTTATGCATAAGATACAATGTAAACAAAGAGGAGCTAAGCAAATGTGTTATCAAAAATAAAGACATAAAAAAAAGAATCTTCAAAAATATTAATTTTTCAAAACTTCCTTCGAGGGAAAGAACCTTTAATCCTAAACTTTTTTAATGATAATCTTCATTCTCTTATACTTCATTTTTAGAATATAAAAAAGTGAACTTCCTTCTCTAGCTTGCGTCCACATTTCTATCGAAGAACATAAACCAAAGATTAGTTTTCCATTCTATCAAATTTCATATTTATACATTGTTAGAAAACCTTGGTTAGGAAATCAATATGAACTTGTAATCAATAGCCTTGGAAATGTTGAGATACGATGAAATCACTATTCGTTAATAATAATTTTTCCATCTAGGATGTCAGCTTTTATACACAGATTTACACTAAAAGATGGATTAGAAAATACCTTTTAATGTCGATGACAATTCTCAGGGCCGGCCTTGAGGGTGTGCAATAAGTGCGACCGCTCAGGGCCCCAAGTTTGATAGGGTCTCATCATTGACCGGTAATTGAAAAGAATGGTGAAAATATAAAGTTTGTTTAAGTTTAATTATTGTGTCTCACGTCATTAACAAATAAATATGTGAGTGTGAGGATATATGATTACTAAAAATAAGCGTATAGCAATGTCCTTTCAGATAAATATAGTTTTGAAATTAATTATTGTGTTCTAGTTATATGAACATGTCTTAATATCATTGTTTTGAATGTGTTTTTGTGTATATAGCAATTGCTAGACTAATAATTACTACTAATTTTTATATAAATTTAAATATTTTCACATTTTAAGAGCCAACTATGTAATTATCGTACAGGGTCACCAAAATTCACGGGACGGCCCTGACAATTCTAGTGAAAAACATATCAAAATTTTCATACGTTAAGTGTAAACATATGATATAGCCTCCCAAAATAGATGTAATATAATCGTCAAAGACTGCCATTATCTATGACTAAATATCAACAATGCTGACCGAAGCCATCGACATGTATCAATGTTAGTGTCAACATCAACAATAGTTAATAAAAAACTGCAACTCAATATTAGTGCAAGATGATCATCGTAAGCTATTGTATTATATGTGCTGATAAACAATAGTCACTAGTACAAAAAACACATTTAACCCCACCTAATAGACCCCGGTTGACATAAAAAGTATTAAAAAACCGTGGTTGAAGCTGTTGGGCGGATTTTTTGAAGCAAAGACCCCGGTTCCTTAATATAAAACCGGGGTTAAATACCGTAATAAATGTTCCGTCTTACCGAGGAATGCACAACTTTTTTTGTAGAGCAAAGACCCCGGTTCCTTATTAAAAAACCGGGGTTGATGATAAAAAAAATCCGAGCATATCCCCCTCGAGAATTAAATTTTTCAGGTAATAGACCCCGGTTTTTTAAATTGCAACCGGGGTTGAATATCCTCATTTAATGCAATGACGGTGACATATATCTACCACAAAAGGACCCCGGCAAATATTCAATCAACTGAGTGCCATGATAATCCAGATGGTGTCGGAAGTTACTTGCTTGAAACAATGCAACACCAAAAACAGAAATCTCTGTTTCTCGCACCGTTTTGGCAAGGGTAGTTAAATGTTATTTCTTTATTGTTTTATAATTTATTATATGTTGATTATATAATATATGTTTCAAACCTTAACCTTACTGAGCACTGGATGTTATATATAATTATCCCTCGGTGTAAATTTGGGTTCATTTTGGACTCAATGAAAGGGAACAAGACAACATCTGATTATGAACTCACGTCACACTTTGAAAGGTAAATTCTGATGGTTATTAGAAATGTTATTGATTTGGTATATGATTTCCATTCGTTAGTAAAAATGTTAATCCTCTATTATTTTTTGAATTTTTAGGGCTCTTGAAATGTACAACAAAGGATCGGCGAGTGTTAATATGAGATGGACATTGGTTAATGTAAGTCATCTCGACCACTTTATGTTAGATATATAAACAAATATTGATTTGTGTGTTGCGCTTTATATAAAATATAACTTGATAATAAATTTTAGTGCAACCAACAAACGGCTGGTTGGGAGTGTGGATATTACGTCATGCGTTGGATCCATGAATTCGTAATTCATGGACAATATGATTTTCCCAAAACAGTAAGTATTTGTAAAATTTATTTTAATTTTGTCTTTTGTAATTAACCATCTCATTTGTTCAAAAAATAATGTATTCTTTTAACTTTTGTATAGCTCCCTTGGAAGAGCGCAAGACCTTTTAGGTCTTCTGAGTTGGACAATATAGTTGATATTTGGCTTCAACAATTTTGGTCCGTTAATTTTCAAAGTTGACTAGGTATGTTTTTTCTTTCCTTTTAACTTAATGGTAACGAAATAAATTATTCGAGAACATAACAAACAAATTTCAACCTCATGAGCATGTTTGATTGATACTCAAGTTTGATGCTTTTTGTAATTGTATATTGTTCGGTTAAGAAGTTGTTTCTTTAGACTCTATTATTGGTATATATTGTATAGTTAGGATGATATATCACAAAGATGTGTTTTGGATATAGTTTGTTGTTGATTGTATACATGACATGCGTACATGACTACAAAACATGGATTCAAAATATTGTTGTCTATGCTTATTTTATGTGTTTGGAGTTGCATGTAACTATAAACATATTTGGGATGTGAGGTTGATAGTTTTACATGTTCTTAGTAATTTTTAGCTTAGTAGACTTTATTCTTTAGTGTTGTTATTCCTACTACATTAAATCATTTTTTGTTGTTGTAGTCCCCTCTCAAAATACATCATGGATGCTTGTTTGGATCATTGGATGGATTAGACCTCGATGCATGCAACTAGAAGAATGAAGCGAGGAATGAAATTTTTGTGGATGTTTCCTGTTGGATAAACATTTGTTTTGAACATGAACTTTTGTTATGAATGATCGTTGTATTAATGGGTTTGCAACGTTAACGTTTTATTATAATTTGCGTATTTATTTTAGTGATGGTTGGAAATAGATTAAAAACGTACTGTTTTAGCAGCGTTTTGTTGATAATTTTGACTGCTGGAAATAGACTAAAAAGGAAAATTATTTTTAAAAAAAATCTAATTTAACCCCGGTTCTTTATTAATAAACCGGGGTCCATGTTACCTAATATTATAAAATAGAAGACATTCAACCCCGGTTTATTAATAAAGAACCGGGGTCAAAAAGTTTTTAACCCCGGTTATAAAACCGGGGTCCAAGACATGTATCAACAACCCCATCACCTTCAACCCCGGTTAAAAAACCGGGGTCTATTTGAAAAACAACCGGGGTTAAATGGCTTTTCTCTACTAGTGAGTAACAAAATTTTTTATAAAGCAACAGTTTCAGTGCAAGTTGATCATCACAGTACCAGGGGCGCTGTCCTGGAACTCTGTTAATGGGGTGCAACCCTTTGACACCTCTCCACCTGCATTATGTTTGGGTCTTGATTATAAAACTTGCAGGGGCTTTAGTGGAAAAAAATAAACAAATGGGATGATATATGTAAATTGGGAATAATTAGGGGGTTGTTTACGCCAGTTTGTGGAAAAGGGAAAGTTGTCTGTAGGTGAAGCTGAGGAGTAAAATTCTTAAATTCCGAAAGTTTACGCCACCGTGTAATTGCTGTCACTACCCTTTTCCACTCTCCAATTGGAATGTGGGCCCTCTGCCATTTCAAGTCACAAAGCCACTAAGTATAAAATAAAGGGATAATTGGTAAAATACGGCTCAAACCATTTTTGTTGCATTAAAAAACTCGAACTAACTAAAAATCAATAAATTAATATTTTATCAATGGGTAACCGGTTGAAACCGACCGTTAATCCTACATTGACCGGTAAATAACTTCGACCCTATCAACGAACCGATAGGGTCGTTCATGAATGGTTAACCGAATCGAAAACCAGTTTCAGATGGTTAACCGGACATATCAGTTCGTTGATTTTATGAACCTAAACCCGGTTAACCGGTTTTTTCGATTCGGTTATTTGATTAACCAATTAACCATTTTTTAATTAATAACTACTTTTAAAGTAAAAACTTCAACCATTAATATTTAAGTATTTCTCAAGATTTTAAAATAAGAAATTTATGAATAAAACAATAATGTAATGATAAAATATCGTTAAAAAGATTGGATATTATTTTTAAAATATAGTTTAAAAAATTGTTATGTATTTTGTCAAATTACATTGTAACCATATACTTCTTATTGTTTTTTGTTATGAAATTAATATAAATTAATTAGTGAGTAACAACTATATTATTATTGGAATAAAAGTTAAAAGAAATTTTGGTTTTTCGGTTAATCGTCCGTTACAAAAAGTGTGGCGTAATCAAAACCTAAATCAAAAGTTTTTTGCGATCTGGTTAACCAAACTGAAATTTATCAAAAAAAAAACTGATTCGGTTAACCTCAAAGTTAGAACGTGTTTTCAATTTGGTATTGGAATTTTTTGAACACCCTAGTTAGCAAAGAATGAGGGAGGATGATATCGGAGGGAGTTGATTGCACTGGGTGGTTATTAGCGGGGATTAACGAATATTATTTGTCTTGTATAATTGTAAAGTATCAATATAGATTCAAAAATATATTTCCAAATAAATTTTTTGAAGTTTGAAAAAACATTATTATAACTTTTTTCAAAAATATATTATAATTATTATAAATGTATATTCAAATAACTTTTTTAATGTATTTGATCTAAACATGTGTTAAGGTTACTTTTTTAACCTAAAAAATAATGGTAATACATTGTACACTTGTGCATAGAATTTATGAACCTCATTTAATATTAATAAACAGGTAAGTAAACTTTTTATTTGTCATCTGTTAAAAGATATAAATTGACATTTTTTACATTTTAAATTTATTGTAACCATTCAATTTATAACTTCCAATTTTAAAAATTAATAATTGAATTTATTACTATTAAACTATAATCATCGCCTATTATTATAAATTTAATACTTTAACTAAATAAACTTATTATTAACTTTTCTAAAATCCAACACATGTAATACATGGGTAATAAACTAGTTTTTAATTAAGGAAAAACTGATTTATTTCGTAAACCTCATTGGGCTAGAAAGAACAAATGACTGCTTTTGCCTTTTTCTTTTTCACGAGAAAATTGGACAGCAAATTTGAGACTCTTCTTTTTATTTACTTTATATAAAATTAATTTGTTTTATATGTATTAAAAAGTATTAAAATTCTTACATGTAATAAAAAAAGCTAAACATGGATCATAGTTTTTAATTTATGATCACAATGGGAATGAGTAAGACACACCCACTTTGTTTATTATTATTTTGTTTCGAAGTCAAATAAAGTGTATAAAAATTAAAGTCTCCTTTAAAATAATTTTTAAGTAAAAAAAAATACACACACACACACACATATATATATATATATATATATATATATATATATATATATATATATATATATATATATATATATATATATATATATATATATATATATATATATATATATATATATATATATATATATATAGATTTGGGTTCAAATGAGTACCACTAGTTTTGCGGAGTACCGGAGGTACCTCGCTTAAAATTATTTTTTTTGAAATTTTTTTTCATAATCATGTTTTAATTAATAATATAAGACTAGTTGCAAAAAATCACACATAAACACACACTATAACTATGTGAAACGTGCAAGTTCACATGAACTGCACTGTTGTGAACGTATGTTCACAGCTAAGCATGTTCACATGAATTTTTCCACGTTCACATGACTTTTAAGAGCCTACGAAGTGTGAATGCGTGTACTTCTTTTACAAATATGCTTATATTATTTGTATCTAAATGAATATGAAAAAAAAAAATTTTAAAAAAACTTTTTTTCAGAGCATGTTCACATCTTAAACCCGTGTGTTCACAGGTACTCACGGTACTCTGCATTTTTTAGGTACTCACACGAACCATATTCTATATATATATATATATATATATATATATATATATATATATATATATATATATATATATATATATATATATATATATATATATATATATATATATATATATATATATACACACGTAAAGAGATAGAAAGAGAAAATAGAGAGAAAGAGGTTTAATAAATACTTCAATCCATCGAAAAACCTTTGAAAATCAATATACCCCACAAAGACACAATGTGTCTCAAAAGCTTTATAGAGGGTATTGTTGGAAACTCGATTAGTTTTATTTCACAAAACTAAAATCAAACATTTACCAAAATAAAATAAAGGAAACCAAAAATGTGACTTGAACCATACCCGATAAAATCCTTGATAAGATCCTTAAACCCATTCTGAAAAGTGCAGGTTTCGAATTCGAAGTTTTTTTGCCACCCGTAAGACGGACGATGGGAGAAGTATCAGGATTGAATTGATGCATGTATGGAGAAATAGCGCGATGCCAATTATAAGAAATAAAAAGTTGTTTCTGAACCATAAATTACATTATAAAAATGAAAACTAATAATATTGAAATTACTTGAGAAAAAATAAATTACAATACGTGAAAGGAAAGCGGAGATTGAGGCTTGTTTTCAACATAATTCTCTTGAAGATTTACCGCTCATTGCCTCATTGGGTCAAAATTACCACACTAGAATTTTCCTACTTGTCTTGAAAGTTTCATTCGTAACTTGTACTACTATGGAGATGATGTATGTTCTGGACATAGATATTCTCTCCATCTTGTGTCCTTTCGTTTTTACGGTTACATAGTATAAAATTTCGGCTTTTTTGAAAAGAAAAATTTTGAACATTCACATAGTAAGATGAGAGAAGTATACAAGCACACAGTATGTTTGACGGTACTCAAACAAAATGTATAAGATCTTATGTATATTCGAGGTCTTGAGTGGTTGAACACATTGCACCCGATTATAGCCGGCCTACGGTTAACCATCAAGAAAGATCCATGGATATAACAGGAAAGGAAAATCAAAGGGAGAGATTAATGAGTATGGTGGTGAGAAAGTGGTGATGGTTGGAGGAATATAATTATTGAAATAGAAAAAAGAAAAGAGAAAGGGGTAGTAAGATAATAATTTCACGAAGCCCATGTGAGGTTGTTGTGGCTTAATAACGCAACCATGCATGGCCCAATGACGAGGGTCCACAAAGTTTGACTTTACGCGTTTCATTGAATTCCTAAATTTATTATATTTTAAACTATATATAAATATATAAAATCTATTAAAAGACTAACTAAATTGTTATTTGTCATCTTTTAATGATGTTAAATGACATGTTCTATTAATGACAGAATGTAATAGTGTTTCATGATTAAACTAAAATTTTTAGATCATATTCTTTTTAAGATAGATTATGATTAGATATATAAATCCCACAAAATCACAACAAACAATATTTTAGAAGATTTTTTATTAATAATTATAATAATAACAATAATTCTAATAATAAACTTAAAAGTAATTAATGATTAGTTTTTTGTTTAAACGATCTATACATAAATTAATTACAATAAGAATTTACATATCATTTGTATCAAAAGTTTGGATATTAATTATTTGTTTTAAGTTTATATGGTCTTAAGAATAAAAATTAATTAAAATTAACCGTGTAATAAGCATGTTTATTAGTATGTAATTATAAAAATATAAAATCCTTATCTCACTTTCAATGAAATATTAAATTCAAACCCTTCACGTTTCAAATTGGCCTGTGAATACAAACCGATTGATTTGTTTAGACAATTTCATGATGATATCAATTTCGCATCCGATCAATTTTACAAGAACAAAGAATGGCTTTTAAAAATTATTGAATTTTATCATCTTAACAAAAAGCATTAACAAGTGATTTTATAAATTTTTAACAATCATTTTATGTGACTTTAGGCGGCGTTTGGTTCGCAGAATGCTTATTCCTGGAATGGAATCTGTCAAGGAATGAAAATCTGGAAGGAACGGAATCTGTCGGAATAGAAATGGAGGCTAGTGAATATGAAGTCTAGGGTTTGGATTTATAACTGTTAAAATCTTTGGAATGGAATTTAAATTCCATGACACTAACCCAAGGAATATAGATTCCTTCAAAACTGGTGTTTTTTTTTTAAAAATGAATCTTCATTCCATTCCTTTTTACTGTCAAACAGCACATCGGAATGAAATTTTCATTTCAATTCCATCAAATTTTGTGAACCAAACGTGCCCTTAATGTCATTGAATTTCTCTTAGATGGCGTTTTGTTCATGAAATATAAAGTTATTAATATAGTTGATATTATATAGTTTTTAGTATTAGTTAGGGATGTAGATTAGAATAAAATACATGTATGTGTTGGAATTTAATTCATGTATAAGTTGGGAGGAATGTCAAATTCATATACACAAAGAAATTTGGTGGAAAATACATAAATTTTTACCATATGTCTTAGTCATCAAAAATTCTAAATAAGCTAAATTTAAATTCCAATTCTATCGAATTCAATTTCACGAACAAAACGCTACCTTAATGTTCGATTATGTATTTCAACATGAATAATAATTACTAAAGTTATTCACGTTGTCTAAAGAATGCCTAAAATGTTTTGATGGAATCTCATGTCTTCATTTGTGAGGGTCATACTACACGTACACTTCCATTCTTAATTTTTATTAATCCTCTTACATGGTTTTTGTTAATGATGTGAAACCCACTGATTACACTTAATATCACTCTTATTTTTCGTAAATAAACTTTTCAATTATATCAAATATGCACTTGAATGATCTTGGTTACGTGCCTGATATGGCTATGATATTTATAGCGTACTTAATATTAAATATTAATTAAATTACATGAATACATGATATAATGCGCAAGTTTAGCTTACTTCATTAAATTAAGCTTGAAAATTCGTTTTCAGTGAATCTTAAAGTTGCATAACACAGAACGAGATGGGTGTCTTTGTTATATAATGATATGATACAAGCCCGGTCCTCCTTAATTAAGAGATCGATATTGTCTAACTTGGCGCGTACACACACTTCTGTCTTGCGGATTTATTTTTTGTGTAGGCATATCAACGTCTAAAATTGTGTCTTTCTAGTTAAGGTGGAACTTGCACTTGTAAACTTGGTATATTTTCCATTCACGAATGATGTAAAAAAGAATAAATGATCATAACATCTTTGAATCGTTGGATAGGGGTGTAAACGAGCCGAGCCGAGCCCGAGCCCGTTGAAGCTCGAGCTCGGCTCATTTAAAATTACCAGGCTCGAGCTCGAGCTCGGCTCGTTTCGAGCTTTGTATGTAAAGCTCGAGCTCGGCTCGTGAATAATTTTCCAAGCTCGAGCTCGGCTCGGGCTCGACTATATTTTAATTTTTTAATTAATTTTTAAATAATCTTTTTAAGTAATATATATAATTTGTTATTTTAATATATTTATATTTATTTAATCTATATATTATATATTTATTATTTTAAAAATATATTTATATATAGGCTCGTTTAAGCTCGTTTAGGCTCGCGAGCTCGATATGTGAAGCTCGGGTTCGGGCTCGTTTACTAAACGAGCTCGAATTTAGGCTCGGGCTCGTTTAATTCGAGCTTTTAACGAGTCGAGCTCGAGTAGCTCACGAGTAGCTCGGCTCATTTACACCCCTATCGTTGGATGTTTCTTTTAATTGGGAGTGGCCTTATTTTGCACATGATTGAACCAATTTTTTATTTTTTATTTTACCTTCTATTTGGGCTTCATATGTGGTGTGGTTCGTTTTGGTATTTATGGGCCGATCATGTAGTGGTAACTTGGTATTATGCATACATACCAATTAACCTGGTCCGGTGGTCACATGCGTATCTATATGTTTTATTACAAAAGTAACTAGAGTGCCATTTTGCGTTTAACTACGCTACTATTTGGTGAAGATTGTATTTGACACGTGTACTATATAATTTTTTTTGGTTTAAATCATTAATTACAAGTCAATTATAGTTACCATGTTTTAGGGATTATATTAACAACCTTGGTTTCAATGGTTGATATACGAGACTTGCAAAATGAAAATTCAAATTTCTAAGGGTTGACATTAATTATTAATAAAGCTAAGGTTTATTGTATCTCAATTATGTATTGTCGTTAATTATAAATAACACTAAGGATCTTACTATGATTTTTTCCATTCATTATTTGAAGTTTTCTTAGATTATTTTAATAATTTTTTCCATTTTATAATCTATAATGTTTAAATAAATATTTAGTCATGTTTCATTTATACTATTCATAGTTTGTACCGTTTATTGAGTTCAATAATTATTTTAAAATTTGTAATTTATTAAAAAGGTTATTACTCAAAACAGATTCGTATATTATACGGGTAATAAACTTGTTTTTTTTAAACCAAGGTTTCTAGTTTAAGTTTTGCCAAAAACTTTTCTAAGTGGGCGTTTGGTTCGCGGATTTCTTGAGATTTCTTGAGATTTGCATTTGAAATCCTGTGTTTGGTTCAAAGAATTTAGTAAGGATTTAAAATCCCAGGATTTCATAAATCACACCATTCTTTGTTATTTAAAAACTCAGGGGGCGTTTGGTTCGCAGATTTTTCTATCTGGGATTTGCATTATGCAGCATTTGCATTTGTCAGGATTTTGTCAAAGAATTTGCATTATCTTATAGAAAAAATTTGTTAAATTGAAAAATGCAAGGTGACTGAGATTTAAAATCCTAGGGGGGAGGCTGGGATTTTAAATAACAAAGAAGGAAGAGATTTAAGAAATCCTGGGATTTTAAATCCTTACTGAAATCTGCGAACCAAACATAGGATTTTAAATGCAAATCCCAGGAAATCCGCGAACCAAACGCCCCCTCAGTCTCCCCAATAGGATTTTAAATCCCAGTTGCATTGCATTATTCAGATTAACCAATTTTTTTTAAAAGATAACCAAATTCTTTAACGAAATCCTGATAAATGAAAATGCTGCATAATGTAAATTCTTTGACAGAATGCAAATCCCAGAAAAAAAAAAATCTGCGAACCAAACGTCCCGCAATCGTGGAATTTATTCCTTACAAAAAAAACTTGCTAACCGATCAAAAGAAAACCCGATCCATACAAATGGACAGTTGATCAGATAAATAGTGAAATACAGAAAGAGGTAATGTGGTTGGTGGGGTACTTGCATGGGCACCACGTGGCACATATGTCAACCACGTATGTGACTTAAGAGATAAACACGTGTACAATCAAGGTTGTTCTCGGATTTTCACCAGCCTGCACTGATCTATACTTATACGATGATACAAGACACATAAACGTATATGAGTTAGAATATTTTCGAAAATGGAAAAAGCTACAGCTACACACCAACCATCATTATCAACAGCAGGTCGGCCTTTCTTTCTATTCCTTAATTATATCAAACATACATACATACTTAAGATGTACGTTCATTTTATTTAACTTTTTGCTCGTGATGTTAAGTTGATGTTAAATGATCAGTTGAAGCACATGTGTGTATATATGCACGAGGTTCAATGGAAAACCAACACGTATCGAAAAATTTTAGAAAACCTCGTGTACCACCACAAATGCATCATATTTATCCAGTGATGTATCAAACTCTCACGTGATGTATTGACTTTCTGCGTGATGCATCATCTGATCCGATGACTATAAAGTGGTTCCTGTAGGTTTTTCATTGAAACCATCCCTATATATATATATATATATATATATATATATATATATATATATCAAGAAAGTATCACCCGAACGACCACCTTTGAAAAAAGATTTTTTTTTTCAAAAACATGTTTTAATTAATATTACGATAATCATATATAAATTTCACATACATTCACGTCTCCTAACTCCTAAAAATGACAGTGAACGTACACTTGTATAATTTTGAATACATGTGAACGTGTATTTATGTGATGTGTGATTTAATGCACCTAAAGTGTTCGGATTAGAGTGTTCGAATTTAAGTAAAATTTGTATATCATCTGTGTAATGTTAATTAACACATATCCATGAAAAAAATTTTCAGAAAAAATTAATTTTAAGAGTGCTACCTTCTGATGAGTAGCAATATATAAATATATATATATATATATATATATATATATATATATATATATATATATATATATATATATATATAAAGAGAGGGAGAGAGGGAGAGTGAGAGTTTTTAATGAAAAACCAACAATTCATCTGAAAACTTTGGAAACCTCTATGCATCATCACAAATGAATCACAAGTTATGCATCAAATTTCCACGTGCTGCATCGACTTTATGCGTATAGGCATCTAAAAAAAAACCTGAGAACCACTTATAGCCACTGAATCAGGTGCGAGAATTTGATGTGCATCACGTGGAATTGTGATGCATTTATGGTGGTGCATGGAGGTTTTCCAACAATCTCCGATGCATGTTGGTTTTCCATTGAAAGCCTCTATCTATATAGATGTATAGATTGACTACGTGATGGATTAAATAAATAAACTAAAAGTGATGGGATGGGATGGGATGGAATGGAATGGAATACAGATGATGATGATATTAGAGATAATTACAGCTGGAAAGATGTGATAATGTGGAGGAAGAAGCGTTTGAGTTTGGGGGTAGTGACGAGCGCGACGTTGTTGTGGGTGGTGATGGAGCTTTACTCTTTTAATTTCATCACCGTTGCGTCTTGGATCGCCATCTTTCTTGTTTCCTCTCTTTTCGCATGGGCTAATCTTTACAAGCTTATCTACAAGTACGTAAGCCGTTTTAATTTTCTGAGACTAGGTACTAATAAATCATACATATATGTATGTAAAATTTCTTAAATATTTAATAAAAATGGCTATGCATGGCTGGGGGCCGGGTGCAGAGAGGAGGCAAGCATGTCGGGACTGGGGATATCGGAAAAGACGGCAACCGGAATAGCAAAATGGATAAGGGAAATGGGTGAAGAGGGGACAAGGTTGATATTTAAAGTAGGCGCTCGGAGCGACTGGTATGTTTTTGCCGCAACTATTGCTGCCCTATATCTGCTTTCCGTCGTTGGTGCCTCATCCGACTTCCTTACTCTTCTGTATATAGGTACGTGTATATTCCTATTCGATCAATTATTTAATTCATTTCATTCACGTTCAATGTTATTATCATATAACAAAAATATATGTAAATATATACCGTATAATTGTATCTATTAAATACACTTAGGGTGCGTTTGGTACTATAAATTAAGGCTAGGGAAATGGAAATAAGAGGAATCCTCGTGTTAACAAACATCAGAAAACCTCCTATTACATACACTTAGAGAATGAATAAAGAAAACGAAAATAGAATGGAGTACTATTACAATTTGTTTTTCGTTTTCATCGTCATTTTTAACTATTATTATTTAAATTAAAGTTAATTCCATTTAGAGGTATTCAGACATTCCCTAGATGTTTTGGGGCAAATGATCGATCATTATTATGTTTTTTATATTATCTAAAAATCAAATTTAATCACATTGTGTGAGAAGTATCTAAAAAGTTAGACATAAGAAAATTTAGAGTTAAAATTACCTATTTATCTCTAGCCCATAGTTATCTACTTACCTGATTTAAAGTAAAAAATGCACGTCATTAACACATGATCAGGGGTGTCTTTTAGGATGTAAGGGAGACTTAATCGTAGAGGGCCTCCAATTTCTTAAGGCCTTACGGTTATAACAAAGATCTAATCGTTCGGACCAGTAAATTTTTTTTTTTTTTTGCATTTGACGCATACACGTTTGTATAGGTGCGTTAAAATGGAATTCATATCAAAATTAATTTGATTTATATTATTTATATTAATTTTTCACTAATTCTTTTTTTACTGTTCATGACTTCCGGTAATTTACCTATTAAAATTAAGTCTCAAAATAACCAATTTATTGATGAAAATGTTTAAGAGTCTATGTTGTAATCACAAGCACAAGGCCTTCAAAATTAACGGGATGGCCCTGCACCTACGAGTTAATGACTTGGATAAGTAATTAAAGTTTGAGGTTGACAGGGATAATGATGGGTATGAGTGTGCCTGTAATATGGGTGAAATACGACAATAAGATAAGGGAATATGGAGAGAGATTACAGATGCAGAGCATGAAATTTTACAGCATCATGGAGAAGAAGATGCAGAAACTTCAAACTAAAGTCAAAGTCAACTCAGGCAAAATGGAGCACAAGGAGAAAAAAGTTGAATAGCTACCCTACCCCCCTTGTAAATGTAAGTGTAATAATGTTTACTGTAAATATGTATCTTTCATTTGTGAAAGAAACGGTTTTTACCTAAAGAATTTATTTTTAACTTATATTGAAAGAAATGTGTGATCTAAGAAGTGCTGAAGTGATGGTTAAATATAGACACGTACAATTGGACATGCATCTCTTTCCAAATTCTTACCACTATTAGTTAATTGCATTGGCCCATAAAAAAATGAAGATGATTGCTCATATTAGAAAGAAGTTTAGAGTTTATTGCATAAACACGCACTTTTAAGAGTTCAAAATGGTTACCGGTTACCTAAAGTTTACGCAAAAATCATTACGCATACGGGCATTAAACCATAGTTTCAGTGTTTATTTGTGTAATCGTGTTCCTTCGTTCCTGGTTGACGCTACTAATCAGTGTAGTTGAGTCGAGCTACATGTGTTCCTTCGTTCATGGTTGACACGTATTAGTCGGTGCGATGAGCCGACCTACATGTGAGTCGAGTCGTTAAAAGTTCGATTTTAACAAGCTCCAGCCAAACTAAGGTGCCCCCATATATAGT
This sequence comes from Centrapalus pauciflorus, assembly GCA_020465985.1. Classification (NCBI taxonomy): domain Eukaryota; kingdom Viridiplantae; phylum Streptophyta; class Magnoliopsida; order Asterales; family Asteraceae; genus Centrapalus; species Centrapalus pauciflorus. The sequence goes on along the minus strand of JAANYP010000582.1, from coordinate 9,938 downwards.
TTGCGTTACACATCACAATTCCTATCGCCAGGCCCAACACCTTAGGGCACATGGTAGCACACACGTTAACAGGTGTCGAACCATTCGAATGAATTGGAATTTGAATTTTAGTTATTAAAAGGGGAAATTGCGTAAAAAACCTATAAGTTGGACCATTTTTGCGATTAAAACCCCCAACCATTTTTCATTGCACAAAAAACCTCCAACTGGTTAAAACTTTGTAAATTTGGGCTTTTTTCAAAAAATATGACTTGCAACCGGTTTAGCCGGTTGCAACTTGATGACGTGTAAAACTTTTAAATAGATTTTTGCGTAAAAAATCTCCAACTTGCTTAGTTTTTTCAATTAAAACCCCAAGTCATTTTTAATTTGATAAAAAATCTCCAACCAACAAAGATAATTAAAATTGAGTTTTCACTGATTGCATTTTGATGACATGAATATTAATTAAACTTTTATTTATCAAACAAAGAATTCGTTTCCCAATGAAACCTTCATCCTCTAGGCTAGCAAACTCACTGCTTTGACTGATCATATTCAGATGCTAAAATGAAATATAAATAAATGAAACTGAATATAAAGCTGAACCTAAAAATGCAACTCGTGAACACAAAATGAAATCGATTCCATGGGCACAATTGATGTTAAAATTCAAGATTAAGCGACAAAAGTTAATCGAACATACATACATAAAATAAACAGCACTGAACATAAAGAGGATATAGAGTAATCGGAGTTGCCGGAGGTAGAGAAAAGGTAAATATTATTGTTGGTTAGCGGTGAGAAAAAAAATATAGTTAAGGGTTTTAATCGAAAAAGTCACCAATTTCGGGGTTTTTTATGCAAAACTTTCAGTTTAAGAATTATACATGTAGTGCCACGTAGGCGCCACATAAGTCGGGTTTGCCATGTGGACGCCACGTGTGTGCCATGTAAGCATAGCAACCTATTATAACCGGTCAAGTCCTAATTTCAAAAGATTTTACCGGTTAGAGGTTTTTTGTGCAACAAAAAATGGTTAGGGGTTTTAATCACAAAAATGGTCCAACTTTAAGGTTTTTTACGTAATTATCCCTTATTAAAATATAGTTTTTAACAGGGGTGAGCTCGGTACCGGACCGTACCGAACCGGTACCGGTACCGATCCCGAGAATACCGAACCTAATTATTAGTTTTGAAAGAACCGAATACCGAACCGTATAATTTTATACGGTGTCGGTTCCGGTTCTGGGGTGTCAATCACGCATTGAGACCGAATAAGGAAAATATATCAAATACCAAACATACATCACCAAATATTGCACCCGAATATCAACGCGAAAACCGAATATCAAATACTGAACAAAGTTTAACGTTTTAAAGTTACAAATACCAAATTTTAGCTAATTTATATATTCGGTTTGGGATCGGGATATTCGGGATAAATATGGTACTGAATACCGAATTTTAGCTAATTTAAAAATTGAGTACCGGACCGAATATATTAATTCGGTATCGGTCAGTACGGTACCGGTTCGGGTTCGAAAAATGGTACCCGTCTCTTACCCCTAGTTTTTAGTATTGGTCAGAGATATAGGTTGGAATTTAATTCTTGTATGAGTTGGAATTTAACTCATGTATGAGTTGGGATAAATGTCAAATTCTTATAAACAAAAAATTTGATGGAATATATAAAAAATTTAACATTTAGTTATAAAAATTCCTAAACAAATAAAATTTAAATTTGAATTCTATCGAATTCAATTCCACGAACTAAACGTCAGCTAACGGGAAAGAATGGGATTACAATTATATATATATATTGCCGACGGAGCAGAGAGAAAAAAAGCTGACGTGGCGTTCTATTATTGGTTATAATTCCTACTTTTAATGCTGATTTGGCAACATCTCATTGGGTATAATTCAGATTTTAAAGGCTGGTTTGGGATTGGCTATAATTCAGATTTTAAAGGCTGGTTTGGGATTGGCTATAATTCTGGATAAATCACGTAAAAAAAACAAGAAAATCTGCAGAAAATAAATGGATAAGAATGAGTTCTAACCTATGTGCCAATTAATAATGCTTTTGATAAGTTGCTAGAAATAATAACCTGCAAAGCAATAAAAAATTGCAATATTTCGTTATTTTACTAAAAAATAGGAGATACTGAAAAAAATTCACAGCTAAAAATAAATATTTCCATCAGATTAATTAACAGCTAAAAATAAATATTTCCATCATATGGTCATCAAAATAAAAAATTTCTGGATAAATCACAACAGAAATGTAAAAAAATGCAACAAAATATGTAGAAAAATAAATTAATAAGAATGAGTTTTAACCTATGTGCCAATTAAAAATACTCTTGATAAGCTGCTAGAAATAACTTCATCATTAACCATTTGTTTAAAAATATAAAAACTCCAAAAAAAACGTCAATAATTGCAGCAAAAAAAATTGAAACCTGGAATATTTGCAATGGCATGATTCTGGAAACAGAAAAGGCAAAAAAAAAAAGGGAGTGAAATCTGGAAAAAAGATAAATATCATCATCATTTAAATGTAACAAAGGTGAGATAAGATTATCCATTATTTAAAACTTTGATAAAATAATATGCAGAAAAATATGGATGATATCACAACAGAATAGATAGGAAATTTAAAAACTTACCTAAAAGTAGAACTTTCAATCACCGGTTCAACAGATTATCCCTTATTTAAATGTTTCAAACCTGAAAATTACATTAAAGGAATAAATCATCATCCATTAAATGTAACAAACTCTGAGATAAAATATGCTGGAAAAAAATACGAATATGAATTTCATATTATATATAGTCATTGTTTTTGTCAACATACTCTACATTCAAAATATTGAAAAAATACGTATAAAAATATTGAAAATTTTATAATATGGGAATCAATATGAATTGCAGTTCTTTCATCTCATCTCCACAACATGCAAGGGAATCATGAAGGTGAATCTAATATCCTGTTTCACCTTGTATTTATAAAAAACAATGAGTTTTTAAGTTCCAATGCTTCTCTTTTTTTTAGTTGTTGTGATCATTCTATTCTTGGTTTTTGCACATATTCAAGACACATTAAACACATTGACTGCATAAATGACTATTGTTTATGTGATCTTTTGATGTTTCTGTTGAATCATTGCATGAATACATATACATCTCATAGAAGGATGGATGTTGTCAAAAACATTTCAGTCAAAGTGCCAAATCATGAAGAAATCCAGGTTTTGTAATATATTTCACAGTAGATTTATTTTACTATATCTTATCTATGTTGCTATAACATTCTATGTTTATAAAATTATGTTAAAGCGGTGGCACGAACCAACCGAGAGGAGCAGCGGAGGCGATTGGTAGGGCGGAGAGACGATAGATAGGGTTTCCACTTGGATCTGGGAAGTGATTTTGAAACGTGAGTGGGTACGGGCCACAGACAATCAAAGTGAAGAGAGCATGAGTTGGACACATTATTTTTCTAAATAATTCATTAGGTCAAGCTATATTTATTATTTATTTATATATTTATATATTGTGAAAGGTTCTTTAAATAAGGTTTCCAATTTTTATAAATATGTACTATACATTATGTAATACATTAGTTATTCATATATATCGAATGTGTAGTTTTTTCAAAACCAAAAACAAAGATAGTGGAAAACAAAACCTAAATGGGACCAAGGGTTGTTCGGCAGTTGACCAGTGAGACATCAAAACAGTAGGTCTAGAACTATTGGTTTTTAGTATGGTAATTCTTAGGAATAATTAAGTAAAACAACCCCAACTCCCAAATACTTATACTATTATATTGACATTTTTGTTTATACAAGTAATATCAATGTTTATAGTCATACACACACATGTTATCTATATATCAGTAAAGAAATAAAAGATAATGAAAACTAAGATCGTCTAAATTGATGTCTAACAAAATATGCTAGAAAAATGGTGACGTGGAGATAGGTTGCAGGACCAAAGAAATAAAAGATAATGAAAACTTTTAAAATTCAAATTTAACACAAATAAAACTGATTGAGAATTATGTGGGGTGATTGCCTACAAATTGAAAATAATTTGGTAATCGTTTTACATTTGAATCAAGCAAATTCTGTATACCAAGAACATCATACAAAGGTAAATAATCTTTATTTATTTTTCTGTCAAAAAATACATGTATAAATATGTTTCAAATGTGCTAATGAATCTCTGTCCTTTCTTATACGAATGATTTCATGAATCTGTATCGCGTAGCATTGCTATTAGAATGTTTCAAACCATTTATAGGGAAGAAACAATGCTGCTTTAAAACATGAAGCACGAAATCAACCACCTAATGATAATTTAGCATAAGACTTATGATTCTAAGTTGCGCATTTTTTAATAATCTTTGATTCCGTTTGTCAAGTTATGTTTTCAAGAATATCGTTCCAATGTATTTTGTTTTCTTATTGCAGGAGACGAAATACGCAGATGTTGAAAATAATGAAAGCTCTACTAATGCTCTAGATGGTAAGAAAATAATCAAATTAAGTTTCATCTTAAATCTACTTTACTTGAAAAGACAATCATGAAGAAATCCATGTTTTATAATGTTTTTCATAATATAATTACTTATATTTACCTACATATTTATGAAGAAAAAAAAGTAACTATTGATTAAGCATGGGTTTCAACTCCATTTAGAGAGAGAATCAATGATTTTCAAAATCTGCTTCAACAAAGTAGTAAAAAAATGGGATAATTGCGCAAAAAACCCTAAAGTTGGACCATTTTTGTGATTAAAACCCCTAACCATTTTTCGTTGCACAAAAAACCTCTAACCGGTAAAATCTTTTGAAATTAGGACATTACCGGTTATAATAGGTTGATATGCTTACATGGCACACACGTGGCGTCCACATGGCAAACCCGACTTACGTGGCGCCTACGTGGCACTACATATATAATTCTTATAGTGAATTTTTGCATAAAAAACCCCGAAATTGGTGACTTTTTCGATTAAAACCCTTAACTATTTTTTTTCACCTCTAACCAACAATAATATTTACCTTTTCTCTTCTTCTCTACCTCCCACAACTCCGATTACTCTATCCCCTCTTTATGTTCAGTGTTGTTTATTTTATGTATGTATGTTCGATTAACTTTTGCCGTTTAATTTTGAATTTTAACTTCAATTGTGCCGATTGAATCAATTTCATTTCGTGTTTATGAGTTGCATTTTTAGCTTCAACTTTATGTTCAATTTCGTTTATTTATGTTCCATTTTAGCTTTCGAATATGATCAGACAGAGCAGTGAGGTTCGCTAGCCTAGAGGGTGGAGGTTTCAATGGGAAACGAATTTTATGTTTAATAAATAAAATTTTAATAAATATTCATGTCATTAAAATACAATCAGTGAAGACTCAATTTTAATTATCTTTATTGGTTGGAGGGTTTTTATCAAATGAAAAATGATTTGGGGTTTTAATTGAAAAAACTAAACAAGTTTGAGGTTTTTTACGCAAAAATCTATTTAAAATTTGTACACGTTATCAAGTTGCAACCGGCTAAACCGGTTGCAAGTCAGAATTTTTGAAAAAAACCCAAATTTACAAAGTTTTAACCGGTTGGAGGTTTTTTGTGCAATGAAAAATGGTTGGGGGTTTTAATCGCAAAAATGATCCAACTTAGAGGTTTTTTGCGCAATTTCCCCATATTAAAATTTTAAGTTGAGTATATATGATATTATAAAGTTTTGGAGGGGTATATATGAAATTCTCCTTTTTTTATGGGTGAGGACGATGGATACATACGTGAGCATGAGATTAGAAAAATTTTGTTTTAATTTAATTGACTTTTGAAATCGGTTCAAATCCGACTAAAAGACCGAACAAGGTGGAATCGAAAACCGAATTTAAATTATGATTATATAAAAAACTTTGATAAAAACTATAATACCCCAAGATTTAAATTATATTTATATATATATATATATATATATATATATATATATATATATATATATATATATATATATATATATATATATATATATATATATATATATATATATATAATTGCGCAAAAAACCTCTAAGTTGGATCGTTTTTGCGATTAAAACCCCCAATCATTTTTCATTGCACAAAAAACCTCCAACCGGTTAAAACTTTGTAAATTTAGGTTTTTTTAAAAAATTCTGACTTGCAACCGGTTTAGCCGGTTGCAACTTGATGACGTGTACAAATTTTAAATAGATTTTTGCGTAAAAAACCTCAAACTTGTTTAGTTTTTTCAATTAAAACCCCAAATCAATTTTCATTTGATAAAAACCCTCCAACCAATAAAGATAATTAAAATTGAGTCTTCACTGATTGTATTTTAATGACATGAATATTTATTAAAATTTTATTTATTAAACATAAAATTCGATTCCCAATGTAACCTCCACCCTCTAGGCTAGCGAACCTCACTGCTCTGTCTGATCATATTCGAAAGCTAAAATGGAACATAAATAAACGAAATTGAACATAAAGTTGAAGCTAAAAATGCAACTCGTAAACACGAAATGAAATTGATTCAATCGGCACAATTGAAGTTAAAATTCAAAATTAAACGGCAAAAGTTAATCGAACATACATACATAAAATAAACAACACTGAACCTAAAGAGGGGATAGAGTAATCGGAGTTGCGGGAGGTAGAGAAGAAGAGAAAAGGTAAATATTATTGTTGGTTAGAGGTGAAAAAAAATAGTTAAGGGTTTTAATCGAAAAAGTCACCAATTTCGGGGTTTTTTATGCAAAAATTCACTTTAAGAATTATATATGTAGTGCCACGTAGGCGCCACGTAAGTCGGATTTGCCATGTGGACGCCACGTGTGTGCCATGTAAGCATATCAACCTATTATAACCGGTAATGTCCTAATTTCAAAAGATTTTACCGGTTAGAGGTTTTTTGTGCAACGAAAAATGGTTAGGGGTTTTAATCACAAAAATGGTCCAACTTTAGGGTTTTTTGCGCAATTATCCCTTTTTTTACTACTTTTTGAAGCAGATTTTGCAATCATTGATTCTCTCTCTAAATGGAGTTGAAACCCATGCTTAATCAATAGTTACTTTTTTTTCTTCATAAATATGTAGGTAAATATAAGTAATTATATTATGAAAAACATTATAAAACATGGATTTCTTCATGATTGTCTTTTCAAGTAAAGTAGATTTAAGATGAAACTTAATTTGATTATTTTCTTACCATTTAGAGCATTAGTAGAGCTTTCATTATTTTCAACATCTGCGTATTCGTCTCCTGCAATAAGAAAACAAAATACATTGGAACGATATTCTTGAAAACATAACTTGACAAACGGAATCAAAGATTATTAAAAAATGCGCAACTTGGAATCATAAGTCTTATGCTAAATTATCATTAGGTGGTTGATTTCGTGCTTCATGTTTTAAAGCAGCATTGTTTCTTCCCTATAAATGGTTTGAAACATTCAATTAGCAATGCTACGCGATACAGATTCATGAAATCATTCGTATAAGAAAGGATAGAGATTCATTAGCACGTTTGAAACATATTTATACATGTATTTTTTTGACAGAAAAATAAATAAAGATTATTTACCTTTGTATGATGTTCTTGGTATACAGAATTTGCTTGATTCAAATGTAAAACGATTACCAAATTATTTTCAATTTGTAGGCAATCACCCCACATAATTCTCAATCAGTTTTATTTGTTTTAAATTTGAATTTTAAAAGTTTTCATTATCTTTTATTTCTTTGGTCCTGCAGCCTATCTCCACGTCACCATTTTTCTAGCATATTTTGTTAGACATCAATTTAGACGATCTTAGTTTTCATTATCTTTTATTTCTTTACTGATATATAGATAACATGTGTGTGTATGACTATAAACATTGATATTACTTGTATAAACAAAAATGTCAATATAATAGTATAAGTATTTGGGAGTTGGGGTTGTTTTACTTAATTATTCCTAAGAATTACCATACTAAAAACCAATAGTTCTAGACCTACTGTTTTGATGTCTCACTGGTCAACTGCCGAACAGCCCTTGGTCCCATTTAGGTTTTGTTTTCCACTATCTTTGTTTTTGGTTTTGAAAAAAACTACACATTCGATATATATGAATAACTAATGTATTACATAATGTATAGTACATATTTATAAAAATTGGAAACCTTATTTAAAGAACCTTTCACAATATATAAATATATAAATAAATAATAAATATAGCTTGACCTAATGAATTATTTAGAAAAATAACGTGTCCAACTCATGCTCTCTTCACTTTGATTGTCTGTGGCCCGTACCCACTCACGTTTCAAAATCACTTCCCAGATCCAAGTGGAAACCCTATCTATCGTCTCTCCGCCCTCCGCCCTACCAATCGCCTCCGCTGCTCCTCTCGGTTGGTTCGTGCCACCGCTTTAACATAATTTTATAAACATATAATGTTATAGCAACATAGATAAGATATAATAAAATAAATCTACTGTGAAATATATTACAAAACCTGGATTTCTTCATGATTTGGCACTTTGACTGAAATGTTTTTGACAACATCCATCCTTCTATGAGATGTATATGTATTCATGCAATGATTCAACAGAAACATCAAAAGATCACATAAACAATAGTCATTTATGCAGTCAATGTGTTTAATGTGTCTTGAATATGTGCAAAAACCAAGAATAGAATGATCACAACAACTAAAAAAAAGAGAAGCATTGGAACTTAAAAACTCATTGTTTTTATAAATACAAGGTGAAACAGGATATTAGATTCACCTTCATGATTCCCTTGCATGTTGTGGAGATGAGATGAAAGAACTGCAATTCATATTGATTCCCATATTATAAAATTTTCAATATTTTTATACGTATTTTTTCAATATTTTGAATGTAGAGTATGTTGACAAAAACAATGACTATATATAATATGAAATTCATATTCGTATTTTTTTTCCAGCATATTTTATCTCAGAGTTTGTTACATTTAATGGATGATGATTTATTCCTTTAATGTAATTTTCAGGTTTGAAACATTTAAATAAGGGATAATCTGTTGAACCGGTGATTGAAAGTTCTACTTTTAGGTAAGTTTTTAAATTTCCTATCTATTCTGTTGTGATATCATCCATATTTTTCTGCATATTATTTTATTAAAGTTTTAAATAATGGATAATCTTATCTCACCTTTACATTTAAATGATGATGATATTTATCTTTTTTCCAGATTTCACTCCTTTTTTTTTTTGCTTTTTCTGTTTCCAGAATCATGCCATTGCAAATATCCCAGGTTTCAATTTTTTTGCTGCAATTATTGACGTTTTTTTTAGAGTTTTTATATTTTTAAACAAATGATTAAATGATGAAGTTATTTCTAGCAGCTTATCAAGAGTATTTTTAATTGGCACATAGGTTAAAACTCATTCTTATTAATTTATTTTTCTACATATTTTGTTGCATTTTTTTACATTTCTGTTGTGATTTATCCAGAAATTTTTTATTTTGATGACCATATGATGGAAATATTTATTTTTAGCTGTTAATTAATCTGATGGAAATATTTATTTTTAGCTGTGAATTTTTTTCAGTATCTCCTATTTTTTAGTAAAATAACAAAATATTGCAATTTTTTATTGCTTTGCAGGTTATTATTTCTAGCAGCTTATCAAGAGCATTATTAATTGGCACATAGGTTAGAACTCGTTCTTATCCATTTATTTTCTGCAGATTTTCTTGTTTTTTTTACGTGATTTATCCAGAATTATAGCCAATCCCAAACCAGCCTTTAAAATCTGAATTATAGCCAATCCCAAACCAGCCTTTAAAATCTGAATTATACCCAATGAGATGTTGCCAAATCAGCATTAAAAGTAGGAATTATAACCAATAATAGAACGCCACGTCAGCTTTTTTTCT